>CM057225.1:104202939-104802939 GCA_029891385.1 Erythroxylum novogranatense | reverse complement strand
TGTGAAATTGTGGTTCGACCTGCGTATCTAAATACGTACTCTGATTGGAAGGGATCAACTACTGCTCCTCGAACACCCCATACCCATAGGGATGTCTGCCACTACCTGTTGACGGGGAGAATTGACTACAAGCATCAAAATTTATTTCTAATAAATTAGAGCGGAAATTATTGTTTTCAAATCAAAAGCATGTTTTCATATGTTTCTGCTCAATATACATCTATAGGTGTCCTGATACCGACAGTCTACGAACTTAAATTTGAATACAAGTCAATACGAGTATTGTAAAAGATGATAAGGTGCGCTTTCATACATTTATGCTTTATATTTTATTAAAAGAAGTTCCATGACACTGATAGTCTACATACTAAGAATTTGGATATAAAAAAACTGATAGTCTACATGCTAAGAATTTGGATTAAAAATCTCCACTCGTGGTTGGTAGTATCTTTAGATACATTAAGGGACAACAATTTGAGTCCAAAAGTATTCGAGAAACAGTAATGATAAATGAACAAATCAGAAATAAGCAATTAGATATCGATTCTGCTCCCAAATGTACTTAAGATCGAGTGGTAGGCAAAGTCGTCCCTTCTCTTCCTTTGCCTTGATGACAAGGGCAATTCCTTTAGTCAATTATTTATCAAGCCGTTTGTGAAACTTAAAGAAAAACACAAGTAAAACCTTGAAAGATATTTGTTGGCAACATAAAATGTAGTTTATGCCTTACATTAGTCGGATGGTTTTAGTCTAATGACATAATATTATTTAAAAGTATTCCTTATTTCATATATATTCAGATGCATACGATATAGTTCATAAGATAAATGTACATTGCAAATAAAAATACGATAAGATTATAATTATGAGATTCATGTTATATTTATGTATTATTCCTAAATTAATCGTAATTATTGATCTAGATATTACTAGAGCATAAAAGAACAACATATGAAAGAATATTTATGGATCGATCCATTTTACGTGCTGTATAAGAATATTTATGGATCGATTCATTTTGCATGCCTGTATTCATTATTGTTTTTCGTTAAATGTTAGTTTCCTTGAAAGAATTTTATTTCCTCTCGTCTTCTTCTTTTAGCGATTTCTTTAACGATTCAGAATCTCTGTTCAATAAGTTTTTTCAACTTATATAGTATTACGAATCGACATATCGTTTGGTAATTGGAAGAGAAAGGAAAACGGTCTATGACTCATTTGAGACTCGTTATTTAATACTCAATAATTATTACCTTGGGTGTTTTTCATGGTACTCAAACTATAAATTACATGGGACATAAAATAGTCTAACAACATATGCTATATTTCTTCTTTATGAAAGAAGTAGTCAATTTCATAGGTTGAAGTATGAAGATATTTAAACAAATATGTGAGTGTTTATTAAAGAATAAGTTCACTAAATTGATTCGATATGAAAATTTTATTGAAAAATATTACTTGTATGTCTATAAAAATTCTTATCGCCATATTTATATAAGTGATCCTTTAACTTGATGTCCTCAAAGTATCTCATATAGAGATTGCCATGTATTGATACTAATTATGACCTACTCTAGTTAAGGATAACTCAATCTATAGTCATTGAATATAACACGATCTAAATAAAGATAGTTAAATGATTAATATAGGATTCATCACTCTGAAGTGATCAAGAAAAATCTTCCGTTATTTTTAATTAGTATTGATTTAGGAAATTTTTAATGAGGTGAAGTAACATTTTAAAAATAGTTTTGAAATGTCGAGAAGACATTAATTACTACTTGTGAAGAACTAATATAATTGGACTTAAATATAATAAATATTTGTTTCATGTTCTATATCCAATTGGAATATTATATGACGTGAATAAGATTATACAAAATTCATGCACAAATAGGTCCGTTAAAACTACTTTGATATTTCAAATACTTGGGAGGTCATGATGTATTGTTAGATGTCAATCTTAACCTATTAATATAAATTATTTAATTAAAATTAAAGATAAATTAAAGGAGCTTAATTTATCTAATTTTGAATACTGATTTAGGTTATAATTTATCGCTAATATATTTAAGAACCTAATGGGTTACACATATAAAACGGTAAAAGAGATCAAAAGGAATTTAAATCAAGTTGAACTAGATTATAAAGTTTGAAAAAATTATGATTAAATATGAGATATTTAATAAATAAAGATCAAAATGAGATATTAGATCTTATTTAGCATTTAATTAGAACTAACTGTAATTCTAACTAAATTTTAATTAGAATTTTATTTTAATTAAATTACTAAAAGGTCCAAACTCTATTATAAATAGGCTTAGGCTTAAATGAGCTAAAACTTCTTGCCTCGTCCTCTCTACACACTTATAGAGTTCTATTAATATGTTCATGTAGATATTGTTAAAGTTCCAACACATGAGCTACTACAGTGGTTACAATAAATTATTTTAAAAATGATTTAAGAGAAACTTCATGAAAAGGATCAAGCTACATAATAAGTTGCAAATTTTTATTCATGTTTTATTATGTTCATGCATTAATTATACTATAATTTTAGTGATCTTGGCCTTTGATTAAAAAAGATTTTGTGTTTATTTAACAATGGTATAAGAGCCATCTTTTAGTTTTATAACTTGACTAAAGTTATTTAGTTGTCTCTGAATTATTATGAAATTGATTATGCAAATTTGCAAACTCTAACTTTTAAAATCATATTAGATTTGAACCTTAATCCTAAATTCTTATTGGAATTGAATAACATTAATTTAAAATTAAATTAGATTTGAATAACAATATGAAAAGTACATATTAAAGCCCTTATAAACACTAAGTTATGTAGAAAAGTTGTAAGTTTAGTGTTTTTATGACAAATCTATGCAACTTTCACCATCATACAAGAACAAGAAACCTTAGTTCCTATTAGGATAAAATAGTAAACTTGGATCGGGTTGTGATTTTGTACATGTAACAATACCTATATCAATTTTTAGTTAAGGAAATAACAAAATATGTTTGAATACAAGTTTCATTGAAATTTGAGAGATTTATTGGTTATAGGCATATGATGAATAATTGGGAATTTTTTATATAAATAACATCCCTTGTTTTGCTTGTTATTGAAATGGAATAATAGCTTGTTTTGGATGTAGAACATGAGTTGCCATTGTTTTTTTTTTTAATTTAAAAACCACTATGAAATGATGATATATGACTCATGAATGTGGAAGTTACTCATTTTTATTGAATGGAAGAGGTGTTATTGTTGATGTTAGAAAATGATTTGATATAAGTTACTTGCAACAAGGAGACCAAAATGATAATAAATGGTAAGTGAGTGAAATATGTATGTATCAAAATGGGATATGTGAATGTGAATTTCGTAAATGTGTAAATGGGCAATTTTGTGAAAGTATATTATGAGATAAAGTTAGATGTATGTGAATTGTAAAATGAGATCAAATTGACAAGAATGTGAATATAGGTTTTGAATTGATTTTGTTACATGATTGAGCGGACCATCGATGATGGTCACCACCGAGTTCGAAAACTAACCAAAATTTGTAATTATTTTTCGGGACTCGGACTCGGAAGAATATCGTCGGTGATCATAGGTCATGTGTTATATCGTGGATTTTGTGATTTGGTGAGTGATGTATCACGCCACCCGCGAGAGGCATGAACTTCGGATATCACCATCGATGTCGGGTCCGGGTCTTCTGGAGTGGGGTGTTCTGAACATGAGTTGCCATTGTTTTTTTTAATTTAAAACCACTATGATATGATGTTATAAGTTACATTTTATTGAATGGAAGAGGTGTTATTGTTGATGTTAGAAAATGATTCGATATAAGTTACTTGCAACAAGGAGACCCATCGTCTGGTGATCATTGGTCATGTGTTACAGGTTATAAACGTAGCAAAAGTCATTGTATGTGGCTTAAAAAGTCTCTACATTATGGGCTACTATCATCACTGATGGCAAGAGAAGTGGTGTCTAATGGTTGAGCTTGTGGTGTCAAGTAAGAGCGACATGTGGTAGTTCTTGTTGACATCAATTAGGAATGACAGTCTTTACATCAAGTAATGTTTTTGATGTGAATCGTAATAAAGTCCCGGGGGTCGATGGATTCGATGCTTTATTTTAAAAAAAATGGAGGAAGGTTAGGCCTAAAGTAGTGGAATTAATTAAACAAGTTTTTAGTCTAGGACGGTCGGAAGAGGATTTAAATCAAACCATCCTAGTTCTGATCCTAAAAATCCCCGGCCTTTCTAATATGTCTCACTTCCGACCGATTAGCTTTTGCACTGTGCTCTATAAGATAATTTCTAAAGTTATTGCGAATCGGCTAAAGAATCAGATGGAGCATCTTGTGGAGGAGACCCAATGCAGCTTTATACCTAGCCAACAAATAACTGATAATATTATCATAGCTTAGGAGATCATTCAGTTGATGCGCAAGAAAAAGGAGACGACTGGATGCTTTGCGATCAAGGTAGACTTGGAAAAAGAATAAGACAGAATTTGATGGGATTTTATACACAACACACAAATGGACAGTGGAGTTTCGGATAAGCTAATTAGAGTCATTATGAAGTGTGTAAGAACGATTACTATGCAAGTCGTTTGGCAAGATACTTGTACGAATCCCTTCGGTTCTTCACGAGGTATTCGACAAGGAGATCCGCTATCGTGCATAGAAAGGCTAGGCCATCTAATTTCACATGCGGTGGAACAAGGACTTTGAAACGGATAAAGCTGAGTCCTATAGGACCGCCCATATCTCACCTCTTTTTTGCTGATGATCTGATCCTTTTTGTTGAAGTTACGAAGTCCCAAACACGTATAATTGCAAGAACTCTGGAGGTGTTTGCAAATCATCAAGACAAAAAGTCAACCTTGAGAAAACTCGAATTTTTTCTCCAAGAACGTCTCCCCAATATCGACTTGTAGGCTTAGTGAAATCCTGAACATCACAAGTGCGAACAATCTCGGGAAGCATTTAGGAGTTCCATTGATTCATGAGCATACCACAAGGTGTACCTACCAACATATCTTGGATAATACATGCAAGAAACTTTCAGGATGGCGGGAAAAAGTGTTGTCTCTAGCAAGGAGAGTTACATTAACTCAATCAATTATTTCAGCCCTTCCCATTTTCACAATGCGAATAGTACAACTTCTGCGGCATCTTTGCGATGATTTGGAGCGCACCATGAGAGATATTATTTGGGGATCAATGGAAGAGCATCGAAAAATGCATCTAGTCAAATGGGACGCAGTGTGCCAACCCAAAAAGTAGGGGTCTCGATTTAAAGCATATTCGTTCTTCAAATGACGCTTTATTGACTACGTCTAGGTTGGGCGTTGCTCACGTAACCCATAGCTTTCTAGGTCCAAATCTTAAGGGCTAAATATCAACTAGACCCTACCCACATCTCCCTCACTCTCGATAGGGCAGGGGCTTCCGTTATTTGGAGAGGCATCTATGCAACTTAGCAGTTTGTTCGCCAAGACATAAGGTGCAAACTGGGAATTGGGAGGCATGTTTTGTTCTAGTTGGACAATTAGGTGAATGACTGGGGACTGCTCATTTTAGTGATAACCTCTCCACTTCCCGTAAGCGCTCTTTATGCTATAGTTGCAGAGTTCACGAATGAAGTCAATCTCTCGTAGTGTCATTTGTTTCAGCAGTACCTCTCTTCCATAATTTGTGGAAATTGCGGCGATCCAACTCAATACAACAAACACAACGGAAGATACCATAATTTGAGGACAAACAAATCATGGGAGATTCACAACAGCTTCCGCTTGTGATTTAATCGAAGACAATACCACGCCTATGTCTAGCAACCATTGGGAGTTAATTTGGAAATAAGCAGGGTCCCAACGAATTAGGGGTTTCCTTTAGTTATTGGCGAAACAAAAGCTACTGACCAATTAACAACGAGTGACTCGACACCTCATAATGGATAGTAGATGTCATTTTGTGGGAATAAAGAGTCCACTTTGCATGCTCTTCGGGATTGTTTGCAAGTGAAAACTTCGGTGTAAATTTCCTGAAGTGATTGACACGGGATTTTTTCAACAAGATGTGGAAAGGTAGGTAAAATATAATCTTATGAAACACTCACAAATGTGGCAGATTCACTAGGCCATAATCTATGGAGTAACATGTTGGTTTTTATGGCAATGGCATAACAGAAGCATCTTTGAAGATGACTTTGAGTGGCCAGCAGACGGGACTAGGGCAATTATGGACTACGCCAATTGGATAGTTAGGCAAGGGTTGTGGAAAGCTGTGTCGATAGACATCAGGGATTACTCGTCGATCATCTTACTGGTTGGACCAAACCGATGGAGGGATGAGTCAAGCTAAATATCAGATGGGGAGGTTAAACATGGGCTAAACATTGTTGCTGCTGGAGGACTTATTAGGGATTGCCATGGTTAGTGGTGTGGGGATTTTTCCAACACATTGGAAGGGCCTTGCCTATAGCTACCGAACTCTGGGGAGTCCAATTAGGACTTATCCTGACCTAGATGCTTGGATATCGACAGTGATTATCGAAGTGGATTCGTTAGAGGTGATCTGTATTCTCTCCTCTTCTTTTATACCTTCGGTTGAGTATTCTTTCTTAGAGGTAGTATCCGTGGCCTACTCCACCCAGTGTGGAAGGTGAAGTTTCAGCATGTGTATCGCGAAGGGAACCAGTGTGCGGATAGTATGGCCTCTCTTGCCGCGTTATCCAGCCCAGACCTTTATATTCTTCAGGAGCCTTCGACACTAGCCATGGCTCACCTAAACCGTGATAAGCATGGAGCTTTGTACCACAAATCTCTACGTTAGTTAGGGTATTTGTTTAGTTTGTTTTGGTGTTTTTCCTTTGTAACAAAAAAAAGAATCTAGATCCCTATTGAAACGGGAAGAGCGTACATATGAAAAAAAGAATGTGTAGGGTGGTGGGTAAAGGTGTTGAATCGGATCCCTGTTGAAGCGGGAAGAGGGTCCATATGAAAAATATGATGTCGAGTGGTGGGTGAGGGTGTCTAGATACAATAACAAACAACAACTTGAGTCAAAGTTTTATCGAAACAACAATAAATGAAATAAGCAAAGCTTCTTCTTTGTAATTCAACAAACATACTTATGATGGAGCGGTACCCATAAAATTATTTCTTCCTTTGAACTAGATGATAAGGGCATTTCCTGTAGTCAAGACAAATATAAATGTCTTGAAAAAACTTTGTAGGCATTGCAAAAAATTGGAACTTGCCAGCGAACAACTGTCCCATGTCATGTAGGGTAATAACTTATGTTTGAATAATTCTAAAGTTAATTTTCGACGGTTAAAGAAAGTTTCATTTCAATAATTCCAAGTTCCACTCTTGACGAAGGTGTATATATTGTCTAATTTGTATTGTTTATTTAAACTATGTGCCTTTCATAAATGAGAGAATAATAAACTTTAAGATTTGCCTTAACACGTTAACACATTGTTCTATACATGAAAAACAAATTATAAAACTCAAGTCTGTTATAGTAATATGTATTTCGTTGATCAAATTTTATTTTGAATTGTTCCTCATTTATGTGATTAAGGAATCATATTTCCATTTTATAATTTTTATTGGATTTTATCTTCTTATTTTTATGTTTAAAAACGATCATGAATATTTATATATTTTAGTTTAACAATTTCAAGTCAAAGTTATTAATCATTTCGGAATAACAATTGGCTTATAATTATTATATATTTGAAAAGTTAACGAAAATTTGATTTCTTATATACTTATGAAATCTAAAGTTTTTGCATTTATATTTTCTTCGTTTCTATATTTTTGTTTTTATTTATATACATCTTAAATTTAGGCCTTAGTTTTTTAAAATATCTCAACTTTAGTACGACCTATCAAGAGAAAGATATTGTGCTGAAATATGTCATGTCATTTATTGTTCACTGGTATTTATACAAGTTGAGGTAAAATAGAATTTGTTATGTGAATAACAGAAAATGATTCCCTACAGTTGTCATGTAGTATTTTCTTTTACATTAATATGCCGCCTCGAGTCCAATGGGGTGTCAAAAACATTGAGACTCATCCAAAAATGAAAGAAATTTTCATAAACTAAAGGTTTTGTAAAAATAATCAATAAGCTGATCCTTTGTACTGAGGAAAGATATAGTCAATGACTTGGCTACCACTCTATCACGAACAAAATAAAAATCTATATCCATGTGTTTTGTCCAACAATGGTAAACTAGGTTGGTAGCAAGATAAATGGCACCAATATTGTCACACCAAAGAGTGTGAGCATGAGAAAGGGGAAACATTAACTCACGAAGCATTGTTTGTAACTAGATAGTCTCTGTGGCTACAGTGGCAATAAAGTTGTACTCAACTTCAGTATTTAAGCGAACCACAATATTCTGCTTCTTGGAACGTCATGAAATCCAAGTGGGTGCCAAGTAAAATTTAATATCCACTAGTTGATCTTTGATTGTCAGGAGAACTCACCCAATCGACATCAAAATATGTGTGAAGAGTTAATGTGGTTTTAAAAGGAAAGAAAAGGCCATGGTTTATGGTTCCTTTATGGTACCTCAAAATTCGATTAACAACACTCCAATAAGAGATTTTTGGATTATGTATAAATTAACAAACCTTGTTTACTAAAAAACTGATGCCGGGTTATAAATAAGATAAATACTGAAGGGCTCTTACAATGCTTATGAAGAGGCTGGGGTCATCAAAGCAGGAGAATCAAAGGAGGACAACTTTGGGAAATTGCCATAGGTGACAAGATGGATTTTGCATTTTGCATGTTGCTACGATATAGCAAATCCTTGACATATTTCCTTTGGGTAAGCAATACAACTTCCTTGAGAAAATCAACTTCCACACCCAAAAAAAGGACAATTGGCCTAGATCTTTAACAGGAAGGCATGACTCAAGGCAGTAATTAGTGAGTCAATAGCAATGTGATGTGAAGATGTAAGCATAATATCATCGACATACAACCATAGATAAATTTTGATAAGTCCATGAGCAAACATAAATAATGAAGGATCAGCTTTGGAAGGTATAAAACCATACCCAATGAGCCAAGAATTGAGTTTAGCAAACCATGCCCACGGGGACTATTTAAGACCGTATAGAGCCTTCTCCATTTTGCAAACATGAGTCGGAAGCAAAGGATCAATAAAGCCTTGTGGTTGTTGCATGTAGACAGTGTCTATCAAATCATTGTGAAGAAAGGCGTTTTGGATATCGATTTGTCTCATTTGCCATTTTTTAGCTATGAACAGGGAGAGAATTAGTTAAATGGTTTGAAAGTGTTGCGATGATCGACCCTTTCATATTGGTGATAACCTTTGGCGATGAGGCATGTTTTTCGCCACTGGATCGAGCTTTTGAAGTTGTATTTGGTTTGATAGATCCATCTACAACCAAGAATATTATAAGAGGTGCTAGGGAAACCAAAGTCCAAGTGTGGTTTTGAATGAGTGCATTGTACTCCTCATCCATGGCTGAATGCCATTCAAGAAGTTTGGAGGCTATAATATAGCTGGGTGGGGTGTCGGCAGGGGTGGTTTGAGTGGTGAAATAGTGTCGAGTAGGATAGGGGACTATACCATCAATGAGAAAACGGGATGAGACAAGTTAGTGAGAGCTCGGGTAGTGATGGGAAATCTTGGAGGAAGGAGATTTAAGTGGGAATGGTGAGATAAAGTAGGGACAGGTGGATTTGATGGTGAAGGAGAAGAAGGAGAGGCAAAGAATGACGTGTGTGGAGTCGGGGTGGATGTGGAGGGAAGTGAGGAGGGTATGGAGGTGGATCAGGACCCAGAATTGAGGTAGTGATAAGAGGAAGAAAAACATTGGATGGTTATGGAGAAGATAGAGTAGGTGGAGTCGTGGACTTAGCATGATAAAACGAGGCCTCATTAAATAAAACATCACGAGAAATATACAGTTTGTGAGAAAAGAGATCCAAACAGTTATAGCCTTTGTGTAAAGAACTGTAGCCCATAAATAAACAAGATTTTGATTTAAAATGCACTTTATGATTATTGTAAGCCCTAAGGTTAGGCCAACATTCACAACCAAATACTATAAGGAAATTGTAATCGGGATCTTTGTTATGAACATGAGAATAAGGAGATTTGTTTTTTAAAATTGGAGAGGGAAGATGATTAATGAGATAAACAACATTTTCAAAAGCATCGGCCCAATATTTGTAAGGTAATGTTGCATGTGCCAGTAAGGCAAGGTCGGTTTCAACAATATGTCTATGCTTGCATTCTACAAACTCATTTTGTTGATGGGTATGTGAGCAAGTGAATTGATTTTAATGCCAAGTTTTTGATAAAGAGAAGTGAGTGGTTTAAATTTACCGCCACCATCGGTTTGTAAGGAAATTATTTTGGAATTGAACAAATGCTTAACATAAGGAATGAAAGTATGTAAAGTGTGATAAACATCAGATTTAAGTTTAAGTGGAAAAAAACCAACAATACCGACTGTATTGATCAACAATGGAAGGATAAAAATTAAAACCATCTCTAGAAAAACACAGAGTTGGACCCCGAACATCATCACAAAAAGTTGAAGAGGTTTGGAGGCCTGGGTCCATGTTAAAGATAAGGGTTGATGACTTTTGGCTAACGGACAGTGAGGGCAGACATAAGTGTAGTTTGTGTGACCAGAGATCAAATGATGAGGATGTAAGATGAGATACAAGAAAAGAGAGGAATGACCTAAACGTTGACGCCATTGAGTGGCGGTGGTTTGTTCGTCAACATGAGTGGAAGGAAAAGATAATATTGCCGGCGCAGGTGGGAAGACATAAAGGCCATTAATGTTGGGACCGGTGAGGAGGAGTTTCCTGGTCACGGTGTCCTTCATATAGAAAAAGGTAGAATGAAATTTAAAGAAACTATTATTATCAGAGTAGAATTTACAAATAGAGGCAAGATTTTTGGTGATTGAAGGCATATGAAGTAAGTTATTGAGTGTGAATGAAGAAGAAGAAGAGAGAGAAGTGTGGAGTCACCGATATTCTAGATGGATAGTGCAATCCCATTGCCTACTCGAACTTGATCACTATTGTGGTATGGTTGAGAGGTGAGGTTGAGGTGATTAAGATTATTGGTGATGTGGTGTGTTGCGAATGAGACAGGGTTCCATGTATTATCAAGGTAGGTGTTAGTAAAATTGGCTGAGAAGGAGGGAGGGGCCTCATATTGGTAGGAGTGATTAAAGTGGTGCTAACATTGGAGGGCGACATGACCTAGTTTTACACATACCTAGCAGGTGGAGTGAGGATTGGAGGACGGTGGGTAGGTGTTTAGTGGCTTTAAGTAGCTGTCGTAGGGTGGTGTATGTGGGTAAGTACTATGACGACCTCCTCTGTGATTGGAGCAACCCCTAATGTTGTTGTTTTTATCGGACCTTCCTCCTCGTGAATAGCCTTGAATGTGTTGATCACGTCCTCTAATGGTTGTTATGTTTATGAAGGGTCATTGGTTGTGTTTAAGTGAGCTAATCTACTTTCATGGACAAAAAGAAGCTGGAAAAGCTCCTGAGATGAAGCAGAGGTGGATCTTTTGGTGATGGATGTTACAAACGATTCATTAGCTGGACCAAAGTCAGTAAGGAGATATAAAACAAAAATCAGGGTCAAGAAGAGGGCTATTGGTGGTGGCTAAAATATCAATCAGAGCTCGTACCTTGGAGAAGAAGCCAGTGATGGAGATATATCCTTGGTTTAGGTTGGCTAATTTAAATCTAGCTTGGCACTGTTTAGCTTGAGATTTTGAGGTGAATAGAGAATTAAAAGAAGTCCACAGTTCATGAGTAGTGGTGGAAGATAGAAGATGACGCAGGACAGATTCGAAGATGGAGGAGAAGAGGATGCTTAGTACAAGTTGATTGACTTTCTTTCGGACAGAATTTTTTGATTAACAATTGGTTGGTAAGGAATAAATTAAGGAGGATGAGTAAGACTTCCATCAACATATTGGTACAAGTATTGGTAAGGAATAAATTAAGGAGGAGGAGTAAGACTTCCATCGACATATTGATACAAGTCTTGACCCCGGAGATAGGCATTGACTTGCACATTCAGAGAGGGAAATTTTCGATGATGAGCTTGCTACTGACTACATGGGAGGAAGAAGGTATAGGTGATGAGTGATATTCAGCAGATATGTCAGCCACTTAGTGAAACCAGGAAGAGACATATGTTCTAAAGGCTCTGATACCATATTAACATAAAGATATTGTATTGAAATATGTCAAGTCATTTTTTTGTTCACGGGTATTTATCATTGTTATGGATACAGACCGTACTGGACCAAAACTGGTACGGTATATTGAGTTTTGGTACCGAGTTTAAATACCGGTTCGATCTGGTCTGTTTAAGTTGTATCGGTCGGGTCGATACCGAAAATTTTAAAAAATTGGAGAACTTTTTTGCAAAATTTTAAAAATTTTCCTCCCTCCCTCTCACCCTTCTTTTTTGAAGTTTTTAAAATAATAATAAATATTTTATTAGTAATAATAATTATAAATTAAATAAAACTTAAAATAAATTATTTTTATTTTTATTACTAATAAATTATTACTAATAAATTATTTTTATTTAATATCTATTAATAAAGTATTAATAAAATATTTTATTTTAAAATAAATAATTTAAAATTTATTATTTATAAACTAATATTTATTTTATATATTTTAATTATTAAATCAAAATATATTTTAAATTTATATATTTTAACTTTAATTATATTTATTAATAATTATTAAATTAATTTTATATATTAAATTAAAATTGTGATTATGTCTAATTAAATGGAATATGAAAAACAACAATTCTAGAAAAATAATTTAAAATTGTGATAAAATAGAAATAATTAATAATTAATAATTTTTATTATTTTCATTATTTTACAATAAATTATTGTATTTAGATAATTATTATATATATATATATTAGATAATTATTATATATAAAATAATTAAAATATAATAAAGATATATATAAACTAAAAGCTGCATAACTGTACAATATGATAATGAGTTATTTTGTAAATTTTAAAAAATTAGGACTATTTTATAAATTTAAAAATTATTCAAACGATACTCGATATTGATCGATACCAGTATAGTACTGTACTAGAACACAATCTAATATTAAATCTAGTATGGTATTCGTAATATTCGTATTTATACAAATTGAGGTAAAACAGAATTTGTTACGTGAATAACATAAAATGATTCCCTAAAATTGTTTTTGTAGTATTTTCTTTTAGATTAATACGAGCAACATGATACATTGGCTAGTATGATAAAAGTGCTGGATTTTGATTTTTTTTAAAGAACATGGTAGGGACCAATGTTATGAATCTGCATCTTAGACAAATCTGGATTGAGCTCGAAATGGGCTATCAGGTATCGATTAGAAGTCTAACTGCACTGCTTTGAAATTTTTTAAATTTATAAAATAGTCCTAAACTTTTTAAAATTACAAAATAGTCCATATTAATATATATTATCTGAGTTATCTTGTATAACATCAACCAATAAATATAATTAATTTTAAAATATATAAATTTTGATTTAATAATTGAAAATATATAAAATAAATATTAGTTTATAAATAATAATTTTAAAATTATTTATTTTGAAAATAAAATATTTTATTAATAATTTATTAATAAATATTATATAAAATGTTAAAATAAATTTAAATAAAATAATTTATTAGTAATTAAAATTAAAATATTTTATTTTTAAGTTTTATTTAATTTATAATTATTATTAGTAATAAAATATTTATTATTATTTTAAAAGTTTCAAAAAAGGAGGAATGAGAGGGAGGAAGAGATTTTGAACATTTTAAAATTTTGCAAAAACCTCCAAATTTTTAAAATTTTCATGCATCGACTGTATTTGACGGTATTTTGAATACAATTCGGATCGGCTTACATCTTAATTTAAGATTTAAATCCGATCTAAAACTTAAATTTTGCACTAAATTTGGGTCGAAGCAGATGCGTCTTAAGGCCAGCATCAAATTTGATTTGATACGAAATTCATCACATTGGTAGGGACAACAAATAATGTCCAAGCAGCCAAGATTTTTCGATATAACCAGAGAAAGTACTTAATACGGAAAAAATAAGTTAACTCAAAAAAGAAATTATAATCTTAGAAGCAGTCTGTCAATTGTTTTTTACATAAACAACCATCGTAAACACGTAATCGGATTTCTCCTCATTTTACTTTTTGAAAAGTACACCGCAACCGCAATGTTCTTTTCAGTTAGCTTTTGACTAACGTAAAAGAAGCTGTAGTGGCGTTCCACTAAGTTATGAGAATCTAAGTCAAAGTACTACAAAACATCCACTTGACCCCGAGTCAAAGGCAGGAGCTAAAAGCGCGTCTGTGACATCGCTTCGGTTGATGTCATTAACAAGACATCAGCATATTTCATGTAACATGTGCTCTTTAATTTCGTCTCTGACAAGGAAGCTTCTTAATGTTCATGGTACTTGCTTTTATCATGTGACTTTTGAATAAGAATTCTCAACTTGTTTTATCATGGTACTTGCTTTTCTGTTTCTACCTACTTGTGTGCTTTGAGGCGCAAGTATACTTACTCGGAAAGGGAAAGAATGGATATACCTCACCGCCAAGCAGAAATGGAAATTAACCTCAATCTAAAGGACAAGAGGAGCAGAGGTGTTCTTCATAGACACGCACTTTCAGACATGTTATTATCATGCAGTTCGTGATTGTTTTTCAAATAAACATGAACTTTTTTTTTTCCCTAAGAAAATTTGTCAACAAAAGACGTCGAAGTTTGGTATTCTTTTACTAAAAATGTTTAGTAGATACAGGTATTTTTTTTAGTGAATTTGAGATTAAATTACTCATAAATTTTTTTCACGTATAAAATATGAAACTCTATCGATGATGTTTAGGAGTTCCGAACATGGCCAAATGTTATATGAGTTAATTTTTTTAACTCTCTAAACAATACGTTTTAGCGAAATTTTTACTAATTATTGTTATTGTTACCACTATAAAAAATCCGTGTTTTCCCGACAGAATATCACCGACGGTCTGCAAACCGTTTCAACTATCGACCGAAAATGCACAGCCGTCGGAGAAGACGGTTGTGGAGAATTAGTTTTACGACGGTACAATATTCCGTCGCTGAATACTGGGGAGGGAATTTACCGACCAAATTTTCGGTCGGTAACGTGATCGGTAAAAACGTCAGATTGCAGCCCCTCAATTAAAACAAAACGACATCGTTTTGAAAACTTATTAAACCCTCTTCATTTCCTTTCCTCCTTTCTCCTGCGCGACGCTCCTCTCTTCCTCTCCTTGCAGCCGCGCGATCGTCTCCTCCTCCACCGTTCCTCCATCGCCGCCGTGCATCGCCGATTGTCGAGCTCCGTTGCCGCCGGCCGATAGAAGACAGGTAGCCCCCTGATCCCACGACTCCTCTTTCTCCTCCCTCCCCTCTCCTTCCTTCGGGTATGCAATGTGTTCCTGTTAGTTTTAGATTTGTAAATTTATTATTTAACTTACAATTTTGTTGGCTTTAGAAAATTGAAATATTGGCCTTTTCAACTTTATCACTTGATATGCTCTTGATGATTATAGATATCAGTTTTTAAGCTAGATAAATTCTAGCCTAAATTGTTTCTTCGGTTGGTATATATATTGTCAAATATTAGATTAAAATTCCCCATTTTTTACCTTATGATGTGAATTCATTATTCTTATCAATGTAAAATAATAATAAATAAGATATTATGAACATATATGTTTATCCATGTATGCTTAAGTAGTAAGGCTAAAATAATGAAAGTACATATATAGATGAAAGATTATTAAAAGTATATGACAATAGAGCTATATAATCAACCAAAGAATGTTTTAATATATGAATATATAAAATGTAATATTTAAACAAACAAGACACGATATATTTAGAATTAATTAAACTAGGCCCAGACTAAAGCTTATGAAGAATTTAGAACTATCTATAAAAGAAGTGAAAACATGTTAATCATTCACTAAATAGATTATATTCATGGAAAAATACATGGTAGCAAAAATTCTTTGTTGAACTTTGTTTTAATATGAGATCCATTACATATGTACCATTATTTGTATAGCTAAAGACTATAACATTTTCTATAATTAAATTATTTGAATTTTCAAGTTTTACCACCTATAATTTATGCAACATTTTATTTGGATCGATTTTAAAAGAATGAAAATTTGAGAAAAGGTAAGTCTCATATAGAATTTAGGTTAAGTTATATATCTTATAATCTCCTTTCTAGGGTACTTTTAGGGTTAAGTACTAAGAACTTCATTAAAATAGGTTTTACTTGCCATATCTAAATTAAATAAACAAGTTTATATATTTACGTGTTCAATTTAATAATAAAAGGTCACTAAATTTAATTAAAATAGGGAATAAACAAAGTTCCACTCAAATCCAATTCAATAAAATTAAGAGAAGGATAAGCAAAGTAGTGCAATATAATTAATAAAACATGTTATATTAAAAAGATGACAACCTTTATCCCATTTAGGGTTTCATAGGAAATAATAAGGAAAAATAACTTTCTCTATTCCATCATCCTTTATTATAATTGAAATATATACAACAAGAAAAAATAAAACAATATAGTTCCACAAAACACAAATTAAACATAAAAATCAAGTTCATAAAATAAAAGATTAAAATGGGCCATAGCAAAGATAAACTAACCTAACTATTAATGATTACTTGCTAAGTTTAGCTCTAATTTTAATCCAATAGCAACACCTTGCATAAATTGAAGTAGTTCCTCCTACTTCATCTAAAGTCATGAAAATAAAAAGAAAATTTAAGCGATTCATATTAATTTTATTATAAAAGAATAGAAAGAAACACAATTAAGCATCTATAGAGAGTGAAAGTCCAAAAAATGCTTAAATAAATCATTATGTGATTCCAACTTAATATAACCATTAGCTCAAACCATACAGAAATGAGTAATGGATTATGGTATCATCTTATTTTAGAAATAAGATGATACCATAACATTTTCTTTCTAAGTGGATCTCTTACTTAGCTCTTTTAGTAATTCTTTCCAAATAACGTTTTTTAGCTCTAAATCACTATAAGAAATCCATCGATTAGAGATGGAAAATGATAAAATTTCATCGGTAATAGACTTACAAGAAATATACAAGATGAAATCTAAATCCAAACAAAAAACGTTTATATTATAATGTGAATATATATTATAATAACATATGTTACACTACACGTGTTATTTCTTACCTTTAATTGAAATTTCTTAAAGAGAAAAGAGATAATGCAAAAAAATTTAGAGCTTTATCGAATTTTACTAAATATCCTCTAAGGACTAATGGAGAAAATGTAAATAGTATTAGATTAATGATTATAGATCATGTATTTATAGTGGGTTCTAAATAGGTTCATAACAAATAAGGAATGATCTTAATTAGTTAGCCCTATTCATTTGAGCTTAAGGAAGTACAAAGGGTTTTGGATTAAGATTAACCAAGTTATGAAATCTTTTGGTGGTTCTATACTGAGCATGTTGCATAAAACCATTATAATTGTTTAATAAGTTAGTTTCCTATTCTAATTGAAAAGATGAATTAGTCTTAGTTTACTTCTTATTATGATGAATTAGATTGTTCAAAACTCATCATTATTGCCCTTTTAACCATGTTTATTAATTGAGGTGTACAAAGTATGCCTTTTTCAAATGCCCTATTAGCTTTATTAATCCCTACAAACAGATATGACATATATCCTCTGGTTTCCATTAAGACATGACAAAAATAAGACTTTTTTATACCATTTATCAATCTATCCCTCCCATCAATTAATTTCAATGTGATTATCTATAGTCTATTACATAATTATTTAAACAATCCCTGATATCATGGTGAATATTTACCACATCCTCTGTAGCTAATGATGGTTTAGTAGCTTGAGTTTTGTACTAAAAATGTCAATTTATTCCTAGCAATTCCCGTGATGAGTCCTTTGCATGACTTATATATGTATTATATATAGACTTCAAATAATGAGTGTTTAAGCTCTAACATCATTATCCATAATGTAATTTCTCTTCATATAGTTCAAACTGGATGAGAAAGATTGCAAATAATCCAATTTTTTTAAGATATCAATGTATTGGGTAGGTGATTATTGTTGTTACATTATCATATGATCAATTATCTTTTTCTAATATTTTCTCACCATGTATGTATTTGGTATAATATTATGAAATGAAGAAAATCGTTGCCATCTTTAGCCTTCGTTTCCTAAAGGCATAAATAGCATTCACAAGGGAAATTCTATATTTTAGAATATCCCCATTTTTGGCAATTAGGGTTCTAATATGACTAAAGAATAATTTCAAACCATTTAAAGGGAGGAGATGGCATGTTATTTATTAGATGTATGAAGTAAATCTCTCTTTGATTGCATAGTGAACAAGTGTTTGGAATGTTCATAATTCTGTTGTTTTATTTTTTAAGGTGGTTAATCTCTCTTTGATTGCAAGCTGAATACTAAAAACTGTTAATGAGAGTGCTCTTTATGAGGAGCTTTAATCATTTTATTTATGGCCTAGTATTTTTTTAAAAAGTAGATCTATGGAAAATAATATGAAGTCTATTTAACTTAGGAGCTCCTCTAGGTATCCAACTATAAACTAGTTATCACACCTAAAATTTATTGAATCACCATTGCTAATCTTATGTTCGATTGGCCTCCTAATTTTTTTCTTTTGGTTGAAAATTTGAAATATGGTCCAAGATGCATCAGTCTTAGGTGAAATGATCCAGAAATTTACATTCCTTAGATAAAATGCGTGTAGTTATAATTCAAAGTTCTTATTTATCATTGATGAACCTCTAAATTATCTTAATCATAAACTTTTTTTCAATTCTAATAGACATAATGCCTAATCCTACTTCATCTTTACGAAGCTAAGGATCACTCTATTTGAATTTGACTAATGAATGTTCAGTAGGATTTTATAATCAAAGAAATCTTCTTATTTACCTCTTAATTGTATTAAATGCTAATATGGAGTTTAAGGAACAATATATATGAAGTTATTTAGGATAAATTTTATAAGTTGAACTCTCCTACTTGAGAAAGACATCTATAGCTCTAACTAGCAATTTTTTTAAAAAACTTTTTAAAGAGAGGAAGATAGTTAGCATATGAGGGTCTTCATGAGGTGATACAAATATTTGAGTAGGTTATTTTTAAGCTAATAAGGTGAAACATATTCTTTTGTTTTACTAACATAACATATATTCGTCAACAAAAATAATGTAGACTCTATTGAAAGAACTACTATTTTCAATAGTTTTAGCATGTAAATTCCAATCAATTAGAAAGAGCCTCCCTTCATTTCAAATATTCAGATCTCATGTAGGTTATTAGAGCCCCACAAAATCTTATTTCTTGGGTGATAAAATGGCGTCAATGAAGTTATTAGAGGGTCTAGTGTTCGTGACGTTAGTTGAATTTGTTCATTCTCCATTAACTTTTCATTATCAACTTTCTTGAAGTAGTTTCCGCTTTGTTACAATTAAGCTTCTCCGTAACCATATGCTTTCCAATTGAGCTATGAATGACACTATTGTTGGTTTTCATTGCAGTTTGATCATCTTCATCTCCAGTGTCGTACCTTAGCAGCACTTCTCTGCTTTTTGATTGAGGTCATTGCTTATCCGCTTTTCTTTTGTTGTTATCTGCTCTTGATTCATATGGGTGTACATGAACTTCCCATAGCATGTCCCTTAATCGTGTATTGATGTCTTGCATGATGTGAAAGTTGACAACATACATGTAGTATGGAGAGGTAATTTGCATTGTGATTACTGGTTGAGAATGAATTGTGTGTTAATTGCAGGGGGACCCTTATATCATAAGGGGGATGTCCAAATTACAGGGGAAATGCTGCCGAAACTTCAATAGGATTGTCGTAGTAGATGATGGTTAAATGAGAACATGAGCTCATTAGTTTTAACTTCTGATCTTATTTTGGAAGTGACTTTCAATTATGAAAATGATTTAGGATATTAGTTGATGGTTTAAGTTTGTGAGGATGATAAATGTCATGCGTTGAGTATGACATGTTCCTGAATTTTTATTTGATGTCTTACACGCTGTGATCTAACGATTGCGGTATAACATTTCGTTTCCGTAATAATGCATACATGACGAACCATCCTCCATGTAATTGTTGCACGGCCCTTAATGAATTTGATCCTTAATAAGATCGATGCTTTGTAAAAGAGATATCTCTTAACTTGTAATATGAACATAATTTTATATGCATATGTGAAATTGTATATGTACAACGAATTGATGAGAATAGGTTTTTAGATTGATATTAAAACTTGTATGAATACTTAATTGGGAAAAGTTGGATGTTTAATAACTTGTTTGTTATGATTTGGGAACTGAAATGTGGCTAACATAGCAGCCTAACTTTGGATTCGATGTTGTAGAATAACCGTCCTCCAGTAATGAGTTTCAACGATAGATCTTGGATGTATAGACGGTTAACCGCTGATGGTTTCATTAATCCTGAATTTGTTGACGGAGTTGAAGCGTTTATTCATTATGCACATGTTCGCAACCTGCATATATGGATGGGTCAAAGATCAGATGTCCATGTAAAAAGTGCAAACAAAAATGCTTCCTTTTAATTGATGAAGTCCATATGCATTTGTTGAGAAAAGGGTTTGTTCTCAACTATTTCCAATAGACCCAACATGGGGAGGCCTTGGTTGCTAGCACCTCAAGGAGAACTGAAGAACATACGTCTATAAACTTAAATGAGAATGACGTTGAGGATGAATATGGAAGAAATTTTGGTGATGGGCCGGAAAACTCTTACAGGCAAATGGTGCACGATGGACTCGGTCATACATTTGAGGCAAATGGGGAAAATGTTGACAAAGAACCTAACCCTCAGGTAAAACAATTTTTTAACTTACTACAGTCAGCTGACCGAGAATTGTGGCCAAATTTTGAGACAATAACTCAGTTGTCATCAATTGCTCGCATATTGAACATAAAGAGTGAATTTCATATTTCGGATCGCAGTTTTGATAAAATTCTTGAGTGGTACAACGAATCATTGCCCGCTGATCATACAATGGTTGATAGTTTTTACAACATGAAGAAACTTATTCGTGGTCTTGGTTTGCCTGTGGAAAAAATTGACTGTTGTCGAATCGGATGTATGTTGTATTGGGGAGACGATATGAACTTAGACCAGTGTAAATTTTGTGGTCAACCTAGGTTTAAGCCCAGAAAACGTTCAACGAAACATAAATTAGTTCCATGGAAGTGGATGTATTATTTTCCGCTCACTCCTAGATTGCAGAGGCTTTATGCTTCTGAAGTGACTGCATCTCACATGAGATGGCATGCTGAACACGAACAAGAAGATGGAGTAATGACTCATCCATCAGATGCTTTGGCATGGAAACATTTTAATGACACCCATGTTGATTTTGCAGTTGACAGTCAAAATGTTCGGTTGGGATTGTCAACGGATGGATTTCAACCTTTTGGTCAATCTGGTCAACAATATTCTTCATGGCCAATTCTCATAACTCCTTATAATTTTCCTCCTTGGATGTGTATGAAAGATGCATATATGCTCTTGACAGTGATTGTCCCTGGGCCCACAAATCCGAAGCAAAAAATAGATGTGTTCTTACAGCCATTGATAGCTGAATTGCAACAGCTTTGGGACTATGGTGTTCAAACTTATGATGTATCTATGAAACAAAATTTTGTTTTGCGAGCAGCTTTGATGTGGACTATTAGTGACTTCCCAACCTTTGCCATGTTATCTGGATGGACAACCGCTGGAAAGTTGGCATGCCCTTATTGTGGCAATGATTCTGATGCCTTTTATCTGCCAAACGGAAGCAAAATGTGTTGGTTTGACAATCACAGAAATTTCTACCTTCAGATCATCCGTTTAGGCGGAATAAATATAAGTTTCGGAAAAATAGGATGGTAAACACTTGTCCTCATCCTATAAAATCCGGTGAAGAGATTTTACAAGAGATTGAGGAATTAGGCTTGCTGAAAGTAACAGAATTAGAGGCCGATGAAGTAAATTCAACCATTAGTCAAAACTTTGGTTAGCAGAAACGAAGTATATTTTGGGATTTGCCCTATTGGAAAACGAATTTGATTCGTCATAATCTAGATGTGATGCACATTGAGAAAAAGATATTTGATAACTTGTTCAATACCATTATGAACATTGAAGGGAGGACAAAAGACAATGCAAAATCTCGAGCTGATTTGCAACTTCTTTGTAAAAGAAATGAGTTACATAAAGATCTTCGCACTGGTAAATACCCGAAAGCATGTTACACTTTCGACAAGAGATAAAAGGAGCTTATATGTGAATGGTTGAAAAGTCTTAAGTTTCCTGATGGATATGTTTGAAACTTGGCTAGGTGTGTGAATCTAAGGAAGCACAAATTATTTGGGATAAAAAGTCATGATTGTCATGTATTCATGCAAAGGCTGATCCCAATTGCATTCCGGGAGTTGTTACCTTCTAAGGTATGGGATGCTATAACAGAGTTAAGTTTGTTTTTTAAAAGCTTAACCTCAATGGAAATCAACATTGGTGAAATGGAAAAACTAGAACATGACATTCCTGTAATTTTGTGCAAGTTAGAAGGCATTTTTCCTCCAAGCTTCTTTGACTGTATGAAGCATCTACCTGTGCATTTAACACACGAGGCAAAACTTACCGGTCCAGTTCAATATCGATGGATGTATCCATTTGAGAGGTAAGTAGACAAATATTATTGCAATAACCATTTACACTACATTCTAATCTGTCATTTGGTTCCTGTAGGTATTTGCATCACTTGAAAAAAAAAGTTAAAAACAAAGCTAGAGTTGAAGGTTCCATATGTAATGCCTATTTAGTGGAGGAAGCGAGTACGTTTTGTGGGTATTATTTTGAGCCGCATGTGAACACAAGAGCAAGAAAAGTTTCTCGTAATGAAGATGGGGGACGAACGAGTCATGCTGATGGAAACTTGTCCATCTTTTCATATTCTGGACGAACATCTGGCCGTGCGACAAGAAGAATGTTAACTGAGGAAGAGATCGAGGCTGCACTTGGTTATATTGTATTGAACTGTGAAGAGATTTTGCCTTTAAATGCGAGAAGTTTGCATGAATATTTCTGTATTTACCTTTGTGTCATCTTCATCACTAAAAATAGTCATTCTGTTCGTAGATTATACGAGACATTGTTACGGGACATGATGTCGCGTATGACGGAAGATGATTTAAATAAAGAAGTTGGAAAACACTTCCCTCGATGGTTCGAGAGATATGTAAGTTTTCACTTACAATTCATCTTAATTGTAAGTTGAAGTTATATTTTACTTATCTCATGAAACTAAATTCTTTGCGATGCTAAATTTATTTTTGTAGGCTATAGACAATCCAATCGAGAACAAGATGATTTGTGATCTTGCAAAGGGACCTCTACGAACTGTTAAATCGTATCCTGTGTTTTTCATTAATGGATACAAATATCATACAGAATGTCATGAACATAACATGTCAACAATAAACAGTGGGGTTTCAATACAGGGACAAATGATGGATTACTATAGAAAAATTATTGAAATATTGGAAGTTGAATACCCTGGTTTGCCAGTCAAGCGATGTGTGATATTTAAATGTGACTGGTATGACCCGACACCAAATGTTGGAGTAAAGGTGCATAGACAATACAATTTAGTTGAAATCAATCACCAAAGAAGATTGAGACATTTTGAACCTTTCGTCTTAGCTGTGCAAGCGAAACAGGTTTGTTACATCCCTTTTCCAAGCATACGACGAGATAAGACAGATTGGTTAGCGGTTTGCAAAGTTAAACCTAGAGGTGTTTATGAATCACATGGAATAGGAGATCATAGTCTTGAAAGTGAAGCGTTTCAGGAAGATCTGACTTGTATCAATGCATCTGTTACGTATGACGATAATGAACCTCTGAACGATCCATTAAACGAATTTGCCGATATTTCATCTGGAGAGGATGACGAGGGTCTGAGATCTGACGAGGAGCCGGAATTTGATTCATATTCTTCTGAAGAAGATGATGATTGCAATTTACCATTAAGTTTTGATAGTGAATGACTTGTGTTTGTAATTGCAAATTTTAACTTAAATAGTAACATTATTTGCATTTAATTTTATTATGTTTGGTTTTTCATTGAATTTCTTTGCAAAGGAATGTCGACATGGTGAATGGTTCCGGATGGCAACAATTCTTTCCGTTGGGAAGAATGTGGCAAAATTGTCCCAACCCATGGAATTACAACAACAGAACATCTCGCTCCATCTTACAGTATCAATCGTTTGCCTTCTATGGCCGACCTGTTACTTGAAGGTTTTTAGTATGATCTGCACGTCGACTCTTTTCGTGTCATGAACCTCTAATAACATTTATTAAAGTTAGCAAACACATTCTCATTTCATTGTCAATCTGACATGTTTAAGCTTCCTTTAAGCTCGAAGAGGACATGTATGTCGATAAACGTGCTAGCAATGTCACGACACCTTATAACGGAATAGGAAGATCGGGTATTGTCAACTCCTCCACTATTCCGCAAACCTCGTCTGCACAATCACGTATGCATTAATATGTCGTTTTCGTTACTTGTATGGTTTGTTAATATCACGCTTTCAACATTTCTTCACTTATTATGTTTTAGGTAGATTTGTTCCTGTTAGTAGTTCATCCGGAGAAGCAGTCTACCATTCTAAGACTGGGAACTCATTCACTGTTTCCTCAACAAGTATAGATATAGCTTCATTGCTTTTGCAAGAATGTGATCAACAACGTACAGCAGGTGGACGAAGTTTCACTGTTTCCATTGGTGCGTTTGAACATGCGAGAACCCTTCTGGGGAATCCAGACCTTAGGGACTCTTTCACCTTTACCGACTCCCATGTTATATGGAATCCAAAACAATAAATAGATCAATGTGCTTTTGTACTACCAGACATTATTACACTCAGCTTTCACGTTTATTTATTGTTGTATCTGTAAGACTTCGTTAAACAATGCATATTTATATTATTGTTAACGTTCATTTATTGTTGATAACAATTTGTTAACCTTCATATATTGCCATAGTTTGTTCTCTACGTGTTGTCTAAAATATTGCTTTCAAATTATTAATTGTACATGTAGAGAATTGTGCAAAATTGAATTTCAGGAAAAGAATGGGACCGAAGAGACAACGTGAGGTCATGCGACCAAGGTTTCGAGCCATGTTTGGGGGAAGTTACAGTGAAGGTGGTTCTTCACAGTCAGTGGTACCTACTGGCTCACCTCCTCCACCTATAGTGCCGGGAGATGCAGTTGAGGCATCACCGACTGCTTCTCAGCCTACACCATCCCCTTCCCCAACGCATATAACGTCCAACACCAGCATCTGGGATCGGGGAGACATCCGTCGACTGCTGTGAGGACTTGATGAAGAAAGTTTGTTTCTATTGTCAATGACCAGTAAGTGAAATCAAAGCACTTCACAATTTGCTTATTATAGTCTTTTACTTTTACCAATATGTACATAGGATAACATCACTTGACATGTTAGGTTGGTTCCGTCTGGACCAATTTCAAGAAATATGACTTCCTCGTTCAAGCAAATAATTGAACCAGAGGGTTTTGTATGGAAAAATTTAGCTGACACCACAAAGCAATTATACTTTTAAGAGTTTGAGGTACAAATCATAGTTATTTTCTGGTTACATTGCTTTATATTCATAATGTTCATACAACATTTTAACAATTTGTTATTCTTACTCATCTTATTTCAGAAAGAATTTTCTTTGGGATTCTTGTTTGGTTAGCATGTATGACAATGAGAAAAGAAAGCTACATCACGTTATCGCGACTTAATTAATCAAATACGCAAGGTTGGTGCACGATCGTGTTATATTTCGGAGGAAATTTGGACTCATTGGACCGAATATTAGACATCACCTGCGGTAATATCCATATCAGAGCGTAATTCGGCCAACAGACGTGGAGGACCGGGGGGTGCGAGTCTTGCAGTGCATACGGGAGGGTCAATTACCCACTACGAGCATGCACATAGACTAGTAAGTATCTACTTTCTCACACCAATTTTACATATATTTTGCTTCGCTTTATTGAACATAGTGATTATGATATAAATGTCTGGTGCCATATATAGCTGTGTGAAGTTGTTTTGTTGTTGAACAGGGGGAAAATATCATATATACAGATGAAACTCTGGCGAAATTTTTTAAAATTCTAGTTAACATTTGACAATTTAAGTTATACGTGTAGGAAAAGGCATTAGGCACGAAGCCTACACCTATGCAGGTATTTGTGCACACCCACACGAAGAAACATGATGGTGTCACCTTCATCAACACTCGATGTAGAGAAGTGAATGTAAGTGAAATTCACATATTTTAATAATTTCTTAACAATTATACCTTATTTACTAATGTAAAGATTGTTTCCTAATAGGATCAAATACAAGAAAATATTCAGCGACAATCTCAGGAGGAACAACATGTGGACGAGACTCAGACATATCTTGATGTCGTGGGTGGTAGGGACCGTCGTGGAAGAATATTCGGCCTGGGCTCATATTCAAACACCTGTTATTCGCTCTCTTCCCTTTCTAGTATAGCAGCATTTGCTCGACCATCGCAATCTCATCATGTATCGACGCTCCAGGCCACAGTGGACTCTTTGAGGGAGCAGCTAGTTAATAAAAGTGAGCAGCTGGTTACTTAACATCAGCAGCATGTAGAGGACATAGCTAAGGTGAAGGAGGAGATTAGTCTGCAGATGAGAGAACAACTGAGAGCAGAGATGAGTCAGCAGTTGAGGGAGGAGATGAGGACGGAGTTGGAGCAGGTTTCAAAGATCAAAGAGTCGCTGGAACAGATGGAGTAGGCAACTAAGAGGAGAGAGGAGATGGAGCAGCTTACTAAGATGCGAGCGGAGGTGGAGCAACTGAACAAGGACAGACGGCATGCGGAGGAGATGGCTATGCTTAGGCAGGAGATGGAAATGTTAAAGAGAGGGGGGCACATTTCAGAGCAGCCATGATCACCATAACATTAGCATTACATTGTCATTTGTTTTCAATTAAAAAATATAAGAGATTTGTTCTTTCTTCTTTTAAAATTATTAAATTAAATTCTGTAAATGTTTTATTATTTATTAATTTTCTCATTATTCAAACTATATAATATAACATAACCTGAATAAATAAAGTATGTATATAATATAACATTATTATAACAACAAAATAGAAAAATAAAAAAATATATTATCAGTTATTACCGACGAAAAATTTTCTGTCGGAAACTATAGTATTTACTGACGATAAATTAAACCGTCGGAAAACATGGTTGAAGATACCTTCGCCTCACCGACGGACCAATGACCGTAGCAAAATTTCTCCGACGAAATCTAACTTGCCCATTCCGTCGTTAAATAAATACCGACAACAAAATTTTCGTCGTAAAATTACGACGGAATATTTCAGTCGGTATTTTTAGTTGCGGCAAGTTCACCGACAGAAATATGTTATTTACCGACGGTAATTTCCGTCAGTAAAACGCTAATTTCTTGTAGTGTACGATAAATAAGAAAAGATCGACATGTTACACTCACCTGTTAAAAAAATATTTTCTTAAAATTAAACTCTTATTTGCTATTTCGACCTACGACAAGTCCAACTACAAAAATTGTGAGACTTAAATCATCAAAATATTCTATAGTACATATTAATCTCTGATAAGGGGGTTAAAATTCCATAAGACGAATGAAATAATTTCGAGGAAAGTAACAAAATAAAAATACTAGCTAAATCAGAGGAAGCTGAAGTATATTTATTTCTAACGTTTTGAAGCTAAATCTAAGTTGTGGAACAAAAAATCATTAGAAATATTGAGAAAACAGGGAAAAAAGAAGAAGAAATGGATACCAAGCTCAACGTGATTTATTGGACATGATCTAAGTAAGAAGCATTTGAGTGGCCCGGACTTATGGTATCCCGTTAAATGGAGCAAGTCTTGATAGAGGCTTGCTTGCCCAAATCTAAACATAGAATAGGGCCATAGGCCTTTAGGCCCTTATCTCCACTTTGTTTTGTCCAAATTGAGGTAAAACAGAGTTTTTACGTGAATAAATGTGAAGATTATTTGTACAAACACCATTCTTTAATTTTTTTAAAAAGTTACGTAAAGAAGAATGATTATATTATTTATAAAATCAATACAGATTACCCATATAAAATAATAAATAATTTTTTAAGAAAAGTTTACATTTTTAGCATTATCGTGATATTCTCTACTTTATACGTTTTTAATTTCTTAAATTATGAAACATAATATACGAGGACAACTGAAATCACAGGAGTCTATGCTTCTTTATCTCCTAAAATGTAATTCTTGCTTTACTTTTGTCCATTATTGTGAAATTAGTCAACGAATCCATACATACCAAGTTTGGTGATATCATCGTGGCTTTAACCATATGCTTATTGTCCCTATTGAAGTATACTTGTAGAAGATGACAAGTCATGCTGCACTACTGGTCCAGAGCAGCGCTGCCCATGTAATCCTCTTTTAAGAGTCTAAGAAAGTGACTTTGCTCGTGACGGACTTTGCTACTCTACCCAGGCCAGCACTGCCCATGTAAACCTCTTTCAGAGTCTAAATCGGAATTCAATACCTAGGAAAACGACCTTGCCATTGCAGACTTTGCTACTCTATCTATTGGTCATGCGTACATGTGTCACAACTAATGGTCAAAAATTAATGGTGGTGAGATTCAATTTCAATTTATAAATTATTATCATATATATGAAAAATTGATTTTCCTTGTCAATTAGGTGTTATTTTTGCATAAAAATCAAAATTTGTTTGTTGGGATAAAGAAGACTCTGTTTTGATGTCAAGGACAAAACAAATCCATGGTAAGTAACTATGTCATGAAACTTTCTATAAAATATCAGCATCTAGGTTATATTTTCAGGTTTTGAGTCCACAGAAATTTCTTTCCAGAACTTAATTAATATCGTCTACTCTTCAAATCAATTTCCATAATATTCGCAAAATCCCATTGTTCACATCGAAAATTTGGGTACTTTTATACCTATCTCATTGAAATCTTTACCTATCTCCTATTTAACGTATGCCAATTTGTCTGTACAATTTTTTTGGTAGTGATCATCAAGAATCATTTCCATATCAACCAGAGATTCGGATGGCTACACCAATCAAACTCACATCGTTCAAGCAAGCACTAAACGGCATAAGCATCTTGTATGTTAACCCTTCAACATTTCCTACAAAACCATGTGCTCTCAAATGCTTATCTCGTCATGAAAGCTCCTACGTGCTTGGTAGTCAGCTTTTCAATAAGTTTCTTAATGGAGTTAATTAGTGGTCAGTTCTCCAGCACCTGTAAGCCTCTGGATAGGTTGCCGAATACTCGTCCGCACAAAATGTATTGAAATATTTAGTATTGTACAAGTGATTAGCAAAATACTATGATTTTAAAAGATAAATAACATCTTTAATCATATAATGATACTTCAATAATTATAATGAATTATGTATGTAGAAAAAGGAGAAATTTTGAGCAAAAATTGTTATATATTTTTGTGTGTAAAATTATTAAAGAAAGGAGGTATTTATGAGTCGAGTTAGACATAGTCCAAACTATATGCTATTGTTACAATTGTTACCCCATAAACATATGTTATTGTCACAACCATTTTATACAATAAGGCCTAGTGTTATAATTTTATATTTTATTTTCATCTTAAACTTAAGGTGGTAGGGAGATGGACATCTTAAATTTGAATACAACTTCTTGACATCGTTAAAGCGGACAAAATTTGGTGAAAGTATATGTCATTTGAGAATATAATAAAGTAGGATCAAGTAAAATAGTACCTTAAATAATATGATATTGTATAAGGTGATAATCAATCTTAATATATTTTTTTGTATACCACTATGATTATCACAAAGGAGAGGAGTTGCAAAAGAAAAGGAAAAACTCATATCTTGAAATAACCAACGTAGCTAGAGGGTTTTAGAGGTTTGTGCTTGTAAGAGTTTGATATTTTGCTTCTGTATGATTATTTCTTATTATGCCATGAAATGAGGAATGTGCCAAGAAAGAAACAATAGCCAGTAACTAAATGTTAATTGGTTAAGTCTTGAACCCAATCAATATTAGAGTGTTCTCATAACTCTAATAAAGAAGAGTGACATAAGTCACCATGGAAAAGAGTATCTATGACATATTGAAGGATACAAAGAAAAATAAAGAAGTAGTACAATGTCTTGAAATGAATTGATTGATAATATGAACAACATGAGTAGTAATGTTAAGACACAAGATAGTGGGGCATATAAGACTTCTAACTAATTAATAATAAACAGTAACATCATTGAGGAGAGTCTCCTCAGTAATAGGAAAATGAACATTGGGTTTAAGTTGAGTGATAGTGATAGTAGTTTTGATGTTAGTAGTACTAACACAAGAAATAAGATTGGTGGCATATTTTACTTATGACAGATAATAGTCAGATTTATAAGATAAAACTAAAAAACCCAAAAACTAAATAAGATTAGGCAAGTATTTCTTCTCAAATTGTTAGTTTTCAAAGAACTTAAGAGTGGAAATATCCTAAGTGTCATTGTCAATAATTATTATGTCGTTAACATAAGGAAGAAAAAATTGTGCTAATACCTATCCCCTTTGTGTTCTATCATATATCAAGGGATCCTAATACCTATCCCTTTTGTGTTCTATCGCATATTCTAAGAAATAAATAATTTTCCTTATGGTTCTAGTTTGGTATATTAGTGCATTTAGAGAAGAAAAAAAACACTATTAAAGATTTTAAGAGTTTAGTAGTCACGAGCATAATTATACAATATTATAAGGAGAGATATTATCTATAAGAAGAGTAAGAATACGATTAATAGTATATACAAGAGAAGTGATGAGAAGATTTTGGATAGTATCAAGTATGTAGTTATCCTTTTGTTCAACCCTACCATTTAATTGAGAGGTGCCTAAATGGTAGGTGCCTAGATAAGATCTTTGAATAATAGTTCCTTAATGGTCAAAAATGAGTGGAAGATTTTTCTTCATATTCTATGGTGATAATGTGCAAAACTTTGATTTTAAAAAGAAAATTAAGTTTGAATATGTTTACAAAATAAGAATAAATAGAAAATAGTTCATACGTATGCTGTTATGAGGAGCAAGTAGTCAAATGTTATAATGAATCAAATCAAAAGGTGTTGAGATAATATAATTACTATTAATAAAAGGTAAAGTATGAGTTTTGGAAAGTTGGCATAAGATACAATCAAAACTAAGGAATCGCTAAAAACTAAAAATTAAGTCTAAACTTGGAAAGATGACGAAGACGAGGGTATTAAATATTTGATGTAACAGCACCAATAATATGCTTTGATAGAAAATGAAGAGTGTTAAGTTCAAATGATTGTCTAACTTTAAGTTTTATCCCTAGTATCTCATCCACCTATAGATCCTATATAGTACAATTATGACTAAAAAATAGTTTAAATCCAAGTTTACATAATTGATCAATAGAGATAAGATTTAAAGAAAATTTAAAGACAAGAAAAATATCAAGAAAAAGGAAATTTAGTTGTTTGAGCAGTGCCTATGCTATAAACATGCATAGTAGAGTTATCATTTGGTGAACAATATGTGGAATATAAGGAGTTTTTTAAAAAATTAAATATTGAGAAATTAAAGATAACGTGGTGGCAAAAGATATAGTTAAAGTACCATGAATAAGAAGTACTTGACATGACAAATAGGAAAGGATAGAAAACAATACTAGAATCTAGTTGAGGTTGATGTAGAAGGGTCTGAAAACCTTTCAAAAATAAGTTAATAGATATGGATGTATTCTCTATTGCATCCTCTGTGGTAATAGTAGTGACAACAAAATGAGAGGACTAGGAAGAGTTATCTTATTTTAGTTGTTTTGTACATTCAGAGATGTAATGACCACTCTTTTTATAGTAGTTATGACATACATTCTACTTAGCTATGTTTTGACATGTACAATTCTAATAAGAGGAGGTTTGAGTAGCAAGAAAAAAGTTAGATGGAATAAATTTCTCCATTTGAAGGGTGTTAAGTCTTTTCTATAATTAGTTATTTGATTATAGTATCAAAGCTAGCTATAAATATACTTAAACTTATATATGAAAGTCAATAATAGATGCCAAATATTCTTTGAATCATGAAGATTAACATAGATAGTGGCATGTGAGCACTATGCCGATTAAGGTCTCCAAGTATCAATTAATCTCAAAGATCTTATAATTTAGACATATAACTATGATAGTTTGACTAAGTTATTATTGCATATTATAAAGGCATTTATAGAGTTAAAATTGATTAAGATCATCAAATATAGGATAATTTTTAAAAATAAAATTCCATACCTTGTTTTTGAAATTTTAATAAAATATATTACCAAATCATCAAAAACTACAATTTACAATCCTATTACAAGGAAATTAAAATTAATTACAGTCACTACTAAGCCACTACCTATTATCTATCCAAAAGCATACTCATCATCTAAATATTCCATCTCCTTCTCATTTCCAGACAAATTTCATCATACACCTCCAATTGTATCATATGTTTTATAAAGGTCTATCTTTAAGGCATATCTATTTACCTTCTTGCTAGAATGATAATCACCCAGTAATTCTTGCAACAACAAAATATTATCACCAATGCTTCTTGAAGGAAGAAAAGCCTCTTGAGCGTTGCTAACTATTTTAGTCAAAACTCCCTTCAAACGCTCTGCCAAAAGAGATACTATCACCTTATACACCGTATTACAACACGAGATCGGGCGATAATCCATAACCCTCTCAGGTCTCTCCTTCTTGCGAATTAGACAGATATATGTGTGGTTGATCTCTTGTAGCAATTTCTCAGAAGAAAAGAACTCAAGTAATGCTTTCGTTAGTAGCTGAATCGTAATATTCCAAGTTTGTTGGAAAAAAACAGCCGAATATCCATCGAGGTTAGATGCTTTGAAACTATAATAAGGCCTCCTTCACCTGTTGTGTAGAAAATGGAGCAAGTAGCATTTCCATTCTTTCTTGGCTGGGAGTAAATTCCAACACATTCCAAACCCTAAAACCAGTCCCCAAATCAACATTAATGCCCATAAGTTAAACAAAAAACTCCTTAGCTTGTGTAGACACTTCTTCATGCCCTCTCAACACATTTCCTTCCTCATCTAGCAACTCAGTAATGGTGTTGAGATTGCGTTGGCCTAAGATAGTAGCATGAAAAAACTTTGTGTTGCAATCACCCTCCTTGAGCCAAGTTTGTCAGACTTTTTGTTATATTATAGATTCGTTCAACTTTAGTGCCTCCTAGTACTTATGCATTCTATCAACCACAAGTGCTCTTAATCGCTCATTTTGGGGCTCCAAATGGCACTGTTGTTGTAATTCAGCCATCTAATTGCCCAACTTATGAATGTTTCGTGTTCGATGCTTACTAAACTCTTTAATCACTCATTTAGCCAGCTTCAATTTTTGCATCAATTGGAAAGCTTTATAACCTTGTACTTCAGTCCGTCAAACCTGTGCAAGCATTTCCATAAATCCCTTAACTTGGAGCAAACCATTAAAAATTGGAAAGGAGCCCCAACCCGCTTTTCAACACACGAATGTTGAGTTATCATAGGTGCATGATTTGAAAAACCTGGTTCGCCAAACATAGCTGAATCAAGTGGAAAAGAGCTGAGCCATTGTTGATTTACCAATGCACGATCAAGCTTCTTCTAGATGAACATGCTCCCTTTTTGTTTATTCTCCCATGTGTACCATCTTCCACTACCTCTGAGATCTACAAGATTAGTTTGAAGAAATAATTGCTAAAGCTCTCCTCCTACTTTACCATGAAAGCTCACACCTCCCCAACCTCATTCGAATTGTGACAGCAATTGAAATCCCCTACAATCAACCACGGGCCTTGCATCCCATCCTGGATCTCCTTCAGCTCACTCCATAATGCAACTCTTTGAAATTCAAAATTGGAGGCATATAATAAGGTAACCATAATTTGGCCCTTCCCAAGAATATTACACTGCAGGTGCATATACTGATTTTCCATCCTGAGCACTTGAACTTCCACTTTATCCATATTATACCAGCATGAAATCCTTCCCTTATAATGATGAGTATGATTAGATATGTAACTCCATTAAGTCCTAAAAAAAACTAATCCTTTCCGATCTATAGTGGCTTTTATTTTAGTTTTAAGAAGTCCTACCAAAATAGGATGAGTGTCCGCCACTAGCTACTTAACCATTAGCTTCTTTAAGGGATCACTCAACCCTCGTGTTCCAAACTAGAAACGTCATGTTAAAAAAGACACTATGGGGACATCACCCCTTTGTGCTTTTTTTTTTTTTCCTTTTTCCTACCCATTGTTCTCTTAACCTGCCTAATCGAAGTCTGTGCGATCTCATTAGTTAGTTTCCAAGCTTGCCTCATGCCCATTAATAGTGCTTGGTTTTGCATCTTCGGGAGCTATCCCTCCCAGTTTTTGCATTGCAACCACCACACCTTCCCTAATTGCCCCATTTTCTGGCTCCTCTCCTGCGGTTTGTATGTAAGAAAGTCTAGGACTATGAGATCTAATGGACATCCCACGTGCCTCTTGATCACCCTGATTCACTATTCCTTCTCGCCTCAAATCTACCCTACCTTATGTGTCTCTGTATCTGTCTCGATTTGCAGATTCCTAATTGGGGTCTTGCTTCCCTCCATATCACTACCTCCTGCAAGCACACACCTCTGAATTTGCCTATTTCTATTATCATCCGACTCCTCATTCATCACATCCACAATGTCCTCATCCTTTCGATGTAGCCCCTGAACTCTCTACCTACCCTGCTCCTCCTTGCTACTTGCTTCATTCACCAAATCTTCATGCCATCTTTAATGAAACACTTGCATCGTAGTTACCCAGTGCTTTCCTACCACATTTGGCTTCCACGGATAAATTACATAAATTTGATCACTGATTAACTCTCCTGTCTCTCCAAGTCTTTTAATAGACAAAATATTAGGCAACACTAAATCCTTCGATACCTCGATACATATCTTAGCATATCCGATTCTATCCATTGCAACTGTTTGAGCATCCATACAAATAGGTTTTCCTAAACCACTATCCAAGTGACTCAGCCCCTCCACCATCCAATATTCCATTGGAAGTCCATGAAATCGAACCCAAATCGGGATGACTTCAATGGATACCCTATCCAAACCCAATCCTAGCCTCCATTGTCTTAAAAACATTGGTTGATCTCCAATGTGCCATAACCCTAATTCCAGTATCTCCCCGATGTTGGAGTTTGGAGAAAACTTGAACAAGATCGACCCATCCTCCATGAGCATGGCTTTTTCAAAACCTTTTTTTTACTCCATTTGGCTTTAGCCCACGCATTCACCATAGTGAATGTCAGTCACTTGGACTGGAAAAAATCCACTAGAGTGTTGGACCATGCTCTGGCTCCAACTTGCAACAACTCCACTGGAGGGGACACTACTCCATCCTATAGGACATTCGAGTAGTAGTGAAGCTTACCTAAAGGTTTCTGAACACCCACTTTATCACGCTAGGCTCCACCCCCAGTCATCGACGTCGCTTGAGTCTTGCCGATCTCCAGCTCCAAAGTTTCCTTTTAATTGCGATAACGATTGCCTTCGTCAGTGGAGGAAATGGTCTTAGTGACAGAGACGATTCACCCATCACGAGGGTGGTCATCTGCTATCCAAAAAAGGCCCCTAGAAAAGACTAAACCGCCTCTAGTCGATAGACAGGAATAGGGAGACTCGGTTGATTAGTCAGGGTAGAAAGGTAATTGCCAAAAGAGGCGGAAAGGTGAAAGAAGAGAGAGGGCAGAGCATTCAAAGAAGAGAGAGAATGTTAGTTTCCAAAATATATATTACCAATTCCATACCTTGTTGATAGTATCAAACTGTTAAAAATCAAGTTTGATTACTTTGGCACACATTTTACAAAACCTTTTTAAAATATGATGATTCATAACATCCCATGATACTAGATGTTCTACTAGGTTTAGGTGTTTCTCTAATAGCAATACCCAAAGAAGTCTAACTTTGAAAAAGTTACACATTTTTCTAGCCTATAAATCATAGTTATATCCATTAAAGATGACATCAATTAGTTGAAAAATGTATTGATGAAGTGTAAAAAAATTTGTAATACACACAAGAAAAAATTCATCAAAATAAGGCTTGAAAACACACAAAAATGAAGAATCATGTATATAAAGTTGGAATTTGACCAATTTGAACCAAACATTGGGTTTAAAAGCCTAAAGATATATGAAAAAATTTGCAAAAATAATAAATAAGCTAATTATTCAAAGGTTGGTCAAGGAGTTTGAATTCAATTGATCTGAACCGAATCATTTAAACTAGTGTTGCATAGGTACTGATATAGGAGATGACATGGAAAAAGTAAATCCTAATGCTAATATGTTTGGTGATGTGTAGAATGATATAGTAAAAGAGGAACACTTAATTTGACGTGCTAAATAACATAGTTGATTACTTTATAACATATGAACCAATTATCTGCCAACAACTAATGTTATTGTTGATTGAGTCTCAATGTCTCTTAAGTGGAATGACATCTTTCTAGCTTTTAGACAACCAAAAATATATCATTTTAAGTCGTCTTCAACCTCTAAACATTGGAATTTTAGAACTCAACATCGATGTTTTAGTGGCATGTGAAGAGGCATTAGAAAATGAGGGTCATTGTAATTGCTTTGAAAAGTGGAAGAGCTTAATATCTACTAAACATTACTAGGGTAAATTTGTTCGCTTTTTGAAGAAAAAACTATGAAATCTTTTCTAATTAATCAATCACTAACTATCCAATTGTTCAGCTTTTGATGGTATCTATAGAGTGATTACCAAACTATTTTAAGAAGAAGAGGACAAAAAGTGCTAGCTTCTAAAAAGCTCTTCCCTTTAAATAGAAAAATCATAACATTATTTTATTAAAATTAAATCTCTTTAATTATAATTAAAATCAAAATCAAATTAATTTAATTATAATAAAATCAAATGTCTCATATCTGATTCCCAAAGTTTCTCAAACTTTATAATTAAATCCAACTTGATTAAATTGATTTTCTTTCACAAATTGCTCTTTAATGTGTGACTCATTAGGTTCCTAATAAATTGGCAATGATTATAAATTATAATTATAATTCACAATTAGAATTAGATAAATTAAAACTTCTTTTAATTTATCTTTAATTCTCTAATTAAATAATTCAAAATCATAAATTATGGTTAACATCTAGCAACATATCATGATTAACCAAATACCAGGAATGTCAAAGTGATTGACTTAACTTGTCCATGCATGGCTATAATGAATAATTTAGTCCTTTCATCATTCAATATTCTAATTGGACAGAGTATAGATACAATGTGTACTCTTATCATCCAATCATGTTTGTTCTTGCTAATTAGTAATTGACTTATAATAGAAATTTGAAAACTCCTTTTCAAATATCAATTTACTCTGGCCAGAGAATTCCATAAATCATTACTAATTAAAAATAGTACAATATTCTCTCTAATTACTTTAGAGTGACAAATCATATATTGACTTACTCAACTATCTACATATGTTTCATACTGTATCTAATTACTACAGATTGAATTATCCTAGGGCGATTCATAAGTAGCATCAAAACATAATAATTCCCACACTAGATACCTTGGTAATCTCAACCCTGAGGATCAGTTATACAACCATCATTATGAGATAATCCATAGACACATAAGTGATATTCTATTTAGAATTCTCATAATCGAGTCAGTTCAGTGACTTATTCTCTAATAATCACCCACATATTAGTTTAAGTATCTATTCTTTAATTTATGAGATCAATTACTTTCTTCATAAGAAAGAAATATAATGTGTGCTAGTTTTACCATTTCAACACTATCCAGTCTTGATGAAACTACAACTAAGAACATTTAAGAATAATACGTAGATGTAAATTGAATCTCATAATTATGATCTCATCATAATTTCGATTACATAGTAATTATTTCAAGGATTTTATCTTTAGTATTAAAACATAAAATATTAATGAAATTAATATACAAAGATAAATAATGCCTTTTCATTAATTAAAATAATGTCATACATTAATTTGCATCCAATTGAATGGCTGCAAGGCATAAAATAACACTCTTCTTTTTTCAAAATTTTATCACTTTACCACCTCTGAATCTTTGGTTTTTACATACTCTTCAATTGAGTTATTTTTATGTTTTAAAACAACTAACTCTGACACACTCGATATTATCCTTAACCCACTTTTGCCTATTTAATATACATAGGGATGACAGTCTTGGCTTGGCCTGCCAACGTAGCTAGACTTTGGTTTGGGTTGGTTGGGCCACGAGCCAAAGGCCAGGCTCGAGCCCAACTCGACTTGTGGCCTGAAGGGAAGATGCAAAACAACATCATATTGTCAAAGTTTTTAAAAAATGTAAACATGTTGGGTTGAGCTGGTCCGTCTTGTGGCCCTTAGGGTCACTGACTAGGCCACAAATCGGTCAGTCATTAGCCTATCGAGGTGAGGGCCACCTAGCATTTGAGTCAGGCTAGGCACGACCTAAACCCGATTCCACCCATTGCCATCCCTAAATATGCATCAATTATTAATCCTAACCCCTATACTTATATATGGTTTTGTCACTTATCTTCATCATTTGAATTAAGTAAGACAAAATCTTCATCATTTTATTGATTTATATTATTATTATATTATTGCAACTCTTTATAAACGTCTCTCTTATTATGAGGCAAGTATTGACCCTCTTTAGCATCTTGATATAACTGAAGAACTTCAAGTCTTAGAGAAAAATCATATTTGGAACTTAATCGAACTTTCACCTAATAAGATATCTATCGATTGCAAATGAATTTACAAAATCAAAACCTATTTATGGCTCTATTTAATGTTCTAAATCTCATTTAGTAGCCAAAGGATACACTTAAGAGTATGGTATAGTCTATAATAAAAATGTCACATTAGTGACTCAGTTAATCTCTGTTAGTAGTCTACTAGATATTGCTACAGTATGAAAATTTGAGCCCTTTCAGATGGATGTCAAAAATACTTTTCGCCATGTTGATTTCTTTCAATAGGTTCCATACATCCTCGTTTATGTTATCATTTTTCTTATAAGATGTGTAGGATTTGATGAGTTTTTTTTTATGTATTGAGATAAGTACTCAAGGCTTAGTTTTTAAAATTTAAATTCACCCTTACTTAATCTGACTTTACTTCTAGTCCATATGATTTTTCATTATTCAATTGTAGAAATTCCTATGGCATTACTCTTCTATTAACTTATGTTAATGATATGAAAATAACATGTGATATTGCATATGTTATTTTATTATTACAACATTACTTTAGTTAGCATTTTGAAATAACAACTCTAAGTTTCTCAACCACTTTTGAGTTTCAAAAGTTTTTTTATACTTTTAAAGGTTATGATCTTTCTCATGCTAAGTATATATTTGAACTTTCTTGAGCTGACATCATTAATAATAAAACTATATCAACTCCCTTGGAACATATAACTGTAAGCTTACTCCTTTAGATGACACTCCTCTTGATGATACCACTTTTTATCAATAACTTGTTGGTGGTCTTATCTATCTCACTATTACTAGACTTCACACCTCATATAATATTCATCTTGTTAGCCAATTTATATATATGCTTAGCTCATCTCTTTTTTTTTTGCGGGATTTGAAAACTTTGTTATACTGAAGAAACTTTTTTTAATGGATTACACTACTCTACTAATTCTTCATTGGTACTATCTGACTATTTTAATGTTGTTTCGGTCGGTGATCTAATAGATCATCATTCTACCACAAATTATCTCTTTTAAGGCGATTCTCTTATCTCTTGGTGTAGAAAAAAAGTAAAATGTTATTGCTTAATCTAGTATTCAACAACAACAACACCCAGTATGAATCCCGTAGATGAGTGAGATTTGGGGAGACAATAGTATACAACTTTACTCCTAACTAATGAAGAGACTATTTCTAAAATATCTTGCTTTTATTAATGCTACATTCAAATTACTTTTATTGTGGTGGTTATTAACCGATATAGATATCACATATGCTTCTCCCTTTATGCTTCATTATTAGAGTATAAGTGTTATACAAATTTCTCACAATGATATTGTTCATGAACTTACCAAACACATTGAAATTGATTGTCACTTTATATATTGTCATGTTACAAAAAACACTATATTTGATTCTTGTCTCCTCAATCAACCAAACAATTGATATATTTATGAAAATGCATCTTCCAACTTGTTTTCAAGATTTGTTAAGCAAATTAAAGTTGACATCTGGGTTATGTATTGAGTTTGAGACGAATGTTAAAATTAGCTGAAATCATAACAAGAAAATTTGATTCTTGTATATCTCATGCATACTCATTTATATCTTATATATAGTCTGGTTTACAAATAAGTTGTACCTTTGTACAAAACAATAGAATGGAAGAAATGCTTCTCTATTTTAACTTTCAGGTATATAGATATAAATGCATCAATCATCCAAATGCAACGAGACTGACCTAAAAATCGTTAAGCTCATGCACACGCTGATGGTGCCACAAAAATGGATTAGGAAACGTGAGCTACAAGCATACACTTTGGCAAATAATAGCTATGTTGGAGAGCAGTACAAGGGGCAACCAATTCATATCTAAAAAACTAAATTTCTAAGATATGCTTAGGAGTAATAATAAGTTACTGATAGCGGTACCAATCAATGCTAACAATCAATTAGTTTAAAAAATTAATTTTAAAGTTGCAACAACCAGGTACGAGATTATAAGGTTTCCCATCAGATTCTAAAAGTTGTTCAAACAACACTAACAGATACTGGTTAAGACTTTTTCAAATCGAACGATATTTCAACTTCGTGTAAGAGCCTAATTCTAAGCATCAGTATTTTATTTTTAACTTATATACGAGCCTAAATTTAACATCAGTATATATATTTTCATCACAGAACCTTTTTAACTTCTGCATATGTAACATGTGAATCTTAACTGCATAATTGACAAGAACGACATCCACCTAAGCGAACTTGGTACCTACATGCCCTCATAACGAGTGAGGTCTACCAATGTGTCCTATACTCGATAAGATTATCCAATTACGAACTTTATTTACTCGAGTTCATATAAAACTCGACTTCTCGTTCAAACTTAGTATCTTCTAGTACACACCACAAATAGCAAATATCAAGGAAATCAATCGTAAACTCTAATTGTATTCTTTCATGAAAGATTCTGTCGAGCGTAACCAAGAACAGGCAGCTATCAATGAAAAGGAAAGAGCATCTGATGTAAAGACCAATCGCTTGAAAACTGGTATTACACCGAGGACCATTACTAATTTACTAGGATGTGAAAATCTGCATCTACGGGTGAAAACTGAGAACGAAGAGCCATAAAAAATAAGTGGAGTGAATTTTTCAAAAGCAAGAAAACATAGGTAAGTAGCACTGTACATAGAGATCCTGAATATGCTTATTAAAATCATACAACCATGTATGTGCACATATATAACAAAAGAAGACATTTCTTGGACCATTGACTGAAATTATGGCATATGAGAGTGCATGTGCGTGTGAAAGAGAGTGCATTCGAGTTAGGATAAATGGTATAAAAAGTAAACTAGTTAAATATTAGAATTTGAGTTAGGCTTTCCAAATCATAGTAAGAAATCAAGTGTCCTGAAAACTAAGAGCACAAAACAAAATTCTATAGATATGAGAAGCATCAGTTGGTATTTCCGCCGGGAAGTGTGAACAATGCTTCAAGACATATAGAATAAAGTTTAATTTGCAACAAACGATTTCTGGAGGGATACGGGCCTTTCCTCTAGACACAGTCAACTCTATTTATCAAAATTACCATCTCTGATCTCAACATTATTCTTGATAAGTTTAATATCATAAATAAGAATTAAATAATTTCTAAAAAATAATAGAAGTCCAGACATCCAGTAAGTAGTAGACTATAGCTCCGAGAAATGAAGAGACTTCACCGACTGAAAAAGAAGAGATTTGGCTATCAAAGAAGGGATTTCAGATTGGATATGTTATAAAAACATGAAAATTTATAGGGATTTTAAATTGGGGGAGCGAATTTAGAGATTTTATGAAGTTTAGGTTATTTAGAACTAATTTGATTATATGTTTAATTAGGGTTAATTGAGGTAATTATAATTTAAGCTCAATTTAAGTGGGTGGAACTTACCCTTAAATAATTAAGAATTAAAAACTGTCAAGACCGTTAGCATCATTAAGGGTTCTACCAATTTAAACTTAAATTTGAATAGTTTTGAAAAGTTAAGTGTTTTGGACATTCTAAAACATTAAGTTTGATTAATACTTTACTACATATTTTAGGATTAAAATGCACTTTTTGCTTAAACTTATAATTTAATCCTTTTTATTCATTGTTCTACTTGAATATAGAGTATAAAATTAGTGTATACTCTATTAAATATATTCATGTTAATTCTTACAAATTAGTAATTGATTTATAGTTAATATTTAAAATCAACCGTTCAATATTAATTAACTTTGACTATAAAATTCTCAAATCATTAATAATAAAGACAAATAGAATAGTCTCCTTAATTACTATGAGTTCTTAGTTGATTTAATCAATTATTTCCATATAGTGTATGCTATATTTAAGTGTTAGTGATTGAGCTACTCTAAAAGAATAAGTCATAAGTAGCCTTAAAATATAATAATTCTCATATAAGATTCTATGATAATCTTAAATCTAAAGATCAATTTGTGCACTTATATATTATAACAAGAAAATTTTAAACATACATGTAATGTTTCATTTACTTAAAATTATTAAAAATATTACATTATTATTTTCGTATAGGCACTTTCTATTAACTTCTTTTGCAAATTCTCATGGAACACTTTTTTAAAATTATAATAAACTAAATCTATATCAATTGTCTTTTAATAATATGTAATTAATAAAATATAAAATTAAAATATTTTTCTAATAATAAATATGATACAAAGAAAATTATAAAATTAATTTACGTAAGAAAACTTAAGTTATCATACTTTTTCCAATTGTAGAGATGTAAATTTTATTTATAGAAATAAGGAAAGAAATATAAAATCACTAAAATGTTTGCATGTATAATTATTAGCTATGGAGGATAATTTGAACAAACATGTTAAATTTAAAAGTTTTGTATTGATAACTTAAAAGTTCTATGTTAAAAATGTAATACACTGTGTATAGAAGAAAGTAATCATGACAACTTTTGGAACAAGTGAAGGTACTATTCAAACTTCGTATAAATGAATATAAATTTTGGCTTTTATATTATTATTATTATTATTATATAATAGAAGTTTTAATATTATATATTTTGAAATTAAATTCACTTTTGCATAACTAACATGCCACTAGTCACAAGTTAACAATGTCGTGACAGAGATCTAACGGAAACCTAATAGAGATAGGTTTAATTTTGCAAAATGTGTTATTTTGTAAATACAGGGTATAAACTGATAACAGAGATATTGAAATGAGTTATTTAGACTTTATGCAAAACTACAAAATTTCATAATAGCCATGTTAGCATCATGTGTCTAGAATTATACAATTAGCAGTAAAAATCTAACAAACAATTAATAAAATTAAGTTTGAGGATGTAAATTGTGTTATTTCGTAAATGTTAGAGTATAAATTGAAACTAGTAATAAAGGAAAATATTATCTTAAACTCTATGCAAAATGTGAGGGAGTAAATAAAATCTTTTCCCAAAATAATAACTAATTATATTTCGAATATAATTTTTAAAGATAAAAGAATCCATTAAGACATAAAAGACAATTTGTGTCTTTACAAGTTTGATCAAACAAAAGAAGTACAATACTCATATACACAACCTAAGGAAAAGCTAGGAAGTTAAAGATTTCATTGTTTTCTTGAGAAAGAGCTCAGATGTTCTTTAATATGATGGGCTACCACTGTTTCCCTTGTCCAACAATGAAGCTTGTGAATTAGGACTTACTTATCTACTATAACATTTTTAAACAATTTCTAGTTTCTTTCTCTCTAAATGACAAACACTGCACAATTGAGGCTTAGACTAAGGTAGAATTTATCTTTACCCATTGAGTTGAATTTATGATCAACCCATACCAAAATTATGGTCCAATATGATTCTTGATAGTATAAATTCATATTGTGTTAAATGTTTGCCTGAATAAAGGAGGTTAAACTACATTTTAAGTATAAATGGCCCATATTTTCAAGTTTAGTCACATATAATTCACGTAGCTTGTCATTTGAACCCACTATCCTATCTTTATTCTTCATTCTACCTTTAGTTGCAAGCTAAGTAGTGAAAGAGGATTTAGGCTTTAAGGACCCTTTCCAAACAATATTGTACAAAGGCATGAGAGGATTATAAGGCTTAAGAGTTTTGATGCATAAGGAGTTTGAGTAGTCTCCATTGTTGCTTAAAGATCAAACAGACACGTCTAAAGTGTGTGGATTAGAATTTGAGTTGCGCTTTCCAAATCATAGCAAGAAATCAAGTGTCCTGAAAACGAAGAGTACAACACAAAATTCTACAGATATGAGAAGCATCAGGTGGCATTTCTGGCGGGAAGTGTGAATAATGCTTCAAGACATATAGAATAAAGTTTAATTTGCAACAAATGATTTTTGGAGGGATACAGGCCTTTTCTGTAGACATAGTCAACTCAATTTCAAAATTTCTATCAAAATTACCATCTCTGATCTCAACATTATTCTTGATAAGTTTGATATCATAAATAAGAATTAAATAATTTCTAAAAAATAACAGAAGTCCAGACATTCAGCAAGTAGTAGACTATAGCTCTGAGAAATGAAGATACTTCACCGACTGAAAAAAGAAGATATTTGACTATCAAAGAAGGGATTTCAAATTGGATATGCTATAAAAACATGAAAATTTCTAGGGATTTTAAATTGGGGAGTGAATTTAGAGATTTTATGAAGTTTAGGTTATTTAGAACTAATTTGATTATATGTTTAATTAGGGTTAATTGAGTTGATTATAATTTAAGCTCAATTTAAGTGAGTAGAACTTACCCTTAAATAATTAAAAATTAAAACTGTCAAGACCGTTAGCATCATTAAGGGTTCAATCAATTTAAAGTTAAATTTGAATAGTTTTGAAAAGTTAGTGTTTTTGGACATTCTAAAACATTAAGTTTGACCAATACTTTACTACAGATTTTAGGATTAAAATGCACTTTTGCCTAACATATAATTTAATCCTTTTTATTCATTGTTCCACTTGAATATAGAGTATAAAATTAGTATATACTTTATTAAATATATTCATGTTAATTCTTACAAATTAGTAATTGATTTATAGTTAATATTTAAAAACAACTATTCAATATTAATTAACTTTGACTACAAAATTCTCAAATCAATAATAAAATAAATAAATAAATAGAATATTCTCCTAATTATTATGAGTTCTTAGTTGATTTAATCAATTATTTCCATATAGTGTGTGCTATATTTAAGTGTTAGTGATTGAGCTACTCGAAAAAGAATAAGTCATAAGTAGCCTTAAAATATAATAATTCTCATATAAGATTCTAGGATAATCTCAAATCTAAAGATCAATTTGTGCACTTATATATTATAACAAGAAAAATTTTAAACATACAAGTAATGTTTCATTTAGATCCTCATTATTAACTCATTTTAATGATATTATTATCTAATAAGCACTCATACGATTATTTAAATATTTTATACTTTAATTTATGAAATTAGTTAATTTTTATATAAATAAATATGTATTTGTTAATTTACTATTATATTAATATCACATTTTGATATAATTATAGCTAAAATAGTAGGTAGAAGATGTTATTTGCCGTTTAACATTTTGCATAAATTCTAAGATAGCTCCTACCATTATCACTGATACCAATTTGCACCATAACATTTACAAAATGACATGATTTGCACTCCTAAGCCTAACTCCATTAGGTTTTTATTATATCTTCGTTAAGATTAGCAGTGGGTTATATTGGGCTAGGTCAGATTCGAGCTATAATTAATTGAGCCTCGATCCAACTTGAGACCTGAGCCTAATTAGGCTGGGGCACAAGCCAAGCCTGATTATTTTCTTTTTTAATTTAAATTTAAAAATAACATTATTTTATTCAGAACAACATCATTTACACTTGATATATATGGGCTTTAAGCATGGTCGAGCATAGCAATACGAGTCCAAACATGAATTACAACTTAAAAATTAAAAAAATTGAGTCTGACTCATAGCTCAAAAATTAAAAAAACTAAGTCACAATCGAAGTTCGATTAACTCAATCTAAGCCTGTCAAATTTAAGTCAAACCGAGCCAAATTTGGACACAATTATCATCCCTAATCTCTATGACACTATTACTTCATGAGGCGTAGCATACTAACTATGCAATCTAGCTTGCTATCATAAGTTTTGTTTCTTAAGGCAAAAGGTATTATCTACTCCCTATTTTTTTTTCCACAAAGCGTAGCATAACCCCTAGTATCGATTTGCACCTTAACATTCCTAAATAACGCAACTAGCACCCTCAAATCATTAGTATTAGTCTTCATCATGCCATTGTTAACTTATTACAGGTGGTGTACTAACAATATGTTAGTGAATATATAAAACTAATTAAGTTGGCCTTACACAACAACTTAAACTATTATGATGAATGGTCACTTAATATGGTACCAAAGTCTTTGTGACTAAATGGTCGTGAGTTCAAATCCTACCACCCACCTATTATTCAACCCAAGATAGAGTGAGCTTGTACAAGTTTCAAGCCCAAAGGGCTTTCATTTGAGGGGGTGTGTTAGTGAGTATATAAAACCAATTAAGTTGGCCTCATACAACATCTTAAGTTATTGTAGTGAAACGGTCACTTAACATTATGTAATTATGACCATATGGACACAAATATGGCTATTATGAAATTTACTATGTTTTACTTTTATAATCATTTAATTATTAAAATATATTACATTATTTTTTTGTATAGGATTTTATTAACTTCTTTTGCAATTTCTCATGTAAAACTTTTTGTTAAATTGTAATAAACTAAATCTATATCAATTGTCTTTTAATAATATGTAATTAATAAAATTAAAATTAAAATATTTTTCTAATAATAAATATGAGACAAAAAATTATAAAATTAATTTACATAAGAAAACTTAAGTTATCATATTTTTCCAATTATAGAGATGCAAATTTTATTTATAGAAATAAGGAAAGAAATATAAAAATCACTAAAAGTTGCATGTATAATTATTAGCTATAGTGGATAATTTTGACAAACATGTTAAATGTAAAAGTTTTGTATTAATAGCTTAAAAGTTCTATGTTTAAAAATGTCATACACTTTGTATAGTAGAAAGTAATCATGACAACTTTTGGAATAAGATACTATTCAAACTTCTTATAAATAAATATAAATTTTGTTTTACATTATGTTTTAATTATTATCTAATAGAAGCTTTAATATTAAATAATTTTAGAATTAAATTCACTTTTTGCATAACTAGCGTGCCACTAGTCACAAGTTAACAATGTCGTGACAGAGATATAATGGAAACCTAATAAAGTTAGGTTTAATTTTGAAAATTGTGTTATTTTGTAAACATAGGGGTATAAATTGATAACATAGATAATGAAATGAGCTATTTAGACTTTATGAAAAACTTTATAAGCCAAACTACAAAAGTTCTTAATAGCCATGTCAGCATTCATGTGTCTAAAATTGTACAATTAGCAGTAAAAATCTAACAAACAATTAATAAAATTAAGCTTGAGGATGTAAATTGTGTTATTTCGTAAATGTTAGAGTATAAATTGAAACTAGTAATAAAGGAAAATATTATCTTAAACTCTATGCAAAATGTGAGGGAGTAAATAAAATCTTTTCCCAAAATAATAACTAATTATATTTTGAATATAATTTTTTAAAGGTAAAAGAATCCATTAAGACATAAAAGGCAATTTGTGTCTTTACAAGTTTGATCAAACAAAAGAAGTACAATGCTCATATACACAACCTAGGGAAAAGCTAGGAAGTTAAAGATTTCATTGTCTTCTTGAGAAAGAGCTCAGATGTTCTTTAATATGATGGGCTACCAGTGTTTCCCTTGTCCAACAATGAAGCTTGTGAATTAGGACTTACTTATCTATTATAACCTTTTTAAACAATCTCTAGTTTCTTTCTCTCCAAATGACATACACTACACAATTGAGGCTTAGACTAAGGAATACTTTATCTTTACCCATTGAGTTGAATTTATGATTAACCCATACCAAAATTATGGTCCAAGATAATTTTTGATAGTATAAATTCATAGTGTGTTAAATGTTTGCCTGAATAAAGGAGGTGAAACTACATTTTAAGTATAAATGGCCCATACTTTCAAGTTTAGTCACATATAATTCATGTAGCTTGTCATTTGAACCCATTATCCTATCTTTAGTCTTCATTCTACCTTTAGTTGCAAGCTAAGTAGCGAAAGAGGATTTAGGCTTTAAGGACCCTTTCCACACAATATTGTACCAAAGAATGAGAGGATTATAAGGCTTAAAAGTTTTGATGCATGAGGAGTTTGAGTAGTCTCCACTATTGCTTAAAGATCAAACAGACATTTCTAGAGTGTGTGGATTAGGATGATAGCTAGGAAAATAACGTTGGAGTATGTCAACACCCCTACCTTGAAAGTTCCAAGATTAGTGATTAATTACATTGTTAACTCTTACCTGAAGTGTGATTTTTGAAAGAAGAGGAAGGACATTTTCCCTGAGGTTAAAAGGACTTTGTGAAGTCCAATTGTCAAACTAGAACCATGCTCCTTCTTCATTCCCTATCCACATTTTGACGAAAGGGTAGACAATGGGCCTATTTCTTAGGAATTGAATAAAAGGCCAAGAAAACTATTTTCTTTCAAAATTTTGCCATAAATTGGTTTTCCAGAGATAATACTCATTGATTCATTTACTCTAAAGAGATTCTTTATCTTTGAATAATCTCCAAATTCTTTTAGCTACTTGCATAATTTGAAAAGTGTGAATTGGTGTAAGGCTAAGCCCCCCTTTCATGCTTCTTCCAACAAAGCTATTCCTATTTAATTTTGGCACTCTTAACATTGTCAATTTTGCCAGAGAAGAGGAAGTTTCTGATGCATTTCTCTATCTCTTTAAGAAAACTCATAGGAAGAAGAAGATGAGTACTCCAATTTGTATGGAGATTGCTCAAAACATAAATGATTAGCTGAACTCTACTTGCTTGAGACAAAGCTTTATTTTGCCAACAATTGATAGTTTTCTTATATTTCTCCATATCTTAGTTTTTTTTGAAATAGGGACTCCCAAATAAGTGAATTGCATTTCGTGGATGTTGAGATCAAAAGTATGCTAAAGTCTTTTAGTGTTGGTAACATCTGATCATAAATATATTCCACTCTTACAATGATTGATTTTTAATCCTTAGGTTTGATAGAAGTTCATGATAATTGACTTAAGATAGAAATGGATACTTGACGAGTTGCAAAAAGCAAGATTAGATCATTTGCAAAACAAAGATGAGAAATAGACAATTCCTTGCATTTATGATGAAATTTAAAATCAAGTTTACTAGCTAAGTTGAAGCAAATGATTATGTTCAAGATTTCCATAGCAATGACAAAGAGATAAGGAGGAAGTGGATCCCTTTGTCTAATGCCATTAGAACCTCTAAATTGGTTGGTTGGAGCACCATTAATGAGGATGTTATAAGAAGGGGTTGAAATGCAAGCATGTATCCATTTAATGAAGAAGATTGTAAATCTGAACCATTCTAGATAAGTAAGGATAGAGCTCTATTGCAATATATCAAAGGCTTTGGAGTGATCAAATTTGATAGAGTAACTTTTAGTGGATTTTCTTAAGGTATAATATCTCATCAACTCTTGCACCAAAAGAATATTGTCAAAAATATATTTGCCATAGATAAAGGCTCCTTGTGCATCATGAATGATCCGATTCAATTTTCCTTAAGCTTATTAGCAAGAAGATTTGAGATCACCTTGTAAATGGTACTATAGTTAGAGATTGGACAAAAATCCTTAAGGCAACTTATATTGGGAAGTTTAAGGATCAAACAAATGTGAGTAGCATTGATTTCCCTCAAAATCTTCCTTAAATTCTTAAATTCCATCATTGTTTCCCCAAGTAGCTTGTCAGAGATGAGCCATGTTGTTTTTTTAAAAGTAGGCATTGAAGCCATCAGGGCCTAGTGCTTTTGATGGATTAAGATTGAATAGAACATCTTTGATCTCCTATAAAGTAAAAGACTTTTGAATCTTCATTAGTGTCTCCTGAGATTGGGAAAAGGGAGGGCCAATAAGATTTGCCAACTCTTGAACATTGGTAAGACCAAGAGAGTTTGGAGCACTAAGCAATGATTTAAAGTAGCTGACTATCAAATTCTTTAAATAAATATTAGCTAAAAGCATCTGACCATTTGAATCCTACAAACAAGTTATCTTGTTTATGTTTCACCTTACCAAGATAGTATTGTGACAAAATTTAGTGTTGAATTCCCCCCTCTCTTATCCAAGTAATTCTAGCCTTCTGCAAAAATAGTTAATCATACTCTCAAAGAGTAATTTTCTACATCTCTAGTTTCGCAGCCTCAGTATTTTTGTAAGTATGGTTATCCGAGTGAGGGGAACAAGCCTCTTGAACACTTCTCAACTCTCTCTTAGCTTCTTATAGCTTGATAAAGGTGGTGGACTGATATGCTTATAGAAATTTTTCATATTGAGTCTAAGTAAGTAAAGCTTCCTCTTAAGTTGAAAGGTTTTACATCATATAGTTATGACATTTCAGACCTCTTATACTAACTCCATAAAACCATCTCTACTTACTAGAAAGTTTAAAATTTTAAAAGGAGATTTTTAAGAAGCGGGGGAATTGAGATTCCATCACTACTTACTAGAAAGTTTAAAATTTTAAAAGGAGATTTGTAAGAAGCGATGGAATTGAGATTAAGTACCTCCATAGTAGAGTGATCAAAGCATATAAGGGCTTTAAAGTGAGTATATGAATTGGGAAATTGGCTCATCCATAGCTTGTTCTCCAATATTCTATACAATTTTTTTCCTGATAAGACAACTTCCATGCTACTTATTACTTCAGGTGAAGACACAACCAGAAAATCTGAGTTCAGTCATTTGTAATTTGATAGCAGCGCCATCCATTTTTTTGCCAAGATTTGAAGTGTTGATTCTGTCTCCTTGAGCTTCAGAGGGGTATCGTATATAGTTCATGTCTCTTTTAATAAGCTAAGGAAAATTTATACAACTTGTTATAAAAATCTACAACTTATAACAAAAAGTTAAATAAGTTACAATTTTATCTTGTTAATAATCTTACCTTACAAAATGAAATTGAAAATTTAATAGAATAAGTCTACAGCGAAAATCCTTTAGATCATAAAAAGAATACTAATAATCAATTAATTAAAATAAAATTAAAAGATCCTACACAAAAAATCAATATTAAAAATAATATCCTATACACACAACAAGATGTTTAAGAATTTATCACTGAATGTTCAAAATTATTGTGCAAACAATTAATAGCACCGAGTACAAGAAAACATTCAACTCCAACCTTTTATGTAAATAACCATTCAGAATATGCTATTAGTTGTTTGCACAATAATTCTGAACATTCAATGATAAATTCTTGAACATCTTATTGTGTGTATGGGATATTATTTTAATATCGATTTCCTGTGTAGGATCTTTTAACTAGAAAATTAGAAAAGAAAAAGTGATATCAGAGCCATCCCGTTTGTCTAAATCAAATGTAACTCTAGTAAAACCATGGAAGATATATAAAAAGATATAAAAATTCAATTAGAAGAAATTATCCAGTTAGTTAATAAATTAACATTAGATAAAGACAACAGTTCTTTAAAATATGAACTTAAAAAACCCATTACTGATCAAGGTGAAGTAATTTATAGATATGAATCAGATCAAGAAGTATATATGGAACAATCAAAACTCATTGAACAACCCAAAACTAGACACAATAGAGAAAAACGAAATAGAGAAAATCATTCAAAATATGATTGGAATTATAGACCAGTTGAACAAGAAGAATTAAATCGAATTGAATACTATAGAAAAGATAATAAGATACAAAACTTTCCTACATAATATACACCAAAGCATGTCACATTAGGATCTGATGGAATTTTTAATTTAGATTATGTTATATCCCCATAAAAACTTTTACCTGAATGGTCTAATAGATTAGCACTAGTTATTCAACTTGGAAAACCTTTTGAATGATTGACTAATATAAGTACTTTATGGAATTTTATCACATATAAAACGATAGGTATATTATTAAATGTTTTATTAGACAATGATTATGAATAAAGAATACCACTGAATTTCTTAATGCTATTGAACCTATAAAAGCTTTTCAAGTAGTCACTAATGAAATTTATAAAGAATTTGTCGGAAAAGATATAACTTCATATAAACAAGAAATTGAAATGTATTTATGGAAGTTGTTTATGGAAACTAACAGGAGGAAGGGGCGATCGTCGCTGTTGGACCCCGATTTTTAAGTGAAAATTAGAAATTATTAAATGAGATGAAATAAGTTCTTTTGTATATGTATTGTGTAATAGATGTTTTTTCTATGCTACAAGAAAATTGAGGAGAAAAGAAATGATTAGTAAAAGTGTGAGAATTGGTAGAATTAAGAAAGTTTGACTTTTTGAGAATAAATGGTAGAGAGTTGACTTTTTTATTTAGGCAAAATTTGATAAAATGATCTTCATGAAACTTGTAGCTTTTGTTGAGAGTTTTCGGTCGCCTTAAAGTATGATATTTCTCGATATCGGAAGTGAAAGTTATGAGCTTTCAAAGTTAAGGATTAATTTGCTTTGTTTGTTAAAGACACTATTAAGAGTAAGTTTGTGTGTACTACTTTGAGGCCACTTTTTGTACTGATGTAACCACATGAGAGCAAGTAGCCTTATGGAAAGTTGTGAAGGAAGTTTATAGCTTTACAATGATGTATAATATGCAATTAGTGGATGTGAGAATTGAAAGTTATAAAATTTGAAAGTTTGGATGGGGTATAGGATGACACTTTATTCGACAGAATCTTTGATTGAAAAATTGACCTAGTTAGAGGTTGAATTAGCCTTTAAGTTTTCCTGAAAGTTTTAGATTGTGTTTTGATCTTTCTATTGATGTGAAGTATGCAATTCATGGACAATGGATTTTGGAGTTATGATTTTTGGAAGTTTATGTTACTGTTTTAGCATGATTATAAGAGGACAGAACTTTTAATTGGAAAATTGACTTCTTTAAAGGCCAAATTGATTTTTCTATCCTTTATGAAAGTTGTAGGTGACTTTCTGATTTTGGCATTGATATAAAGTATGATACTTTTGGACTTTGGAGATGAAAGATAGAAATTTTCAAAGTTGAGCATTGTTTAGGGTTACATCAATTGAGGGCAATTTGGGTAGATCACTTAAGAAGTCAAGGTTTAAAGCTTTCAAGGAGGGGTAATTAGGTCTTTTGAGCTTAATTAAATAAAAAAGGAATGGAAGACAAGCTTGGGATCGTGTATGTGAGGAGATGAGGACATTTTTGCAAGTATGAAGAATAGATAGTGAAACTACGTAGTTTTGACCTAGGTTTTAAAGATTAAAAAGCTATTTAGTAAGTCATTTGGAGAGGAAGCTCACGACTTTATCAAAGAGAAAGGGAGATTTCGGCTAAGAGGAAAGAAGAAGAAGAAGAAGAAGAAGGAGAAGAAGAAAAAGAGGTAGGGCTTTGTGATTTCTTGCTTAAAAGAAGAAATTCTAAGAGTTCTTTAAGGAGGAAAAGGAAGAAGAAGGGTTAAGCTTCCATTAGAAGCAAGAAGAATTTCATGGGTGGCTTGAAGGTAAGAGGATTTCGAATTTTCTTTTGGAATTATAGATAGGTTTTGGTTCTAATAGCTTAGGAATTTTATGGGTAAGGTTAGATAGGTTCAATTTCATGCTTTCATCTCCTAAGAATGGCCAATTTTGACATCTCTTGCTTCTTATGGGAACTTTATGTTTGATGAAGGTGAAGTGAGGCAATTGGAGTTAGGGAAAGGCCAATTGACCAAGCTCAAAGCTAAGGAACTAAAGTGGGTAATATTTTAATGATTGAGTTAATAAGCTACTTAATTGGTTTAATTGTTTTGAAATAAATGCTATCTAATGCATTCCAATGATTTATAAAGTTTGTATAAATGACTCTTTGTGATGATTTGAACTTGTATGAGATGTCTTTACATTTTGAAAATAATTGTGAAATGATTTGTGAAGTGAAAAAGGTTTGAATATGTGATTTCGAAAAAATGACATTTTGGGCAATTATGTGAAAGTGGATTTTGTAAGGGCCAATTGTGGCTAATGTTTATGAATTGTGTGAATTATATGATATGCATGCTTTCTTTGGGTTTGTGGTGGTCCCTTAAGAGTCAGGTGCACCTGTCTAATTATAGGCTTCTCTCGCTTGCCCGTTAGTGGCATTGGAGCTCCTCACGGACTCCCATAAGTCACGACTACACATGACCGCTTCGCGAATATGTGTAGCACGTTTCGTTTCGGATCCACCCGAACCACTTTCTTTGTGCTTATGTGATACTTTGATGTTTGAATACTTTCATAAAATGAATTTGTGAAGAGTTTTGTTAAATTGGAAAATTTTTTATCAATGTGAGTTTTGCTTTGAAAATGAATGAATAAAGAATGCTTTTGCTTATTGCTTGATTATTAAGCTATTACCCACTGAGCCGTCGAGCTCACACCCCTTTCTCCTCCATAGGTGATGAGTGAGAGCCCGAGTTACAGTATCGGGATTGAGGCATTACTCCGATGCTTTTACTTTAGAAGTCATTTTTTGAAACAAAGCTTTAGGTTGCATTTTGGAGAATTGACTTACTTTGTACTTTGACATTTGATATTTTGGATGTAATTGGGATGAAATGCCCTATAAAGCTTTGTAACAACTTATATCGTTATTTTAAATGTAAGAGTTTTAAGTTTTAATGTATTTTGTGTCATTTGTATATGTTTTATAACAATGTATTATTGTATGGCTTGATTTTGGAGAAAAAGAGAAGGAATGTGTTGTTTATAGTTTGGAAATGAATAGAATGCTAGAAGTGTATTGCTACCATTGGAGTTGATATTTTGGGATCTTTGGACTGGTTGGTGATTGGGAGATTAAAGATTGTGTACATTGTGGTTTTTGTGCAGGTATATGAAGTTTGGATGAGAAATTGAAGTTTGGCTAGTTGAATTTTTAAAGGAGGTGATGTCAAATTTTTACGAAATTTGACAGAAAATTCACTTAGGTTTTAGACCCTCTTAGAGCTTGAATTGGATTGGGGGGTCTCTTGAAGATTGTGGCACATGTTTAGAGCTTTCCAATGATATATAGTTTGTCATCTTTGGAGTTAGGATGAAGAAGTTATGAGGTTGGGAAAACATTCAGTTACTGTTTATATGGTGATTTTTACTGTTTGATTGGTCTTTATATAGGTGGTACCTTGAGTGAAATTTTACCTCTTTTAATGGCTGAATTGAGTTTTGCATTCTTCATAAAAGATTTAGCTTGTCTTTTAATCTTTCCAATGCTATGAATTTTGTGATTCTTGGATGTCGGGATGGAGAGATATGTGTGTTACAAGTGAGGATGTTACTTATGATTTATGTTTGTGACAGCTATAGGGAAAGGTAATAAATTTGTAGCTTTGATGAACCAATTAAGTTGAGAATTGAGAATTTGGTGAGTTGTACTTAGTGTTTGATTTGTTATGAGGTGCAAGTGTTTATGATGTTAGGTTGAAGATGAGAGGCTTGGGAGAGGCATTGGGAGCTTTGGGAAGCCCAATGTCTGTTAAACGGACATAGGTGTCCGTTTAACGGACATTCTCGGGTGTCAAAACACCCCTTGGCTAGTCAATGTTCGTTTAACGGACATTTTCGGGTCATTTGGGCCTCCTTCACCCGATACTGTCCGTTAAACGGACATGGATGGATGTCCGTTTAACGGACACCTACGAAAAAGATGATGGTTTTTGACATGGTTAGAGGCCGAATATTATTTTTAGGTCTTCATGATAGTTGTAGATATAGATGTCTTCTTTCTAATGGTTCAAAAACAAACTCAATCCGATTTATCTATTGAAAGTTATAGTGATCACGCCAAGAGAGGTTCAAATTGTTTTAGGGTGTGAACATAGTCTATTCTTTTGAGCATAACTCCCTCATCCGACCTCCAATTGATGTGAATCTTCGACCAATAGATTTCTAAGACATATATCTTCCTCTACATAAAAATTTGTATCCTTTGGAGTTTAATTGAGGAAGTTTGCTTTAAAGAAAGTGAGAGGTCGGTTAGGAGAGCATGTTTGGGGTATGAGCCCTTTTAGGCTTTTTAAGCATATCTTGAGTTATATAACTCAGTTTAAGATGATTCTTGCTTAAAAACAAACTTGAGACTTAAAGCTACAATTTGTATGAATAAGTCAACTTATGATTTTGGTAGTTAATTAGTGTGCACTCACCACGAATCTGGAGTTACAGCTAATGACCTTGCAATGTAATGAGCACAAGGTTCAATACTTTGCAAGTTAAAATCCGGAAACAAGTTTCCTTTCGTGGTGAGGAATCGCTCCCTCGTGGGATGTGCGTCCAGATGTCATGTAGGACGTCGGACACGTGTCTCACTAGGAAGGGGTTCCAACATTTGTAGAATTTGAGTTTTGTTGGAGGATAAGTTTTCCAAAAAGAGAAATTGTATTGATTTGTACGAGTTTGAATGAAATGAAAAAGAAACAAATTTATACCAGTTTTAAGTGGCTTAGATTCAATGTCTAAGGTTTTCAACAGGATAAGTTGTCTATAATAATTGTTTCAGATGTCGGAGTTTCGTTTTTGTTCCACTTCTAATTTGTTCGTATTCGATTCGACTTCGTATTCATTCACATTACGTTCTTTCATTTGGATCCGATTTGTTCTACGTTTCGTTTTATAGTTTGCCTTTCGTTTCGCCCGCTTCATGTTTTGATTGGTCCGATTGTCCGATTCGATTTCGTTTTGTGTTTTGCTTTCGGATCCATTTTGATTTCATTTGCTTTCGGCCCAATTTCGTTTATATTCTGTTCCTTGTATTTGTTTTCGCCTTCGCTTCATTTTTTGTTTCGCTTTTTGTTCCTTTGTTCTTCGTCTCTCCGTTTCTCGGTTGGGGTCCGGTCCCGAGACCGGGTTCCAACAATCGCAGAATGCTATAGTGAAGTTGAATATGGTGATGGTGGATACGTGTTAGATCGAGTTGACTGCTTCGAGCTCAAATTCTTCCACTATTGGTACTATTGTTGTCGATTGTTCTAAAAATTTCTCGTTTTAGAATAAGAATGCAGCATCGGTAATCACATTTTCTCTCTATTTTCTTGTCTGAATTTGCAATTAGTTTTTTAGATTTGGTTTTGGGTAATTGAAATTTTATGATTTTAATTATATATATATATATATATATATATATATATATATATATATATATATATATATATATATATATATATATATGCAAAAGATTGAAGTTTGATTAAGGGTTTGGATTTATAGTTGTGTAGAAATTATATAAGACAAGCAGCTTGTAATAAACGGAGGTTTTCTTCATCGATAAAAAAAAGATTTCTTTTAGGTAGAAATAGTGAAACAAGGTAACTTATTTCCAAGCAAGGAAAAAGTTCAATTTTTTAGCTTTCTAGAGAAGTTATTTGCCTTCTTCATTGACTTATCATATGGAGTTCACTAAAAAAAAAGAGGCTTAAAGGAATCACAGTAATTAATTATTTATATATACATACAACTCCATATGTATACATTTTTTCCCTTTTCAAAGAATGGAAGTCTTATAAAATTTTGTTTTTAAGAATTCAATCTCTTATTGAGCTATTATTTGTTTAATGCTTTGAGTAAACCAAATGAATAAGGAGCATATTAATTTAGTATTTGTCTCTCTGCTTCTGTTTCTATTTTTCGTTTTCTGTTAACTTGTTGCATATGCTAGAACTATGGAATGATCAGAGTCGTTGGAAATTTTGTTGAAATCTGGTTCCTTGGTGAAAAGTTTTTTTTACTATGATGCTTGATAATTCGTGTCAAGAAGAAGGCTTGATAATTAGTTCAACGGCGGCTAGGTTGCCTCTATTCTTATCTCTTTTCTACCTAAATCGGCCCAGATGTCATCTCGCTTCTTCTTTGATTTGCTTAAGTTCATGCTTAATTTAGCTACTTGTTCCCAACTGTTATTTATAGGTTATTGTCACAGAAGTAGATCTAAGGAATGAATAGATTCTTGATACGAGGTTTTGGTTAAATCTTATATGGGTATCTCCTCCATTAATTTTCAAGTTGTGGAGACCTTGCAGTGCTCATTTTAGGGGATGATGGGTCTCAAGGTCACAAAAAAGGGAAAGAAAAAAAAGATTATGTTGAGTCAAATCTAAGAGTTTATTCACTGATAATAAAATTTTGGGGCATGATCAAATGTGAATCTTAGGAGAGTATTAATTAGGAAGCACTACTTGTTGTTTGTCTTTTATTAATTGCTTTACTTTACTATCAAGAGCAGGTAGAAAATATCGATTGTGTTGGTTGTTGTTGTTTTTGCTCTCTTACCTAGGTGCTTTCGGAGGATTTGAGGTTGTCTTTGAAGATTCATAAGGTTTTTGTGAGTTTTTTGTCTGTTTTTTTTATGGTGATGAAAAGTATGGTAGTTGTTTATTTTGGGTTCTCCTTTAACCTCCAAAAAGTGTGTGTGTGTAACCCATCTTGCCTTTCCCTCATCCCTAGAGTCCTCTCCTCCAAACTCCTCTAAACAATCTAAGGTGCGTTCTTTATGTTTGCGTTTCTAATCATATTTGGGTTTTAGAATTTGATGTTTTTTCTTGGGGTCTTTAAATCCTATGACGAAACAATGCTGAGACAAGATCTGCAAGAGAGCTAAAGGAGGAGATCGAGAACATGGGTGGACATCTGAACGCATATACTAGTAGGGACAGACAACATATTATGTTAAGGTTTTGGGTAAAGATGTGGGTAAGGCATTGGTTTTTCATGTTTTGCTACTTATAATGAAAATAGATACGGGTCACACAGAGTTTAGTTTTTCATAACGAGCTTTGGAAGGACTTCGGTGCTTAGATTGTTGTTTGGCTATGGTACCTTTACAATATCTACAACAAACATGTTAGTTTTTCTTTTCCTTTTTTGGTGAAAAAAGGAAACATTTTTTGTGGTCGTTGATTATAAAATGGTAGATCGTAAAGTGAGGACTGGTTGTAGTTTTTATCGTTTTGATATTAATATTAGTATTTAACACGTAAGTTTCTCTGTGTTACTCTCCCTTTTTCTTGGCGCTCTCACTCTCTCTTCCTTCTCCGCAACCTCCTCGTTTCAAGTATGATTTTTGATTAATTAGTCTTTTCTGCTTTGGTATTTTTTAGGTTTTGTTAGGTTTTTTGAAATTTTTATCCTTTATGTCTGTTTTTTTAGCTTCTTTGTTTGATTTAGTGTTTAATGCTTTCTAGGTTTTATTATGTTGATCTCTTTGCAGCTGATATTGTTGGGTTTATGTCAAGATTGAATTTATATACTTAATGATTTTATGGTTTCAGACGTTTTGTGCTTTTACATGTTTTTTTTAGGTTTTCGTGTTTTGTATGATTCAAAGTCTTGTTCTTTGATGCTTTATTGCTCTCTTTTCATTTATGTATTGGTGCTTTGCTAAAGATAAATAGATGATATATTTCGTTATATTTTAGTTTAAAAATATTTTTGAAATCAATTTATATTTTATTTTTTATTTAGTTATGTATTTATTGTGATTTTATTTACATAATGATTTAACGTGCCAGTTTTACTTATTTATTCTTTAACCTGCATCACTCTTTTATTGTCACATCTATATGTGGGTCTACCAAAAACAACATCTTTACTATGTAGGGGTAATGGTGTGTACTATCAGCCCTCCCCAGATCTCGCTTTATTACGGGACTTCGAATTAGGTGTGATGATGATGATGATGATAAACAAGAAATTGAAAACAAAGAAAGAAAAAATGCATTATGGCATCTAAATAATATAAGAATATGTGATATATGTTATTTAGAAGAATATATTTGTGAATATAAAAAATATTATTATAAATTAACACGTCTAAAAAGAAATTTATATACAAATCTTTATACAAAATTACCTTATCCTATAAATAAAACAGTAGAAGAATTATTTCTAATAAAACAATAAGATAATTTAGTAGCTTATAATCTAGGAGGGCTATTTCCATAGTAAAAAAGTATTATCACAAAATGTCTAGAAGCTAAACTTAAGCAAAATTAAGACATACAAATATTCAATTATGTTGTTTAAAATATTCGAAGTACCTCAACGATATGGATGTGATTCTTTTATCCAAAACATAGAAAATATAAAATAAATATAAATGATGAAAATATCCTAAATCCAATTATAAAAATCCCTATTTAAACCTTATAGAATAATTTTAGAAGAAAAATTATCGACAATTTAAACAAAGAAAATATTGTCCTCAAAATAAAAGAAACATGTAAATGTTGGTTATGTAAAGAACAAGGTTATTATGCAAATAAATGTCTAAAATGAAATCAAAATAAATATAAAGAAAACTTAATATTTTAAATTCTTCAATTAAGTACAATTTAGAACCTATTGAATCAGATTATGAAACAAACTCCACAATCTCTTCATTATATCAATATGACAACCAAAATTCAGAATCAACAATTGAATATGAATATAACATTTATTCAAGTGATTATTCAGAATAAAAATTCAATGCCTATATAGATACTAGTGCTATTATTTTTATAGCATCAAAAATCATTTTACAAAATTGGAAAAATTAAATAAACCCTTACAAATTAAAATAGGATATGGAAGTATAAGGTATATATGCTATATGAGCTATTATAATAATATTATTATTGAAAACCATATTTTATTATACCTTTGATTTATCAACAAGAACCAGGATTACCATTAATTTTAGGAAATAATTTTCTTAAATTATACAACCCCTTTGTCAATATCTATATTATATAACCTTAAGAACACCAATAATAAAATCTTTAAATCATAAATCAATAATTCTTAAACTTCCTATATACCATACAACTTATTACAAAAATATACAACTTATAATAGAAAAGTTAAATCAATTACAATTTTATCTTCTTAATAATCTTACCTTACAAAATGAAATTCAAAATTTAATAAAACAAGTTTGCAGCAAAAATCCTTAAGATCCTAAAAGAATACAAATAATCAATTAATTGAAATAAATTAAAAGATCCTATCAGAAATCAATATTGAAAATATTATACCATACACACAACAAGATGTTCAAGAATACAAGATTTTAAGAATTTATCACTAAATGGTCAGAATTATTATGCAAACAATTAATAGCACCAAGTACAAGTAAATATTAAGCTCTAGCCTTCTATATAAATAACCATTCAGAACAAAAACGTGGTAAAAGGAGAATGGTAATTAATTATAAAGAATTAAATAAAGCTACTATAGGTGAAGCATACAATTTACTTAAAAAAGATTATATTATTAATAGATTAAAAGGACTCATTGGTTTATTACATTAGAGGCCAAATCTAGTTATTGGCAATTAAGATTACACCAAAAAACAAAACCATTAACAGCCTTTACATGTCCTCTTCAAAAACATTACCAACGGAATGTATTACTTTTCGGATTAAAACAAGCTCTTGGTATTTACTAACGTTTTATGGATAACAATTTAGAAGGATTAGAAGAATTTACACTAGACTATATTGATGATATTATTATATTTTGAATAAAGATAAAGAAGATCATTTGAAAAAGTAAAAGCAGTTCTCACTAGATGTCAACATAAAAGATTAATTTTAAGCAAAAGAGAATAAAATTAGCACAACAAAACATTGAATATTTAGGCATAGAATTTGATAATGGAATTTTAAAGTTACAACCAAATATTCTTGAAAAACTACAACAATTTCTAGAGACATTAAAAAATATCACTGAAGTTCAGAAATTTCTTGGATTATTAAATTATATAACTGATCAAGGATTTCTTAAAAATTTAGCCAAAGAAAGAAAAAGGTTACAACTTAAATGTAGTACAAAAAAGTAATGGATATGGACACAAGAAGACACAGTAATGGTAAAAATATTAAAAAATCTTTGTAAGGATTTACCAGCTTTATATAATTATAATGCTACGGGTACACTACTAGTATAAATTAATGCAAGTATGGATACATGGGCTGGATGCCTTCTGGCACAACTACCCAACTCAAAGAAATACCTTTTATGTAAATATATCAATGGGACTTTTAATCCTACCGAAAGGAAATATCCTATTCCCAAAAAGGAAACATTTGCATGTATTAAAACATTATGAAAATAGAAAGTAAATTTATTACATGTCGAATTTTTAATTCAGACATATTCTAAATATTTAGGTGGATTTATTAAATATAATATTAAAACAAATTATAATCAAGGCCAATTAATTAAATGGAAAATATAATTAAATCAATATAATTTTCAAATTAGTTATATAAAATATTCTAGTAACAATCTTGTAGATACATTAACCAAAGAATAGAATCAGCTATCCTCAACCTAAATAATTCACTCACCAAAAAGGAAGCAGAAGTACTAGACCTTTAGCAACAAGTGGGAATAAAAGCAAAAGAAATTAATTAATTAAGATCAATCATTAGTCTTCTTGAAAAACATAACCCCACTAATATCCAACCAATTACTTCTCAACAAATTACTCAAACAGTTTTAACTACTGGCCCATCACACATTCCAATAGAACCTACTATTCAAACAACCCATCCATTATCAAAACCAGTTGTACCAATTTCTCAGAAAAAAGAAGATTTTCAGGAATCCAAAGTCTATGTTATTTTTAATGGATAAATGGTTGGAATATATGATGAATGACATAAAGTCGCCATCCATATTATCGATAAATCTTTAGTCATTCATCAAAGTTATACAAACCGCTCAAAAGTAGAAAAGGCCTTAGCTAAATTCAAAAAACCTTCACTAAAATCTCAATATAAACAAGCCCTCAAAAAATAGCCATTAGATTCAAAGACGAAAACCTTAGGAAAACCTATCAATATGGAAAAAATCAATGTAGTACCTATAAGAGCATTTAAGGATGAAATGAAAAGGATTATTTATGAGATTTTCTATGATTGTTTTCAAGTACTCAATAAATGGAAGGAAGAACAATTTTTTTTTTAGTATTATCGCCAAAACTAAGAATGATATGGACCCAAAGCTATCTTATTTCCAGAGATAGACGCACTTATAACTTATCTCTTTTTTTAAAGTGGATTAGTCAACACCATTTATCTAACCAATTTAAATAGTCTTGCTGAGTTACCAGTAGGTTTCACCCTTGCTGAAAATAATTACAAAGAATGCTTTGCAAAAGAAAGAGAAATCTTTATCAAAGTCTTCAGCAGCTATCCGATCTTTAAAAAAACATATAGTTTCAAGGACTCAGATATCCAACTATCTTGTATAGCCTATGTACAAATTGGAATCAACAATGGTATGTATCCAGCAATGGTATGTATCCACCCATCGACAAACCACCAGAATATGACTTTGATTGGGACCTTATCAATCAGTTTAAACTACATTGCATTGAAGGTGTATATTAAACTACATTGCTTTGAAGGTGTCTATTAAACTACATTGCATTGAAGGTGTCTACCAGTAATGGCTAAAATTACTCCAAAATCATTGATTAAACTCAACTATAGAGGCCCAAATATTCTAATATCAACTTATTGCACACCAAACTCTACTGACTCATTCCAGCTAATCAAACAAATTAAAGAAAAGTTTTCAACTTTATTTAGAGTGTTCAGTGAATGATCTGAACAGTGGAAGCAAGCTCTTTATCAACAACTCCATCAATATCAATCACATCAATGTCCCAATTGTCCCTCCACCTTAATGAAAAAGATGACAACTCATCAATCGATGTAATTATTGAAGAGTGACATAAGTGTTTTCAATTATGTAGCCACCTATTGCAATTATGAAGGCCATCTGTTGGCCATTTAAACAATAAAGGCAAAATTCCCAGACAAAGGAATCTACTTCATTGTTTCTTTTACCTTTAGCTTTAACTTTTTCTTTCTTTGTTTTGGACGCTTCTAAGAGCCCTTTTTCATATAATGTAAACTAAGAGCTTTCGACTCAGGGTGAAGAAATAAAAACTCAGTTATCGTAGTTCTATCTAAATTCTTCAAAGTCACGTTTAAGCCTAAGAATTGGCGTCAGAGAAGAGAAAGAACAAAATAGGTATGATTATTTGTGTTTTTTTATCTTTTCATCATTATTATACATTTTATTTCAATTTATTAATTTATCTTATCCTGCTATATTTCTATCCCTCTTTAGTTAATTTTTTATTTATTGCTTAACAAAATGCCTATTTGTCCAAATTGTAGAAATATTCATCTATTAATAATACATACAGAATGAAAACTTACACTTAGTAATAAATTTATTAAAACTTTTAGCAATACTTATAACCATCTAGAATAGATAAATGCTTCTAAAATTACTCTTAATAAAATTAAAGAAATTCTAAAAGAGATACAAAATGTACAGTCAAGAAAGATTAGAATTAAAACAACTATATAAATAATTTCAAGAATACTATAAAATTCTTGAATAGTTGTTCTATTCATCAATTTATGTTACAATTTTCCTAATGAATAACTCATACGGTCTGCAATAAATTATTAATAGAATTTATTCATTTAGAAAACTTAGTCACTAAATATAGATTAGAAAGAGATTATCATGAACAAAGATATAACTATTTACAAGTTTGTATTAATAATAATCGATTAATTCCTATTAAAAAAGAATATATTTCAATGAAGTTTGTATTAATAATAGTGGCTTAATTCCTATTAAAGAAAGACTATATATTTCAACTAATCTTTATAATTTATATAATCGAACTTTAATTCATAAACACAACGAAATCCTATAACATCAAAGAATTCCTCATTAATATGACTAAAATAATTCACGAATCTAATAATAATAATAATAATTTAGATGTAAATGCTTTAGAATTGATCGAATCTATGGAACTTTTCATATTAATACATTATTATCACAAGAAAAAACAAATAGGAAAAACAAAATTAAATCTAAAAGAAGGACAAGATATCACACACCATTCATTTTAAATCTAATTAATAGACAAAATATCATTTATTATGGAAAAATTATACATGAAACACCTATTAGAATAATATATCAATGCAATGGTCATAGTCACATAAGTTTAATAGACCACGAACAAATTTATAAATAGTTACAAAAATCCCTAAAGACAAGAGACATAAAATTGGATATATACATCTTTCTACAATCCAAATTTTGTTAAAATCCATTTTCAAAAAGGAATAGATTTTTCTATAAAATGGCTATAATTGATGAAATAATGACTGATTTAAAAGACCAAGTAATTGGAATCATGAATGGAAATTTAGCTTATGAAAAAAATCAAATTTAATACTCGCCTTAAATTAGGAATTCCTTTACAATCACAAAATCTAGATGAAACAATTACTATAGCCTATAAATTTTATCGAGAAAATTTAATGACAATGGGACAATATCCTTTTTCTTATTAAATAAGTTATGCTTTAATTAATTCTCATCATAGTATTGAATTTAAAATACAGTTAGAATTTATATCAACCAATTATTTAACGATGTAGCAAAAGTGGGAATAAATTTAAGAACTAGTTTAAAAGAATTACCAAATTTCAATTATCCTATAAAATTACAAAACATAACAAGTTTTAATGATATGCCTCACTTATCTTTATTTGAAAATAAAATACTTAAACAAGAACCTAGTCTTTTATGATCACAATCTGTAAGATTAGAAAACCTATTAGATTTCTTGAACTTGGAATATTAAATGAAAAGTAGACAAGAATATTAGCACATTTAGTTAATGAATTAGTTAATATTAAATGACAACTTCGAGAATTATCAAGTCATCTTAAAGATACATTATGAATGTTACTAGGCAATTATCTGAATTACTAGATAAACAAATTAATATTGAAGGTCAATTAGAAGAATTAATTATTGTAATACAACCATTACTTAATAAAATCAAAATTATCAATCACAAAGAATTAATGAACTTAAAATTCACAAAATACTAGAATCTTTAATTACTAGAATTATTAATAGAATAATAAGCATTGAATGTAAATGCTATAAAAAATATTTAAAAAACTAGACCAAATAGATAAAAACACTAAACCAAATAGAGACAAAACTAGAAAAATTAGAAAAAGTAAAAGGAATGAATTGAGAGGAGCTCCTCCCATAACTTGTTCTTTGAAATTCGAAGTTAGTTGCATAGATGATTGTGATTTCCATCTCATTCCTTATCTCCTAGAGATTGCAACTGAGATTAATAAACTAAATCAAGTTACGCTTCATCGAAACCTTCAATTTTTGAGTGTTATATGCAATCAAAATTCTACCATTATAATGATGCTCGTCGTTTGATTCATATTTCCATCTTTTCCCCAAAAATTTCATAACATTATAAAGATTGTGAGTTTTTATTCTTATTCCTAGAAGCCCCAACAAAATTGGTTTCTTTTCCCTTAATAGATCCTTAATAGCTTGAACTTTATAAGGCTCATTAGAGCTTATAATATTCCAAAAAGATCATAAGTAATTAAGCAAAAGAGAGGATGTTTCACTAATCTTCAGTAGGTTTAATGTTAGCTTTACCTTTATCCCTAGCTGAGGCATTCACAAGATTTTCATATTGTTCCTCACTTGTTTCCGCATCTACATTTTGGAGTATTGTATTTAAAAAAAGCATTGAGGAAGATGAAGAGTGGAAGGGCAATAGGGCCTAATGAGATACTCATAAAGATGTGAAAGAGCCTAGGTGAGTAGGGTCTTACTTAGCTAGCCAAGCTTTTTAATGTGATCCTTAAGTTTGTCAAAATGTCGGATGAGTTGAGATTTAGTACGTTAATTCCTTTATATAAAACAAAGGCGACATCTAAAGCTGTAACAACTATAAAGACATCAAATTACTTAGTCACACCATCAAGTTATGGGAGAAGATGATTGAGAAAAGAGTGAAAAATGATGCTACTTTCTTACAAAACAATTTGGATTCATGACAGAAAGAGCCATGACAGAAGCTTTATATCTCCTGAGAAGATTAATATAATATTACAAGAAAAGATAACGTAACCTATATATAGTTTTTATTAATTTAGAGAAGGAGTATGATTGGGTACCTAGGGAAATCATATGGAGGTGTTTAGAAGTTAAGAGAGTTCCTATGACTTATATAAAAGTTATTAAGGATATGTACGAAGGCGTAAAAACTAAAGTAAGGACAATAGGAGAAGATACATAACATTTTTCTATCGATATTGGGTTTCACCAAGGTTCCTCTTTGAGCCTCTTTTTTTTTTGCAATAGTGATTTGATGAGCTCACTGAGAATATCCAATGGAATGTGGCTTAGTGTATATTGTTTGTTGATAATATTGTTTTAATAGATGAGACAAAAAAGGATGTCAATTGGAAACCTGAACGATGAAGGGATATGTTAGAGTTAAAGTGCTTTAGATTGAGTAGGACTAAGACCGAGTATGTAGAGTGTAACTTTTTGGGGCATAGGGTGCTACCAATGTGAAGGTGAGGATTGGTTTTGAAGTTAAACCTCAAAAAGAGTGTTTTAAGTATTTAGGATCTATTATCCAAAGTAATGAACAGAGTGATGAAGATATAGTTCAACGGATCAAATCAGGGTGGCTTAAATCGAGAAATGCATCAAGAGTTTTATGTGACAAAAAGATACCCTTCAAGCTTAAAGGTAAATTCTATTATTTAGTGATTAGGTCGGCTATGCTCTGTGGGCAGAGTGTTAGCCCATCAACTAGGTGTATAGTCATAAGCTAATGGTAACAGAGATGAGAATGGTAGGTTGAATATACATCCTGATTAGAAGAGATAAGGTCAAAAATGTAGCAATAAGGGATAAATAAAAAATGGTTAATATTAATGAAAAATTCAGAGGTATAAGGTTTAGGTAGTTTGGATATGTTACGAGGAGACATCCAGATGCTTCAATAAGAAAATGTGATAAGATTGTATTTAGAAATTGTAAGAAAAAAAAGAAGGTCCAAGAAAAATTGTGAGGAGGTGATCAAGAATGGTATAGCACTGTTGAAACTTACCAAGGGCATGATCCACAATAAAAAACTTTAGCGAACTAGAATAAAACTAAAGATCTCTCGTAAAGAGATCTTTGTTGTTCTCTTAGGTCTTTTAGCAGTTTCCTCCTATATTTAGCCTAAACTTTTATATATGTAGTACTCACCTGTTAGGGATCTGGCCTAAGCTTATTCTTACTAAGTCTTTATTATTAATATTAATATTTATTATTATTATTATTTAGTTTATTACTTATTTCATATTTTACTTACTTATTTATTTTATTTTATTTATTTTATATTTTTTAATGTGAGTTATTCAAAACAATCTCTCTACTAGTTAGATATAAGGTATACTACTAGACCTCCTTAAACTCTACGTATCAATGGAATTTTTACTGTATTGTTGCTGTTATTGTTGTTATATTAGATTTATTATCTATACTTGGAGTTTCTAGTCCTTCTACAATCCCCGTTAACTCATTATGATCCCCTTTGGTGAACATTTTCCCAATTGGTTTCCAGATTTGTTGTCCCATCTGAGGCTTCCAATTATAGGATAGCTGAATTTCAGCTTTCACCAGCTCATTAACAGTGTTAAGTTTCATAATTGGCAAGACTTCGGGCAAAGGTTTCTTGGGATTGATTTCTATACACACTCGAGCATAACATACTTTTTCAAGTTTAGCAACGGTTGAGTCAAAAACCACTATGCACTTGCTAAATAACTTGATCCATCTAAGGACTAATACTCAAGAGGTATGTTGTGGAAATTAATCCACAAATGGATGGCTTATTCTTGTCAAATTCAAGTATAGGAACCCATTTGTGGATGAACACGGGTTATCCACAAACATGTCAACTATCATCTTCCAAGATTTTAGATATAGGCTCTGTATGGAAATTAGCATATTGGATTAACTATTAGCTAATTATATCAGAGGTTAGTTGACAACGGATTATATCAGTTGATTTGTCTAGTGGATAACATTTGTTTTTATTAAAATGTTTGATAAAATTAGTTGTTTAGTATTAGTTATTTAATGTATAAAATGACTTATGAAGACATGACTTAAAAAAGATTTATAAGGATATGAGTATTACACCTTAGTATTTCTTTAATTATTCTCATAAGAATTTAAATTTTAGATATTTAATTTTACAAAATTAAGTTTATAAATCTAATAAAATGTAGAACATATAATAATAATAATAATAATAATAATAATAATAATAATAATAATAATAATAATAATAATAATAATAATAATAATAATAATAATAATAATAATAATAATAATAATAATAATAATAATAATAACAACAACAACAACAACAACAACAACAACACCAAACACTTTTAAGTATGTGTGGAGACTATTCACAGTTAGATCTCCATATGGGTACATGCAGTGTTGTTGAGGGGTAGATTTTTTTGGCATATCCGGTCCCATCGAGCTCTTCCTGAGTTTGGTAGAAGATTCTATTAAGCCAAGAGCGATGAAGAGGCCTTATAGTAGCTTGTATTGCTGATGAGAGAGATACTTCCATTTGCCAGGATTATTGGTTGCCAGATCAGGGCCTTTTGTGTGATCGATTCTCTTTCCATGATCTCTCTTCTATTGGGCTCTCTTGGGATGCTAGGGTCTCAGAGATTATTTAGTCTGGGGAGTGGGCTTTTTCAGAGGGGAGTATTGCGTTACAGTAGGTTTGGGACTCAGTCCGCTTTAGACCACAAGTTCATCACGCTAATAGTTTGGTTTGGAAAGATCACTCATTAGGAGTCTTTTTTGTCGACTCCGACTGGAACCTTATCCAAGCTTGACAACCTGTGGATCTGATCCATCATTTATTGTGGTTCCCAGGACATATTTCACGACATTCTTTTATCCTTTGGTTAGCATCACAGGGGCGTCTCCAGACTATGGACAGACTCCAATTTTTCGGTGTCTTGACTTCTTCAATTTATGTGCTATGTGGCTCTCACACGAAGACACATGATCATCTATTTTTCAGTGTAGGTTCTCTGCATTAATTTGGGGTTTGCTCTCGTCGAAAACCTTCGAAAACCCACACTGCCTGGCCTTCGACTTCTTGAGTTTTCCTTCTTCAGTGGGCTTGCATTCATCTTTGTCGACATAATGATTTTCGATGCATGCTTTCACGATTAGTTCATTCTGCCACTGTTTACTTTCTTTGGTACGAGAGAAATAACCGCGTCTTTAGTAGACGACATTGATCACCTCATGACATTATTAAGAGCCATCTGTGGCTTATCTGTTTTATTTTGAGGGCCGTCTGTGGCTAATTTATTTTTTTTTGTTTATAGTTTTTGAGTGCCTTTTTTGAACTTTCTTTTTTCTTGTACGAACTCTCCTTTTTTTATTAATCTATTTTGTTATTCTCTTCAAAACAAAAATCCTTCTTGCAATAGCCTGAGAGGTGGAGAAACCACACTATTAATCACGGTGGAAGAGAAAAACTTAGGCTTTGCTATGGAAGATTCTGAAGCAACTATCTTACTCCAAAACTTCATTGGTTTGGTTTTCATTTAGGGACAAATCCCTATCAGTTTTACTTTCTAATGCTTCCCAAATGGTGGGAAAGTGGGCCTGGATTGCTTCTAAGGGAGTGGTGCCCCCGATCAGAGGCTTCCATGTTAGTCCGCTACTGTTCACGTATCACGTTAATCTACAATGAACTCTTCTTTCACGCAATGCTCGCCTAGCTTCCGCCTTGCCCTTGCCGGTCACTATGGCGTGTTTCGCTGACTCCTCTCACGCTCACTAGTAATTTGCTCTCTTGCTAGCGTATTTCAAATGAATAATAATTATTTTAGAGACTTTATCATTAGTATTGGGTATTTAGTATAATTTTAAAAATGGAAAGAAATATATTTTATTAAAATATTAATAGTTATACACAAGTCAGAAGAAAATAATTTCATCGGCTGCAATTAAGTAATTGGCGCTGCCATCGATTATCAACGACATGTTCAAAAAATACTTTAATAAAATCAGATTACAAAAAATGAGAAACTTTGTGAATAATAATACCACTAAATGTGGTTAAAAGAAAAGGTTAAGAAAGGCAACACGAAACCGGGATTGACCAACAAAGGTGCGCCGAAAACGAAACTAAAACAACGCCACGCTGATAAGAGGAGGCAATTCCATGTAGGAAAATCCGGTGTGAGCATCACATGCCCACGGTGCGGAAAACAAAATTTTGTTCCGGACCTTCCCAAAGCCAAGATCCATGTGTCTATACAACAAACTCAAACCATAACGGCAAAAGAGACCGCCTCTAACGGTATCCACGCAGAGATCGGAAAACCTAACCGGGACAAACCCTTTGACCCGGGAATAGCTAGAACAAATTAAAGACTGCTAGATCTTACCTTTGTTCTGGAGAGCTTAGGAGAAACGAAGAAGAAGAAGAAGAAGAAGAAGAAGAGCTTGAGAGTTGATGATCTTCGATGAAGATGAAGATATGAGACGAGAAAACTATTTCCTCTTAAAACCTCTCTTCTCTCTTCCAACGACCATCCATCCTTCTCAAACTTTCTTCCTAAGCCTTTTATATCTTTAACAATTAAAGATGTAATAAATGCTAAGGTGAGTCATTGACCCACGTTAGCTACTTTAAAGCTTAAAGCTTCCTCCTCCATCCACGTGACACACACACACACACATATATATAATATATATATTAATTAATTCTTTAATTATTTATATATATATATATATATATATATATTAATGCTGAAGTGGTCCAGTCACACTGGGGTCGGTCCTACCGACCTACCGGGTCCCGGTATGGGAAAAACCCCCGGAAATATTTTTCAGCAATATCGATGTCACGATCTCATCGGGACATATCTCGAACTCATCGGGATCCATTTAATCCTTTTGCTCTCCATATATTGGAACTCTGTCCAAAACTATTTTACGAATTCTCCGAGACACTCTTATGCGTGTGACCCATTAGGTTCCCGGTTATGTCGGCCACTTAGATTAACACTTAATCTAAGTAAATCATGAGCGGTATCTAGCAACACATCATGACCCCCAATTGACCGGAAAGTAATTGGTTTGACGAATGAACATGTATTCATCATGAACCATATCACGAACCTTTCCATAGACAATTACCGTGCAATTCGTCCTTTCACCATGCTATACCCCACTTGGTTATGAGTATGGGCAATGTGTTAACTCTTACTAGATCGACTACGCCAAATCTAGTTCAGTGATTTCAGTTCTTGTCCGGGACTCATTACTTAATATGTCATCAAGACACTCTTCATGACATATATGTCTGGCCCGAGACTTTCAAGTAATGACCCGACAAGAGGCTATGGGTATCATCTTCGCTATCACGTAAGTGGTGAACTTTATTGGCTACTCAATTACCTTCAATACCTCAAGTCGCACCCAAGCACCACCCTATGAGCGACTCTCGAAGGCAACAAGGAATGGATTCAAAGCACGTAATCAAGATCCAAGATATCCTCGAGCACCTCAAGTCTAAGGATACTTGCACCATTGCTATGATGAGATTATCACCGACATTAGAATAGGACATCCATGTGATGATCTCATAGCAGTCATCCAATGTACTTACTACCTCTAGTAAGCATCCACATCTCAACCCTAAATATCTCATATTTACAGCTTCGAGATCCACCGCTGATCAAATCAAGGAGCTTGAGATGTGCTAGTCTTCCGGATTACAGATGTCCGGCCTCAAGAATCCTATGACTAGGGATAATTTAGATATCGACATAATTGCACATGATAGGAATCTCAGTAGTATGATCACATCATAATTTCCTTCATGCTATGTCATATATCATGGACTTCATTAATTTTCTTATTGATCAATATCCATTCATAAATAATGAACAGCAAGTTAATGAAATATGCCTTTCTTTATTTATTCATAAAGTATGTACACAACTTTGTACAAAATGCGCTAAAGGCGATTGCCTTCAGGGCACTACTCTAACACCATGTGCCCAGTGGTTCACTGCAGGTGGAGAGAATAGTACCACTCCCCACCACCACCGTGACTACCGCCGTCACCACCACTTCCACCGTTGAATTTCCATGTATAGATGTGCACTTACTATAACCATATAAATAGTTAAATACTCTTACCAGTAACTCCAAATTCCACACACCACAAATACATTGTCTTTAAAAAGCCGAAAGAAAAATACCAAAAAAAATCATTTTCCAACTCATTCATTTCTGCTTTTCCCTTGATATTAGCTGTTCTCGTTATTTTTACCCACCAAAGAAGAACAATGAACGCCAAGTACTCAAGCCGCACTAAAATACAAAGACTCACTTTGTGTAAAACATAGAAGAGAAGTTTGCTCAGAAAGCTTCGACTTTTGGGTAAAATGAAGGAAACTAGTGATGGGTTTGTGAGAGCAGATCGATTGATCTCAAAAGTCTTGATGAGCAACTTGAGAGGCATCTCAACAAAGTATTGACTTTGGACAGGAACTAAAATTGCTTATAGAAGTTTGATATATGTTTAGAATTCTTACTATTAAAATTTAAGTTCTATTAATTCTGTGGTGTAATCTAAAAAGGTTATTAGCAGCCATGCCTGGATATTTTGATCAACGAAGAAGTCTTAAGTCCATGATAAGGTATACATCTAATGGGATAAAAAGACTTGAAAAGGTTAGAGCAAAGCAGGTGTTAGCAGTTGAGCAATATAGAAATATGTTGTTCAATAAATCTTTTATGGAAATCTGCAACAATCCACGACATCCTAAGTTTTATGAAGCTCAGGATCTCAAAAATCAGGGGTTTCGTTTATTTGGTGAATCTAAGTATCTTTTGCTTGCATGTAATAATGATATCAAAGATCTTCAGAAGAGGAAAAAGTTGTATATAAGTTGGATGTAACCTTTTATTGATTAATAAAGTTTTACTTATGAATCTTTTTAATAAATTAGGTAGCTACGCCGTGAGGATAAAGAAAGAACAAAAGAAGAGTACCTGTGTTAAGCCATGGAGAGGCGTAAAAAGGGAAATTGAGTTCGATATCCAAAACGGGAAAGTACTTAATTTGAAGAAAAGAAATCCATGAGTCATCATTTTGAACAATCAATTAAGAGGTATTATCAGGACAAAAAAGAAATAGAATATTTGGATTTGGCTGTTAATACATCCTTTAAAGAAACCACGGAAGGAATAGAATTTTCTTGTTATAAGAAGGGTTATAAACATATTTATCATTCTGAAAATAAGCAGTTAAACTTGATTTGTGATTTACAGTTAAATACCTTGCATAACATTAGTGTTATTCATAATTGTTTAGTTTTACTTTCAAAAGTTTGTTTAAAACATTTGCATAGTTTGGAAGAGAAAGTTGAGAAATTAGAAAAAGAATTGTCAGTTCTTGAAGTTCTTGAGAAAAAGGTAAAGGATTTACCATCTCAAAAGAAAATAGTTGGATTAATCAACTCTATAGTTGAGCAACCAAAGAAAATTGAGCATGAAGCAATTCAACTGTCGTTACAGTTGGAAAAGAAAATTGAAAGGATTGAGGAATTATTAACCTCACTCCATCAGAAAATTTGATGTCCTATCTGATAGCATCAGAAGACGAAGAATATAAAGAAGCACTAAAGGCTACTGAGTTCTTGGGAAATCTAGCGGAAGGTTTTCGAAAAATCCAAGGAACTGAAGTAGTAACAAAGCTCTCAACTGATATAATCAAACAAAACAACAGTGTGATTTATCTTTTGATAAAAGCACTAAAGAAATTAGAAGAACTTGATACAAAAGTCGCAAGACTAGAAAATAGTCTTCTCAAAACATCAAAAGAAAATCCACAATTCCAAGAGGCTCTTGAAAAACTTATTCAAGAAGTCAACATAATTAAAATAACAGAAAAAGGTGATATACCACCACCTTTTGTTATAAGAAAATCATATTTCTTTAGAAATCCAAAAGAAATATTTGAAGCAGAAAAGAGTAAGACCTCAAAATATGAGTAACAGGCCAAGTACAAGTATGGCAAGAGCTAGATCAAGTTTTTCATTTGAAGAACCAAGATCAGCTGAAGAAAGAAATAAATGATTAATACCAGTTAAAAATCCTGAAAGAAATCAATTTATGCCAGTTGTTGAAGATCAGATTCGAACTTATAGAATGTATCAACAAGCAACAAAGAATGCTATAAATCATTTAACGGGAAATAGCAAAAGAAAGAAAACATTAGAAATGAATCTGGATCCTGATTACCAGCTTCAACTTTCTAATCAGAAAAGAGCATCTATGGTACCAGCTGTAGTATTATATACTTCAAATTGGAATGAACCTCGGAATAAAGTCTATCAGCATTACTCTGAAGAAAGAACACTTATAGTAGGAGAAAATGCACAAGAAGAATTCTCAATGATTACGAAGGAATCATATAAGAAACTTATGATGGAAAGTTTAGATCATATTCATCTTGGAATGATTATGATTACAATCTTTGCATTGCACATAAAGGAAGCCGGAACAAAGGTATTAATTGTCATAAGGGATAAAAGATGGGGAAGTGATGAGAAAGGAATATTGGGACAAATGGAGATAGATTTGGCACAAGGTACAGAATTGGTATATTTTCTTCCAGAACAAATGATGACTATTACTGATTTCTATAAGCATATGGAAATCGTAATAAAGACAAAAGGATATGAGTCATGGGTAGCTGGGGAAGCTAATTTGCTAATCACTAGAGGAGTGGTAGCAAGATTGACTAATACAAGTGCAACAGCTTTCAGATATCAGAATAGGGATTTGATGGAATTTCTATCCACAAATGGTGTTAAAGCTATTGCAGGAAAGAAATATTCAGCCAAAGATCTAAATGGAGAGATTTAGAAAATCAAACCTCCAACAAAAATAGGAGAATCACAGGTGCCCCAGAATGTCCATGTATGGGAAGGAAAAGATAAATCACTAAGTCTGAGATTTTCTAATTATGAAGGCAAGACTACTTCATATGAAGAAAATGAAGATCTAAGTGATGAAGATGACAATGAAATAGAGAGATGCTTAATGATAACTCACAGAGTTATTAAACAAGAAATGATGAAAGTTAACAAGATATTGCCCGACCATTTCATTGAAAGTCAAAGAAAAGAAGGTATTATATGGGATTATCTCGGAGAAAATTGTAGATACATGGTAAAATACACTATCCCAGAAGAAATTAATGATCCAGTTATATGTGATGGATGGGGTGATGAATTTGAACAAGAAGATTCAGACGAAGAAACAAAGATAGTCTTCAAAGAAACTGAGACTGATGAATCTGAAGAAGATTCATGGAATCAAGAAAGTATATCCTATTTGGATAATACAAAAGAAAATGAAATAGTCATGATGGCTATGGAATACCCAAAGTTAAGACTGGAAGAATCTCCAAGTCTATAAGAAATTATATCAATAAAATCAGCTTCAACATCTCAAGTAGTGGATTCAGGATTAAATGTACCAACTGACTCCAACATGGGATTACCACAATATCCACCAGCTGAACAAGCTAAGGGTATAAGTGTCCCAGAGATTCGAGAAAAATGCCAACATTTCAAAGGTAAAAGAATGAATACATCTGAACAATGGATGTTACCACCTGCACAAGCACAAAAGGGGTCCATGTTAGTACTACCAGATGATATATCTCAATATGAGAATATCTTGTTAAGATGTGAATCCAATAACAAGAATCTCATTGACAGAATTGCATGGATAGACAATCAAGCCAAAATGGCTTACATAGAAAATCTTATGGGAGAAACAATGAAGAAAATGTTTCAACAATGGAGGCTTGCATATCCACAAGAATATGAAGCATTAATAAATGCTGCAGATGATACACAAGTTATCTTTTCTCAGATAAGGAGAATGGTAACATTAGAAGAACCATATCAAGGTTCAACAGCAGCACAAGAAAGAGCATATGCAGAGTTAGAAAGAATAACCTGCAAAGAAATAAGAAATGTTCCTCAATTTCTTAAAGAATATGAAGATTCGGCATCAAAAACAGGAAGAGCTTATCTAAGTCCAGACTTATCAGAAAAATTCTTTAGAAAGCTTCCTGAACCTTATGAAAAAAAATAAGAGGAATTCAGAAAGAAACATCCTGGAAATACTATTGGAGTATTGCCAAGAATATATTTTACATGGTTATATTTGCAACAAATGTGTGTGGAAGCATCAATGCAAAGGGGATTGAAAAATCTCAATATGCTTTGCAGTCAAATCCCAATACCAGGATACTATAAAGAAGGAAAAAGGTATGGCATCAGAAAAGCCAAAACCTACAAAGGAAAACCCCATGACACACATATCAGGGTTTTCAAAAGAAAGAAACCTCCAATACATAAGTGTAGATGTTACACATGTGGAGAACAGGGAAATTATGCAAGAGATTGCAAAAGCAAACAAGGAAATATAGCACGAGTTGCTATGATAAATGAGCTTCAATTACCAGAGGATTGGGATGTAGTCTCAGTAGACATGAATGAAGAAGATAGTGATGGTATTCTATCAATATCAGAAGGGGAAGATCCTGATCATACAACAATGTTGCAAAATCTTACAACAGAACCTATGGAATATCTCTTTGTTATAAATGACAATAGAGAAATCCAACCAAGACAATATCCATGGCTAGAAAATGTACATCTAGCAGAAGAAATGGAAAATTGCCAACATTATTGACAATATAATCAACCTATACAGGATTACTTTATTGATAAGGATAAATGTAATTTTTGTAAAAGCAAAACAACTGAGCTAATGCGGATACACTGTCCAGCTTGTCGCATGACAGTATGCCCATTTTGTGCAAAGTTGTATCTTAACTTAATAGTCAACAAGAAACATTCATCATATGTGCCATTATTTTCAAACAGAGATAGTGTAATTGCTGAAATGAGCAATTATATTGATCAAATTCTGCTTGAAAATTCAGTCTTGATTATTGAAAATAAAAGACTGAAAAAAATTACTGACTCCTTCCTTAATAAGGAATTAGATCAGTTAAAGAAATTTGATGATGAAAAATTAAAGCAAGAATTACGTGCTTCAAATCGTGCCTTGGTCATTAATGACCAAAAGGTACAAAAGACATCAAAGTTACAGCAAAGCGTGGTGGAGCCAAAAGAAAAACTAGAGCCAGAAGAGCTGAAGGTTACACAAAACTTTTTGGTAAACATCACAAAAACAGTCGAGCATGCGAAAATATTCAATAGAAGAACAAAAGGAGCTGTTGGATTTGATTTATACAGTATAGACTGTATACTAATACCAGCATTTGAAAGAAGAAATGTGACTACAGGTATAAAGATGGAAATCACACAACCTGGAATCTATGGAAGAATAGTAGGAAAATCCTCTGTATCAGTAAAAGGAATTGATGTCTCAGCAGGAGTCACTGATAATGACTATAGAGGTATGATTTATGTTGTGTTATTTAATACAACGAATGAAGGTTATTTAGTAGATATTGGTGATCCAATAGCACAAATAATCTTTGAACCATACCTAGTTCCACAAATTCAGTTAGTAGAAATATTAACTGAAACAGAAAGAATGTCAAGCCCACTTGACACAAGAAAAGAAGAAATTGGAGAATTAGTCCTCTATAAAAGAAAAAGAAAAGAGCAGCTGAAAACAATGACTGATAAAAAGGTAGGAGAAGTACGTGGCAGAATCAATAACCAATTGTATAATTTTGTTATTCAATTCCAAATCCCTGGATGTGAAGAATTTGAGTTAAGAGCAATTCTTGATACTGGTGCTACAAAATGTTGTGTTAAGACTGATGCGATACCAGAAGCAGCTAAAACTCAAGCAGGTTATGCTTTAGAGATTACAGGATTAAATTCAGCTTACCAAGCTAGTCATAAGCTCAAGGAAGGGATAATGATCATCATGGGAAATACCTACAAAATACCACTCACATATTGTGTCCCAATGACAACACAAGATGGTATACAAATGGTGATAGGCTGCAACTTCATAAGATCACAAAAAGGAGGATTAAGAATAGAAGGAAACACTGTTACCTTCTACAAAAATTTGTCAACAGTCGCTACAAGTACAGAAATTAAGATAGTTAAATTAGCTATTCCAGAATTGGAAATGGATGCCGAAGAATATTATACCATAAAAAATATGGTATACTATAACATTGGCAAGAGTATTCCACAATACTCAAAAGAAATAGAGAAAGAGCTGAAGGAATTAGAAGATCTGGAATACATAGGAAAAGATCCATAAAAACATTGGATAAAAAATGGGTTAGTCTGCAAAATTGAAATCATAAACCCAGATCTAACTATTTAGGACAAGCCTTGAAACATGTGATGCCACTCATGGAGGCCCAATTTCGAAAATATGTACAAGCTCTATTGGACCTTGGTGTCATACGACCTTCAAAATCCAGACATCGAACAATGGCTATGATGATATATTCAGGAACTCCTATAAATCCAGATACAAAGGAAGTTCAACATGGAAAAGAACGTATGGTATTTGATTATCGGAAGTTGAATGAGAATACTCATAAAGATCAATACTCATTGCCTGGAATCAATATTATCCTCAAGAAAATTGGGAATAGTAAAATCTACAGCAAGTTTGATTTAAAGAGTGGATTTCATCAGATTGCAATGGATCCAGAATCAATACCATGGACAACCTTCCTAGTTCCTGATGCACTATATGAATGGCTTGTTATGCCATTTGGGCTAAAAAACGCTCCTGCAATATTCTAGAGAAAGATGGACCAATGTTTTAAAGGTCATGAAAAATACATTGCGGCTTATATTGATGATATTTTGATCTTTTCAGACTCGGTCCATGATCATAGACAACATTTACAGATATTCTTTAATATCTGTAAACGATATGGCTTAGTCCTATCAAAAGAAAAAATGACTGTAGGAGTTCCAGAAGTGGAATTTCTAAGTGCCATAATAGGAAACAAAGAAATAAAGCTCCAACTACATATTATCAAAAAGTTATCAGAATTCCCTGAAGAACAACTTAAGGAAAAGAAAGGATTGAGATCTTGGCTTGGAATTCTGAATTATGCACGAAGCTATATTCCTAAATTAGGAATATTGGTTGGTCCTTTGTATAATAAAACTGCTCCAAATGCTGACAAGCGAATGAGTTCAATGGACTGGGAGTTGGTTAAACAAATAAAACATTTGGTCAACAATCTACCAAAAATGAAGCTACCACCAGCAGATCCATACATTATCATTGAAGTCGATGGATGTATGGAAGGATGGGGAGGTATTGCCAAATGGAAGAAAAGTAAAGAAAGCCCTAAGGCAGAAGAGGAAGTTTTTGCATATGCTAGCGGAAAATTCGACGTCATCAAATCAACAATTGACGCTGAAATTACTGCTTGCATTAACGCCTTAAATGCTTTTAAGATCTATTAATTGGATCAAAAAGAAATTACTTTGTGAACTGATTGCCAAGCTATCATTAGCTTTTATAATAAACAATCACAAAACAAGCCATCTAGAATTAGATGGATTAACTTTGTTGATTTTCTTACAGGAACAGGTGTAAAAATTATTCTTGAACACATCGACGGAAAGAAGAACATCCTTGCAGATCAGCTATCTAGGATTGTTCTCAAATTAATAACAGTGCAATGGATAGACGCGGAAAGCAAGTTGCAGAAAGAAGAAATTATCAGAAGCCATATGGTAAAAATTATTCTTGAACACATCGACGGAAAGAAGAAAATATCGCGGATCATATATACCATATTGTTTCGATAATTAATCTTCCCGCAATGATGAGCGCTCATCCATTGCGGGAAGAATTAATTTTGAGAACAATCCTAGATACCGATCCGCAATGATTTTCTTTTCGTCGATGTGTTCAAGAATAATTTTTACACCTGTTCCTGTAAGAAAATCAACAAAGTTAATCCATCTAATTCTAGATGGCTTGTTTTGTGAGCAACCAAAGAAAATTGAGCAAGAAGCAATTAAACTGTCGTTACAGTTGGAAAAGAAAATTGAAAGGATTGAGGAATTATTAACCTCACTCCATTAGAAAATTTGATGTCCTATCTGATAGCATCAGAAGACGAAGAATATAAAGAAGCACTAAAGGCTACTGAGTTCTTGGGAAATCCAGCGGAAGGTTTTCGAAAAATCCAAGGAACTGAAGTAGTAACAAAGCTCTCAACTGATATAATCAAACAAAACAACAGTGTGATTTATCTTTTGATAAAAGCACTAAAGAAATTAGAAGAACTTGATACAAAAGTCGCAAAACTAGAAAATAGTCTTCTCAAAACATCAAAAGAAAATCCACAATTCCAAGAGGCTCTTGAAAAACTTATTCAAAAAGTCAACAGAATTAAAATAACAGAAAAAGGTGATATACCACCACCATCTGTTATAAGAAAATCCTCCTTTTTGTGATCTTATGAAGTTGCAGCCTATCACCATTTGTATACCATCTTGTGTTGTCATTGGGACACAATATGTGAGTGGTATTTTGTAGGTATTTCCCATGATGATCATTATCCCTTCCTTGAGCTTATGACTAGCTTGGTAAGCTGAAATATCTGGATTTATAGTAGTTCCTGAATATACCATCATAGCCATTGTTCGATGTCTGGATTTTGAAGGTCGTATGACACCAAGGTCCAATAGAGCTTGTACATGTTTTCGAAATTGGGCCTCCATGAGTGGCGTCACATGTTTCAAGGGCTTGTCCTGAATAGTTAGATCTGGGTTTATGATTTCAATTTTGCAGACTAACCCATTTTTGATCCAATGTTTTTGTGGATCTTTTCCTATGTATTCCAGATCTTCTAATTCCTTCAGCTCTTTCTCTATTTCTTTTGAGTATTGTGGAATACTCTTGCCAATGTTATAGTATACCATATTTTTTATGGTATAATATTCTTCAGCATCCATTTCCAATTCTGGAATAGCTAATTTAGCTATCTTAATTTCTGTACTTGTAGCGATTGTTGGCTTAATGATAACTCACAGAGTTATTAAACAAGAAATGATGAAAGTCAACAAGATACTGCCCGACCATTTCATTGAAAGTCAAAGAAAAGAAGGTATTATATGAGATTATCTTGGAGAAAATATTAGATACATGGTAAAATACACTATCCCAGAAGAAATTAATGATCCAGTTATTTGATTCTGCCACGTACTTCTCCTACCTTTTTATCAATCATTGTTTTCAGCTGCTCTTTTCCTTTTCTTTTATAGAGGACTAATTCTCTAATTTCTTCTTTTCTTGTGTCAAGTGGGCTTCACATTCTTTCTGTTTCAGTTAATATTTCTACTAACTGAATTTGTGGAACTAGGTATGGTTCAAAGATTATTTGTGCTATTGGATCACCAATATCTACTAAATAACCTTCATTCGTTGTATTAAATAACACAACATAAATCATACCTCTATAGTCATTATCAATGACTCCTGCTGAGACATCAATTCCTTTTACTGATACAGAGGATTTTCCTGCTATTCTTCCATATATTCCAGGTTGTGTGATTTCCATCTTTATACCTGTAGCCACATTTCTTCTTTCAAATGCTGGTATTAGTATACAGTCTATACTGTATAAATCAAATCTAGCAGCTCCTTTTGTTCTTCTATTGAATATTTTCGCATGCTCAACTGTTTTTGTGATGTTTACCAAAAAATAATTCACGAATCTAAAAATAATAATAATAATTTAGATGTAAATGCTTTAGAATTGATCGAATCTCTGGAACTTTTCATATTAATACATTATTATCACAAGAAAAAACAAATAGGAAAAACAAAATTAAATCTAAAAGATGGACAAGATATCGCACACCATTAATTTTAAATCTAATTAATAGACAAAATATCATTTATTATGGAAAAATTATACATGAAACACCTATTAGAATAATATATCAATGCAATGGTCATAGTCACATAAGTTTAATAGACCACGAACAAATTTATAAATAGTTACAAAAATCCCTAAAGACAAGAGACATAAAATTGGATATATACATCTTTCTACAATCCAAATTTTGTTAAAATCCATTTTCAAAAGGAATAGATTTTTCTATAAGAATGGCTATAATTGATGAAATAATGATCGATTTAAAAGACCAAGTAATTGGAATCATGAATGGAAATTTAGCTTATGAAAAAATCAAATTTAATACTCGCTTAAATTAGGAATTCCTTTACAATCACAAAATCTAGATGAAACAATTACTATGGCCTATAAGTTTTATCGAGAAAATTTAATGACAATGGGACAATATCCTTTTTCTTATTAAATAAGTTATGCTTTAATTAATTCTCATCATAGTGTTGAATTTAAAAATACAGTTAGAATTTATATCAACCAATTATTTAACGATGTAGCAAAAGTGGGAATACATTTAAGAACTAGTTTAAAAGAATTACCAAATTTCAATTATCCTATAAAATTACAAAACATAACAAGTTTTAATGATATGCCTCACTTATCTTTATTTGAAAATAAAATACTTAAACAAGAACCTAGTCTTTTATGATCACAATCAGTAAGATTAGAAAACCTATTAGATTTCTTGAACTTGGAATATTAAATGAAAAAGTAGACAAGAATATAGCACATTTAGTTAATGAATTAGTTAATATTAAATGACAACTTAGAGAATTATCAAGTCATCTTAAAGATACATTATGAGTGTTACTAGGCAATTATCTGAATTACTAGATAAACAAATTAATATTGAAGGTCAATTAGAAGAATTAATTATTGTAATACAACCATTACTTAATAAAAATCAAAATTATCAATCACAAAGAATTAATGAACTTAAAAATTCACAAAATACTAGAATCTTTAATTACTAGAATTATTAATAGAATAATAAGCATTGAATGTAAATGCTATAAAAATATTTAAAAACTAGACCAAATAGATAAAACACTAAACCAAATAGAGACAAAACTAGAAAAATTAGAAAAAGTAAAAGGAATGAATTGAGAGGAGCTCCTCCCATAACTTGTTCTTTGAAATTCGAAGTTAGTTGCATAGATGATTGTGATTTCCATCTCATTCCTTATCTCCTAGAGATTGCAACTGAGATTAATAAACTAAACTGAAGTTCTGCTCACTGAAACCTTCAATTTTTGAGTGTTATATGCAATCAAAATTCTACCATTATAATGATGCTCGTCGTTTGATTCATATTTCCATCTTTTCCCCAAAAATTTCATAACATTATAAAGATTGTGAGTTTTTATTCTTATTCCTAGAAGCCCCAACAAAATTGGTTTCTTTTCCCTTAATAGATCCTTAATAGCTTGAACTTTATGAGGCTAATTAAAGCTTATAATATTCCAAAAAGATCATAAGTAATTAAGCAAAAGAGAGGATGTTTCACTAATCTTCAGTAGGTTTAATGTTAGCTTTACCTTTATCCCTAGCTGAGGCATTCACAAGATTTTCATATTGTTCCTCACTTGTTTCCGCATCTACATTTTGGAGTATTGTATTTAAAAAAAGCATTGAGGAAGATGAAGAGTGGAAGGGCAATAGGGCCTAATGAGATACTCATAAAGATGTGAAAGAGCCTAGGTGAGTAGGGTCTTACTTAGCTAGCCAAGCTTTTTAATGTGATCCTTAAGTTTGTCAAAATGTCGGATGAGTTGAGATTTAGTACGTTAATTCCTTTATATAAAACAAAGGCGACATCTAAAGCTGTAACAACTATAAAGACATCAAATTACTTAGTCACACCATCAAGTTATGGGAGAAGATGATTGAGAAAAGAGTGAAAAATGATGCTACTATCTTACAAAACAGTTTGGATTCATGAAAGAAAGGGCCATGACAGAAGCTTTATATCTCCTGAGAAGATTAATATAATATTACAAGGAAAGATAACGTAACCTATATATAGTTTTTATTAATTTAGAGAAGGAGTATGATTGGGTACCTAGGGAAATCATATGGAGGTGTTTAGAAGTTAAGAGAGTTCCTATGACTTATATAAAAGTTATTAAGGATATGTACGAAGGCGTAAAAACTAAAGTAAGGACAATAGGAGAAGATACATAACATTTTTCTATCGATATTGGGTTTCACCAAGGTTCCTCTTTGAGCCTCTTTTTGTTTGCAATAGTGATTTGATGAGCTCACTGAGAATATTCAATGGAATGTGGCTTAGTGTATATTGTTTGTTGATAATATTGTTTTAATAGATGAGATAAAAAAGGATGTCAATTGGAAACCTGAACGATGAAGGGATATGTTAGAGTTAAAGTGCTTTAGATTGAGTAGGACTAAGACTGAGTATGTAGAGTGTAACTTTTTGGGGCATAGGGTGCTACCAATGTGAAGGTGAGGATTGGTTTTGAAGTTAAACCTCAAAAAGAGTGTTTTAAGTATTTAGGATCTATTATCCAAAGTAATGAACAGAGTGATGAAGATATAGTTCAACGGATCAAATCAGGGTGGCTTAAATCGAGAAATGCATCAAGAGTTTTATGTGACAAAAAGATACCCTTCAAGCTTAAAGGTAAATTCTATTATTTAGTGATTAGATCGGCTATGCTCTGTGGGCAGAGTGTTAGCCCATCAACTAGGTGTATAGTCATAAGCTAATGGTAGAGAGATGAGAATGGTAGGTTGAATATACATCCTGATTAGAAGAGATAAGGTCAAAAATGTAGCAATAAGGGATAAATAAAAAATGGTTAATATTAATGAAAAATTCAGAGGTATAAGGTTTAGGTAGTTTGGATATGTTACGAGGAGACATCCAGATGCTTCAATAAGAAAATGTGATAAGATTGTATTTAGAAATTGTAAGAAAAAAAAGAAAGTCCAAGAAAAATTGTGAGGAGGTGATCAAGAATGGTATAACATTGTTGAAACTTACCAAGGGCATGATCCACAATAAAAAACTTTAGCGAACTAGAATACAACTAAAGATCTCTCGTAAAGAGATCTTTGTTGTTCTCTTAGGTCTTTTAGCAGTTTCCTCCTATATTTAGCCTAAACTTTTATATATGTAGTACTCACCTGTTAGGGATCTGGCCTAAGCTTATTCTTACTAAGTCTTTATTATTAATATTAATATTTATTAATATTATTATTTAGTTTATTACTTATTTCATATTTTACTTACTTATTTTATTTTATTTATTTATTATATTTTTTTTAATGTGAGTTATTCGAAAACAATCTCTCTACTAGTTAGATATAAGGTATACTACTAGACCTCCTTAAACTCTACGTATCAATGGAATTTTTACTGTATTGTTTATGTTATTGTTGTTATATTAGATTCATTATCTATACTTGGAGTTTCTAGTCCTTCTACAATCCCCGTTAACTCATTATAATCTCCTTTGGTGAACATTTTCCCAATTGGTTTCCAGATTTGTTGTCCCATCTGAGGCTTCCAATTATAGGATAGCTGAATTTCAGCTTTCACCAGCTCATTAACAGTGTTAAGTTTCATAATTGGCAAGACTTCGGGCAGAGGTTTCTTGGGATTGATTTCTATACACACTCAAGCATAACATACTTTTTCAAGTTTAGCAACGGTTGAGTCAAAAACCACTATGCAGTTGCCAAATAACTTGATCCATCTAAGGACTAATACTCAAGAGGTATGTTGTGGAAATTAATCCACAAATGGATGGCTTATTCTTGTCAAATTCAAGTATAGGAACCCATTTGTGGATGAACATGGGTTATCCACAAACATGTCAACTATCATCTTCCAAGATTTTAGATATAGGCTCTGTATGACAATTAGCATATTGGATTAACTATTAGCTAATTATATCAGAGGTTAGTTGACAACGGATTATATCAGTTGATTTGTCTAGTGGATAACATTTGTTGTTTATTAAAAATGTTTGATAAAATTAGTTGTTTAGTATTAGTTATTTAATGTATAAAATGACTTATGAAGACATGACTTAAAAAAAGATTTATAAGGATATGAGTATTACACCTTAGTATTTCTTTAATTATTCTCATAAGAATTTAAATTTTAGATATTTAATTTTACAAAATTAAGTTTATAAATCTAATAAAAATGTAGAAATATAATAATAATAATAATAATAATAATAATAATAATAATAATAATAATAATAATAATAATAATAATAATAATAATAATAATAATAATAATAATAATAATAATAATAATAATAATAATAATAACAACAACAACAACAACAACAACAACAACAACAACAACAACAACAACAACAACAACAACAACAACAACAATAACAATAACAACAACAACAATAACAACAACAACAACAACAACAACAACAACAACAACAACAACAACAATAACAACAACAACACCAAACACTTTTAAGTATGTGTGGAGACTATTCACAGTTAGATCTCCATGTGGGTACATGCAGTGTTGTTGAGGGGTAGATTTTTTTGGCATATCCGGTCCCATCGAGCTCTTCCTGGGTTTGGTAGAAGATTCTATTAAGCCGAGAGTGATGAAGAGGCCTTATAGTAGCTTGTATTGCTGATGAGAGAGATACTTCCATTTGCCAGGATTATTGGTTGCCAAATCAGGGCCTTTTGTGTGATCGATTCTCTTTCCATGATCTCTCTTCTATTGGGCTCTCTTGGGATACTAGGGTTTCAGAGATTATTTAGTCTGGGGAGTGGGCTTTTTCAGAGGGGAGCAATGCGTTACAGTAGGTTTGGGACTCAGTCCGCTTTAGACCACAAGTTCATCACGCTAATAGTTTGGTTTGGAAAGGTCACTCATCAGGAGTCTTTTTTGTCGACTCCGACTGGAACCTTATCCAAGCTCGACAACCTGTGGATCTGATCCATCATTTATTGTGGTTCCCAGGACATATTTCACAACATTCTTTTATCCTTTGGTTAGCATCACAGGGGCGTCTCCAAACTATGGACAGACTCCAATTTTTCGGTGTCTTGACTTCTTCAATTTATGTGCTATGCGGCTCTCACACGAAGACACATGATCATCTATTTTTCAGTGTAGGTTCTCTGCTTTAATTTGGGGTTCGCTCTCGTCGAAAACCTTCGAAAACCCACACTGCCTGGCCTTCGACTTCTTGAGTTTTCCTTCTTCAGTGGGCTTACATTCACCTTTGTCGACAGAATGATTTTCGATGCATGCTTTGACGATTAGTTCTTTCTGCCACTGTTTACTTTCTTTGATATGAGAGAAATAACCGCATCTTTAGTAGACGACATTGATCACCTCATGACATTATTAAGAGTCATCTGTGACTTATCTGTTTTATTTTGAGGGCCGTCTGTGACTAATTTGTTTTTTTTGTTTATAGTTTTTGAGTGCCTTTTTTGAACTTTCTTTTTTCTTGTACGAACTCTCCTTTTTTTATTAATCTATTTTGTTGTTCTCTTCAAAACAAAAATCCTTCTTGCAATAGCTTGAGAGGTGGAGAAACCACACTATTAATAACAGTGGAAGAGAATAACTTAGGCTTTGCTATGGAAGATTTTGAACCAACTATCTTACTCCAAAACTTCACTGGTTTGGTTTTCATTTAGGGACAAATCCCTATCAGTTTTACTTTCTAATGCTTCCCAAATGGTGGGAAAGTGGGCCTGGATTGCTTCTAAGGGAGTGGTGCCCCCGATCAGAGGCTTCCATGTTAGTCCGCTACTGTTCACGTATCACGTTAATCTACAGTGAACTCTTCTTTCACGCAATGCTCGCCTAGCTTCCGCCTTGCCCTTGCTGGTCACTATGGCGTGTTTCGCTGACTCCTCTCACGCTCACTAGTAATTTGCTCTCTTGCTAGCGTATTTCAAATGAATAATAATTATTTTAGAGACTTTATCGTTAGTATTGGGTATTTAGTATAATTTTAAAAAAATGGAAAGAAATATATTTTATTAAAATATTAATAATTATACACAAGTTGTAAGAAAATAATTTACTGGCTGCAATTAAGTAATCGGCGTGCCATCGATTATCAACGACATGTTCAAAAAAATACTTTAATAAAATCAGATTACAAAAAAATGAGAAACTTTGTGAATAATAATACCACTAAATGTGGTTAAAAGAAAAGGTGAAGAAAGGCAACACGAAACTGGGATTGACCAACAAAGGTGCGTCAGAATACAGAAACTAAGAAGCAACGTCACGTTGATAAGAGGAGGCAATTCCATGTGCCCAGTGGTTCACTGCAGGTGGAGAGAATAGTACCACTCCCCACCACCACCGTGACTACCGCCGTCACCACCACTTCCACCGTTGAATTTCCATGTATAGATGTGCACTTACTATAACCATATAAATAGTTAAATACTCTTACCAGAAACTCCAAATTCCACACACCACAAATACATTGTCTTTAAAAAGCCGAAAGAAAAATACCAAAAAAACTCATTTTCCAACTCATTCATTTCCTGTTTTTCCCCTTGATATTAGCTGTTCCTGTTATTATTTACCCAGCCCAGCAAGAACAACTGAACGCTCAAGTACTCAAGCCGCACTAAAATACAGCACTCAGCTTTGTGTAAAACATAGAAGAGAAGTTTGCTCCAGAGAAAGCTTCGACTTTTGGGTAAAATGAAGGAAACTAGTGATGGGTTTGTGAGAGCAGATCAGATTGATCTCAAAAGTCTTGATGAGCAACTTGAGAGGCATCTCAACAAAGTATTGACTTTGGACAGGAACAAGAGGGATGATGGTGGGAATCTCGCAGCCGCCGTCCCCCCAGCAACTAAGGTTGGTGCTGCTACATGCAAGAAGGTGAGGCAGGATTGGGAGGTCGACCCTGTTAAGCTTGTTATCAAGAGTGTCATTGCGCGTGGCACTTTTGGCACCGTGCACCGTGGCGTTTACGACGGTCAGGATGTTGCCGGTCAGTTACCTACTTGTTGTGTTAGTCGCCTTCTGGTTTTGTCTTTGTGATTTAATTTCCTATGCCGAGTGTTATTGATTACCGTGCTATGTTATCGAGACAGTTTGGTGTATCTTCTTGTTGGGTATTGTCTATTTAACAGTGTAATGAAAGAGTTGTATCTGTTCAGGTCTAATTGTTAGACTCGTTGCGTACCCATTAATCTTTTTGCTCATTGATTTTGATTATATGTTATATGATCTTGGTAAATCAAATTCTTGACTCGTTATCTCTCTTTCATATTCTTTCACTTTTTGGCATTGTGTAGTACGATTATGAAGGGCATACAAATTGGAAGTCATGTAGTTTGTCAGATAATTAAGACGTTGTTGATTGATTCTTACTGGGCGATAGTATCTTACTTGGGCAATGTTGAGGGTTCATTTTGAAGGTGAAATGTTTTTTCTTTGAAGTCCTATGTTTAAACAATTATTGAGTTGTTGGTGATTGGGCCATCCCAAGTAGTTTTATAATACCGTGACCTCTGCACGGGTTTGGATTGATGTTTTTATTTTATTTTATGGAAAAATGGGTTTGGATTGATGTTGCTACTTAACAGATAGTGTGGTATTTCCAAACTTACATGTGATCCCGCTGTAGTAAATGCCATCTTGATAAAGAAGAATACTGAACATTGGGTCTGGTAGCTGGAATTTATTAAATTTATTATGTCCTTATTTAGGATAATAATTATGAATATTACTGTGTTTAGTTATATATTTTCAATTTTCTTCTTATATGCTCTTTTACTTGTCTCTTCAACATTTTACTAATATAGGTTGGTTTTATCACCAGTTGGGCAGTTATGCTGTGATTCTATTTACTCTGATTGTCATTTACTGATCCTCAATTAAGTCTTTATGATCTTCAGTTAAGCTGCTTGACTGGGGTGAAGAGGGCCACAGGACAGAAGCTGAGATTGCATCATTGAGAGCGGCTTTTACCCAAGAGGTTGCTGTTTGGCATAAGCTTGATCACCCCAATGTTACTAAGGTAAATTTGTGCAATTGCAATTTCTTCTCCTTACAGCGTTGAACCTGCAGAATCCTTGATAGTGTATGTCTAGACTTGTATTTTGCTCATGTAGTATGTAATGAAGGATATACAAGTTTGAAAGTCATTCGTAGTACACAAGGAATCCCTTGCTTTTTGGTTATTGGCAAGTTTACTTGGGTCTGAGCCTATTTTGAAGGGTCAATGTTTGTATGAGGGCAGCATCTTAGGGAGATTTTGTGTTGGACACCGGTAATATTGTTCTTGCTGGAGTCAAGCTGGTTCTCCATTTCATAGTTTCACACATAGCCTGTACAGGGCTGGTGCTTACAGTGGAATTGAGGCCTTATCACATTTCTACTGTTGATATTTTACTCAATTTTTCATTATCAAAAATTGTTTCTTAGTGCTGATAACTATGTGCTTGCACTGTTCTTTGTTCAGGTCTACTCCTTTAGTACTTTGCAGCCATTGGATGCTTTGTGTTTCTTAATTTAGCAACCACTGGATGCTCTGCTTTGGAATTTATCATTTATATATGTTCTGTTATTTTTTCTTTTAGTTTATATAGATTTGGGATAAAGAATTTTCAGTTGTGCAGAAGCATAGATTCTTTTTCTTCTCAACTTTGCCATGTTTATGCTACTCATTTTCTTATCTTCTATCTCAGGAGGGTTCATGCAAATATTTTCCATTGTTTCATGTCTTGAGTGCTTAGTTAGACTTGAGCTTAAGAGGTTTCTATTCGAGGATATTCAAATTTATAATCTAAGAGGCTAATTTGGTATCCATTAGTTAGATGATGATGCCCATATATGCTTTGGTAATTTTTCAAAAGCATTTGCATCCTCTAACTTGGTCTGAGAGTGGTCAATACTGAATGTTAATTGTTGTTGTGGCTTTTGGAATTACATAAGGATTTTGAATCTTTGGTACTTGATCAGTGTTTATGACCTATGTAGTGATTCAACAACTGCAAGAATACTGCTTCCAATTTCCCTCTTCCATCCATAAGATTGTGTTTAGGGTGGAGTCTTATTCAGAAAGGTTTTAAGAAAGCAAATTTTTAACCTTTGCCAGAAACGGATACACGTGAGCTTATAGGATACCGCAAGATCCATTTTAGGATACTCTGAGACAGTAAACTAAATTCTTGAAACCAAAACTGTGAACCTTCTGAACATTATAAATGATTTGAGTGGAATTCAAGACCCCTTAAAGCTAACACAACGTTGTCTCTCTCAGATGATAGGCGCAGCAAATATCTTGCATATTCAGAATTAGACGGCAGTTTTGCTCTGTTTGCTTCCAGTGAAAATGCATCTCACCAGTCGTGGCATTAATGCACATGTGTTCTCATAAAGCCATCAGCGGGAGATCAATAAGAAGAATTTTCAAGTCTGATAGACCCTTAATTACAAAATTTTATAAAAGAAAGAAGGGACACGTGGGTTTGAAGGTATATTCTAGAAGGTAGAGAGATGAGCTGCATGGGGAGAAAGGGGACAATCCTAACTAACTTGGCAGCAGTATTGCCCACCGTGTAGGAGTGAGTGGGGTATATCTGTGAAAAGAAGCAAGAGAGAGAGGAGGACAGAGAGAGTTTGGGGGGAGAGTGGTTAGCGTCTCGAAAGCTAACCTGAAGTGGTGGAGGTGTTGTATGTTTCTAGAGGATCATTTGAGGAGAGGGTTGAGATTGTGTTCTTGCTATCCTTCCATTACTACTATATTCTTCTAGTTTTTTTCTGGTCTAGTATCTAAGGGTTCTTCGTTATTTTCTTAGAGAGCAATGGTTGTATTGCGTGTTTTGATAATATAGTTGAATAAATATTCAGTAAACTTTGCTAGTGTCCTATCAACTGGTATCAGAGCATTGACTCTGGGGCATGGTGAATACTAGAATGGAAGCTAGAATGGATCAGGTGGAGAAAGAGCAAGGTATAATGAAGGGGGACATGACCGAAATTAAGGGGTGGTTGATTAAACTAAGAAACTCGATGGCTAGAATGGAAGAAGTAGGTAGAAGGCTGGGGAAGGAAACCATGGTAGAATCGTAGGAATCTGGAGCTGAAGGCGAACGGCAAGAGGTGGCTGAGGAGACGTGCAACCGTGAAAGATTTAGGAAACTAGTACTACCCATTTTTGAAGGAGATGATCTGATTGGGTGGTTGTTCAAGGTGGAGAGATACTTTGATATAATTGGAGTGAGAGAGGTAGAGAAGATGGAGGCGGCAGCAGTGTGTTTAGAAGGGAAAGCTCTGAATTGGTTCCAATGGATGGAGGTGAGGAGCCCGGTAAGTACTTGGAGGGAGTTCAAGAAGGAATTACTGTAGAGATTTCAACACTCTCAACAAGAGGATTCATACGAAATGCTCATGGCATTGAGGCAGGAGGGAACTGTGATAGAGTACAAGGAAAGGTTTGAAGCCCTTTCAGCCACAGTAAGGGAAGCTTCGAATGAGTGCTTGATGGGAGCTTTCAAAACTGGGTTGAAGGCGGGTGTACGTGCGTAGCTCCGATTAATGAGGGTTGACACTTTAAAGGGGCTTATGGACTTGGCCTAAAGAGTGGAGGAAAGGAACCAAATCATGGAACAAGCAGAAGAGGAACACCTGAGTAAGCATTTGAGGGGCTGGGCAAATCAGAAATGGTCTGGACCCGAAGGAAATTGGAGCCGGATCACAGTTCTTAATCACCCGAGGAGGACCACCAGTTTTTTCCTCAAGCAATGTCCCACTGTGGAGGTGAATTTACAAGAGATGAAGATTAAACAACCGTTCTATGTGTTTGAAATGAGGGGAGCAAATATGGTCCTTGGTATTGAGTGGCTGAAATCTTTGGGAGAAGTGAGACTCAATTGGAGCCAACTAACAATGAAGGTGAACAGGGGCAGGGAGGAATACTATTTGAGAGGGGATTCGAGCTTAGCTAAAACTATGGTGTCACTAAAAGCCGCTATAAGAACTCTTGAGAGTGGCATAAAGGATATTTGATTGAATTCTAGGAATTATAGATGAAGTGGAGGAAGAACCCTTACTCGTAGCTGTCTAGCAGCTATTGAAAGAATTTACAGCAGTGCGCATACCAACAACAAAGTTACCACCTCACAGGGAGCAAGACCATGTCATTACCTTAAACCCAATGGTTGCTCCACCAAACATATGCCCGTATAGGTAACCCCATTCACAGAAGGCAGAAATTGAGAGGTTGGTTAGAGAAATGTTGCTGGCTGGTGTCATTCGACCAAGCAAGGGACCTTTTTCAAGTCTGGTATTACTGGTTAAAAAGAAGGATGGAAGTTAGCAATTTTGCGTTGATTATCGGACACTGAATAAAATAACACTACCTGACAAGTTTTCTATATCAGCTATTGATGAACTAATCGATGAGTTGGGAGGCTCTAAACTGTTTTCCAAGTTGGATTTGAGATCGGGGTACCATCAAATCCGAATCAAGGCCGAAGATGAGGAGAAGACAGCTTTTAGAACTCACCAAGGGCACTATGAATTCTTAGTGATGCCCTTCGGCCTCACCAATGCCCCATCTATATTCCAATCGCTTATGAATGACATCTTTCAAGAGCATTTAAGGAAGTTCGTGTTGGTGTTCTTTGACGACATGCTAGTGTACAGCCCCGATGAAGATTCACATTGGAAGCACTTGAAGGAGACCTTAATGATACTCCAAGAAAGTAAATTGGTGTTAAACCTCAAGAAATGCGTGTTTGCTAAATCTCAATTAGAGTATCTTGGTCATATCATATCTACCGAAGGTGTGCTAGCGGATCCCGAAAAGCTAGCCGTCATGGATAGACGACCAACACCTTAGAATCTGGGACCATTGAGGGGATTCCTTGACTTAACAGGATACTACAAGAAATTTGTAAGAAATTATGGGAAAATGGCTGCACCACTAACGGCTCTTCTCAAGAAAGATGCCTTCCTTTGGAGTAGAGAAACCCAGCAAGCTTTTGAAGAACTCAAGAAGGCAATGACCACCGTGCCGGTCTTAGCATTACCAGATTTTTCCCGACCTTTGAGTTTGAGATTGATGCTTTAGGGTGGGGAGTGGGGGCGGTAGTGATGCAAAATGGACGCCCCATTGCATATTTCAGCCAATCTTTTTCCTCAGCTAAGAAGAATAGTTCAGTCTATGAGAGGGAATTAATGGCTATTGTTTAGCAGTCAAAAAGTGGCATCACTATCTATTGGGACACCCTTTCATCATTAAAACTGACCAAAAAGCTATTAGGTTTTTATTGGAATAGTGCAATCTTAGTGAGGATCAACAGAAATGGGTATCAAAATTAATGAGATACAAGTTTGAAATCCATTATAAGCCTGGCAAAGAAAATAGGGTGGTGGATGCTTTGTATAGGAGAGAAGATAACCTAGAGCTAAAGGCTGTCACAATATGGCAGTATGAAGATTTTGGAGGGTGCGAAGAAGAAGTCAAGAAGGACAAGAAGTTATATGCAATTTGGCAAAAGGGGATTAAAGGAGAACACCTTTCGGAAGGGTTTGCAGTCAAGGAAGGCAACCTTTTATACAAGGGCCGAATGGTGATTCCCAAGGGATCCTCAAGAATTCCCCTATTTATGAGAGAATTCCATTGCACACCTCTTGGCAGGCATTTTGGGTATTTACAAACATACAAGAGGTTACCTACTTTTGTACATTGGGAAGGAAGGAAGAAGGATGTTTAGCAATATGTTGCAAACCGTGAGATATGCAAGCAGTGCAAATATGAAGCCTTGAGCCCGGCAAGACTTCTACAATCGCTACACATTCCCAAAAGAGTTTGGGAGGATATTAACATGGACTTCATCACGGGATTGCCAAAATACAACAGGTTTGATACTATTATGGTGGTGGTGGATCGGTTGACGAAATATGGACATTTCATATCCCTTTCTCACCCTTATACTGCCAAGGAAGTGGCTGTTGTTTTTGTAAGGGAGATAGTAAAACTACATGGATTCCCTAAATCCATTATTTCCGATAGGGATAAGCTGTTCATGAGTTTATTTTTGCGGAAAATGTTGAAGCTTTCTGGAACAACCCTCCGATTTAGTTCTTCCTATCATTCAAAGACAGATGGACAAACTGAAGTGGTAAATCGAGAATTGGAAACCTACCTAAGATGTTTTGTTGGGAGTTAGCCAAGAAGATGAGTGAATTGGTTGTCTTAGGCGGAATATTGGTACAATACCAATTTTAATAAGTTCGTAGGGATGTCTCCTTTCAAGGCCCTATATGGGAGGGACCCTCCTACCTTGTTCAAGTTGGAAGACCTCAATTCGGTTGTGGAAGATGTAAATGAATTACTGAAGGAGAGGAATGTAGTAATCAAGGAGTTGAGGGAACATTTAGACAAGGCTCAACAATGCGTGAAGAATACAGCAGATAAACATCAAAGGGATGTGGAGTTTGAAGTGGGAGAAGTGGGAGAACTGGTATACATAAAGATAAGACCTTATCGAATGAGGTCTTTGGCAAAGAGGGTGAATGAGAAGTTGAGTCCTAGGTTCTATGGTCCTTTCAAGATAACAGAGAAAATTAGCAAAGTTGCCTACCGCCGGGAATTACCCCCAAATGCTAAAATACACTCTACTTTTCATGTTTCTCAGCTAAAGAAGTTAGTGCAGCCCCTTACTACACCGCAACCCTTACCACAGTCATTAACCGAGGACAATGAGCTGCTATTACAGCCAGAATTGGTAAGGAAAATACGGAAACTGATTGATGGCAGGGACGAGGTAATGGTGAAATGGAAGGATTTACTAGATCATGACAGCCCTTGGAAAGATTACGAAACTATTGATGAGCTCTTCCCGGATTTTCACCTTGACGACAAGGTGAAACTTGTCGAAGGGGGTAATGATAGACCCTTAATTATGAAATTTTATAAAAGAAAGAAGGGACACGTGGGGTTGAAGGTATATTCTAGAAGGCAGAGAGATGGGCTGCATGGGGGGAAAGTGGACAATCCTAACTAACTTGGAAGCAGTAGGGCCCACTGTGTAGGAGTGAGTGGGGTATTTCTGTGAAAAGAAGCAAGAGAGAGAGGAGGACAGACAGAGTTTGGGGGAGAGTGGTTAGCCTCTCGAAAGCTAACCTGGAGTGGAGGAGGTGCTGTATGTTTCTAGAGGTTCTTTTGAGGAGAGGGCTGAGAGTGTGTTCTTGCTATCCTTGCATTACTACTATATTCTTCTAGTTTTTTTCTGGTCTAGTATCTAAGGGTTCTCCGTTATTTTCTTAGAGAGCAGTGGTTGTACTGGGTGTTTTGATAATATAGTTGAATAAATATTCAGTAAACTTTGCTAGTGTCTTATCAAATTCCAATGCATCTGACTCCATGAAAAACTTTGCTACTACTCATTATCCATGTGAATATGAAGAGGTCTAAAATTTTTGTTCTTTGGTGATATCTTGGCAATTATCTTTTGCAAATGCCTAAAAGCACCGCACCTGTTACTTTTTGATTTAAGAGGCTCTATCATCTACAGTCCTCTTAGATTTTCAGTGTAGTTTACAAGTATAAGCAGTTATTTTCATTTTTACAAATAGATAAGTGGTTATTTTGCTGTTATTTTCATTTTTACAAATAGATAAGTGGTTATTTTCATTTACTTAGGATAATGGTAATGCTTCTTCAATGTGTGCATTTATACTCATTTTAGCCTATTTCATTCAGTTTATAGGGGCAACAATGGGCTCATCAGAGCTACAGATACAAACTGAAAATGGCCAAATTTGCATGCCAAGTAATTTGTGCTGTGTTGTCGTGGAATATCTTCCTGGAGGGGCCCTAAAGTCTTATCTCATAAAGAACAGCAGAAGAAAGCTAGCTTTCAAAGTTGTTGTGCAACTGGCACTTGATCTTGCTAGAGGGTATTTCTTAAAATATCTTGCTAGATGTATTTAGAGATGCTATTGCTTGTTAGTCTCAGTGAGATTGATGTGTTGTTAATTAGGATATGTAAGAAATTGAGATGTGACCATATTGTGCAGGCTGAGTTACCTTCACTCCCAGAAGATTGTACACAGAGATGTAAAAACCGAAAACATGTTGTTGGACAAGACTCGTACTATGAAAATAGCTGACTTTGGAGTTGCTCGTGTTGAAGCATCAAATCCCAATGACATGACTGGGGAGACAGGAACTCTTGGCTATATGGCTCCTGAGGTATGGAGTTTGTTTTGCTTTGGATTATTACGTTTTCCCGCCGATGGTCTTTGCTACCCCTTTGCAATATATTGAAATTTCTCAGTAGAAAATTCTTCAGTGCATGAAAAGGAACTTAACTCTTATTGCGTGCCTATCACTTTTAAAGGCATCATCTTCATTTGAAGACCTCAATATTGGTGTTGTATCAAATGATGAACAGAGTTCTCCTTTCTATATCCCGAAAGGAGTGGCAGTTGGACTTTTACGAATATTTGTGGGTTACAGGTTCTTAATGGTAATCCATACAACAGGAAGTGCGATGTGTACAGTTTTGGAATCTGCTTATGGGAGATATATTGTTGTGACATGCCATATCCTGATCTTAGTTTCTCAGAAGTGACTTCGGCTGTTGTCCGTCAGGTATAGCACATGCTGCTGTCATCATCTTTTCTTCTGTTATTGTTTCGAACTGTGAAAATAACGAACTCCATAGTGTTCATAACATCATCATTCTGGTACTGCAACTGCAGAACTTGAGACCAGAGATACCAAGGTGTTGCCCAAACTCTTTGGCTAATGTAATGAAGCGCTGCTGGGATGCTAACCCTGACAAGCGCCCTGAAATGGATGAGGTTGTCTCTATGTTGGAGGCCATCGACACATCAAAGGGAGGTGGCATGATCCCTCCCGATCAACAAGGTGGTTGCCTTTGCTTCCGCAGAAGCCGAGGGCCTTGATTTGCTACTCTTTGAAGACGTGGGATATATTGCCTTGAGACGTAATTGGGCTAATTTGTACCCATGAACTGAATGTAAAGGAAATTTTGGATGTCAAAGTGGGAAAGTGGAAAGAGGTGGATATAGGAGCTTGTTTCATTTTTACATTCCTGCTTTATTGAGTGATGTAAAGCTTTTCTTTTTTCCTGTTGGAATAATTTTTTTCTGAATTCCGTAGATATCTGTATTTATGTCAATCATCAGTGTGTTAACGGGCTGGTTAGTATATCTCATTGATGAATACGATTTATCAAATTTTAGTTCTCGTAATACTGCTATTTTCATTGGCTTGGTTTGCTCAAGGCTTAATAATGATATTAGTGGACTAAACCTGAACAAACAAAAATGCTTACATCCTTTTCAGGGATTGAATGGGGAAAGAGCATTGCAAGACTTTGTCTCTGAAAGGAAAAAGGGAAAACCAGAAAGCTACCATTAAGGACAACACACCAAGCGGAACGTGAACAAAATCTGCACCAGACTGGAGTCTAGCTAGGGTCTAGCGGGTCAGATCTGTTGTGGTCCGTGTCCCTCCTCTGGTCATCATCCCACTTAGTGGTCCTATAATAGACTGCATACAGGATGAGCTGAAGCAGTCCAGACAGAGCTCCCAAACCATTCGGTAGCTGTGGAAGGAACACAATGTTGGAAATATAAGAACAATAGACAATAGCCACAATCTTTAATCAGAACCTGTAAGTTTGCTGGAAAAAAAAAAAATAATCAACTAACGTGCCTAATGTTCTTACTTACTGCAACATTAATGTCGATTTTAAGTAGTGCATAAACCAACCAAATCAACCCATTACAGAAGTTGGCAAGCGAAAGATAAAACGGCATGTACTTGACACTCTTTGTTTTGATCACTAGTTTCTGCAGCGAAAGTAAAAGTACCGTGTTACAATCATAAACCCGATTTAATATTGAGTCGTACCGCCCAGTTTAAAATTTAAACTGAATGGTTTCTTAAGTAGATATCAAAAACCCGATGATCAAAACAGATGTGTGTACCATGACTGTCAATGGTGAAGCATACATGATAACGTTGAGGATGATGGCCAATATTCCCACGAACAAGGACCTTTTTCTTGTGGTATGGAAGACGAGCATGGTAATCAAGACCACACCAGCCATTATAACAGCCTCAACAGCGAGGAATAAGGCGATCCTTCTCTATACATTAATGGAAATCAAACCAATTAGACAAAGGAAATCTTTGCATGTTAGGGTGATACAATGAAAACATGCGTACTCGTCTTTTCCAGGGCGAGTAAATGAAGAAAATGACGCAGTATATGAGCTCTATGACCAACCCAACTGCGTTTATTGTAGTGACGAGAATGCTGTGTGGTTTCACGAAGGGCAAGCCATACAAACTCCACATTGCGCAATTCAGGACAGTAGCTATGTAAGGGTCTGGCTTGAATTCTTCCACTGCCTTTTGCTTGATTATCTTTATCATAGTTGGTCTGTAATGATTATTCATATCAAGAACATTATCAGCGATCAATTAATACATTTCAGGAACAAAACCAGAAAATAAAAAAATTGAAGGTTGGACAAGGAAAAGGGCTTACAGTGGGGAGAGAAATAGGAAGAAAGAGATAACATTTCCTGTAGAAGAAAGAAGCAAACGAATGAAGTTGGAATCGTAATGGCTATCAAAATGGCTGCAAGATTTGGTACCGGCAAATTGACCAGAACGTAATGAAACAGAAATTTCTTAGAAATCAATTAATGTATAAAATGTATTGATTAGCATCCAAGATGGATGGTGATTCTTTGTTCTTATATTACAACTCGTTTAGTTCCTCATCTCATTATCTTTGTCATTTTACTCTAACTAAAGATATGTTATGTCATATCATATGTTAGTTTCTCCAAGTAAGGATTAATAGTGTAACTTAAAAGAATTTTTCCATGAATATATCAAACCTAAAAGCACCAACAACATGAATAAAATGGCATGAGTTTCCGTACGTGACTCGAAAATTAAAAAAAAAAAAAAGAAAAATCGAAGAGGGTGATATTGCAGCTTGCAGGACTAACCAATAATGCCTATTACAGTTCTTGCAGTCTCTTTTTCAGTCATCTTTTCAGTTTTGAAACGAAATCCTGAATCAACGACTGTCCTGAAGCTTCTTGGATGTGGGAGACCTAGAAACTAGTAGCTACAAGAAGCTAACCGGCGGCTAGTACAATAGAAAGCCTGGAGTGCAAAGGAAAGAAGAAGAAGAAGAAGAAGAAGGAATCATCAAGTTTATTTGTTAAGATGCATATATACAGTTCAATGGCTGATGTGTATTAGCTCTAGCTTCTGCCTTCACTCTCTATTGCATGTCGTTGCGTGCATGCTTTTCTCCAAAAACAAAACTAACAATGTAATGCAACCGCAATTTACGGTAGAACGATTTTCTCATGTTTGTTCGTTGACCACTAAATTCTCGATAATCATATGGGGTTGGACTAACCATCAACATAATTAAATCTCTCTGCTCTCTACAAGTTTTCTTCTGTTGTCTTCATTTTTCGTTAGTTGTTTTCTTATACCTACGTTTTTACCTCATAAAAATATATTACTGCTGTTAGGGAAGCATCTTATTATTAATATGTATATTCAGATTAAATTTAATTATTAGTATGTCTATTGTAATTATATCGAATTAAAAGGTCTCATAAATTTGTAAGCGCACACGCAATGCCGGGAAGTAGCTGTAATTAAAATTCTTTAAAATTAAAGTTTTGTATGTTGGAATGCATTTTTTTAATTACAAAAAACCAAGATTACGTGTTCAAATACAAGAAGTTTGGAAACCATTGGCTTTGTTTCTTAAATTTGTGTTCCACCTAAAAACCGCTTTAAAATATTTTTTTTCTGATTTTGATCCATATTATCACCTGATTTTTTAATTCACAATGATTGATCAGAGTATTAGTTCACTTTATACTTGATGTGTCACAATATATACAAGATTATAACATGTCAATGAAAATTAATTTTAATTTAAAATGATAAGTACTGTTTTAGAAACAACAAATCAACTTCCAAACATAAGTAATAATTAATTAATAATCTTTTCATAAATTTACAAGGTTATTTATATTTTTCTATTTTAAATTAAGATTTAACACTCGCTTATTATGTGAGATGTCATAAATTATCCTTCAAAGTGATAATCGAGTCATTCATAACTTTGAAATCAATATGGTTTATAAGGAATTATGGAGGTTCAAAATCTCCTCTCTCCTTTTAAATGGATCTATATCTTTATTGATTTTAACTAGTTGTAAAATGAATGAATTGGTTATATAGATTAAAAAAATAGATTGTATATTAGGGATGATGTATTTACAAGTGTCTAACTATTAAGATTTTTACAATTTAATGTTCAAATTTTAAAATTTTCTTTTAAAATCTTCAAATTTTAGTTTAAAATATTATTTTAATGATGTGACATATCTATTAAATGTCACGTAGATGTCCATCTATTAGCCACATTAATAAAATTAACGTTTTGATCTAAATTGTTAAGGTTTTAAAAATTGATCACTCACTTTAAAAATTTAAAAACTTGAACACCGTGATAAGATTGGCTATCATTAAAAAAAACGTTTCAACTATTGCTTGTGCCTTTAAGATTAATCATCATTAATAGATGAGTGAGGAAAAGGGGATGACATTTTATCAATCTCTAAAGATCCGTTGCATCGTTTTTTATTAAATTTATTAATTACCTATCATTGAAAATTAATCTTTAAAGATACAAGTGATAACTAAAACAAATAAAAGGAAGATAATAATAGTTAAAAAAGTGAAGAGTAAAATAACAAAAAGTTAAATTACAAGCCGCCACGGAGTAATCAAATCTGCATACTAATAAAGGAATGCTTGGAGTATGCAGATTGTAACTTAGAGTCCCTTTTATGTTTAAATAAAGGAAGTTTTCTGCCAATAGTAGGCTCGTAAATCCTCTTATTCAACTGCATACTCCAAGCATTACAATAAATCTACTCTTTTTGGATATCACTTGATAAGTTAGATCAATTCTCTCTTTTTTTTTTTTTTTTGACAAAGGCCATTAGATTTAAAAGATATAATTTTAAAATATTATAAATTATTATTTTTAAAATATATTAATAATAAAAACTAAATCTAACAGTTATTTATTTTATATCATAACCTAAAAACAAGTATTTATATGTTATAATGAATCAAATACACCCATGAGGGGTATTATGGTCATTATGTTGAAAAATTTACGCAAGATCAAATCTAAGCGTAGCAGAATAAATTTAATTTTTTTTTTCCATAGAATCAACTTTAATAGAATTAAATTAGAAACATAAAACAAGAAATTGACAAAACTCTACTAACCTGTTTTGATTTCGTGTCACAATTTTCTGTTTCTCTGAATCTATCAATCTACAAGCCGTTCAATCTTCTGACCTCTAACGGTATCCACAGATCTATTCAGAGAAAACTCAAATCAAATTTGAGAGGAAAAATTGTTAGAAGTGTTAGCATCTATTTTTCTAATTTTTCCTTTTATATGAAAAATCTTACTTTTCATATCCTTGGATTTTATTAAAATTACAACTAAAGTCAAACTTTAATTATAATTATTAATAAATCCTTATAAGATCAAATATCATATATTGACCCTTAAAGTTTCTAAAACTTCTCAATTAAGTTCAACTTAATTCAAATTTTACTTTCTCCTTTATAGACCTTTTATATGTGACTCATTAGGTTCCAAATATGTTAGCCATGATTATAAATTCTAATTCTAATTTACAATTAGAATCGATAAATTAAAACTTCTTTTAATTTATCTTTAATTCTCTAATTAAATAATTTATAATTATAGATCACGATTGACGTCTAACAACATGTCATGATCATCCAAATATTAGGAATATTAAGGTGGTTTGACTTAACTTATCTATGCATGGTTATCTTGTATAAATTAATCCTTTTGTCATCTAGTGTCTAATTGGAATTAGATTATAGAATTTATATCTACTCTAAATAATCCAATCATATTTGTTTTGTTAATTAGTAAATGATTTGTAATTGATATTTGAAAACAATCTTTCCAAATTTTAATTTATTCTGGGCAGAAATTCTCAAAATCGTAACTAATCAAGAACAACAGAACATTCTTCCTGATTACTTTAGGACAATGAATTCTTTATTGATTTACTCAACTATCTCCACATAGTTCATACTATATCCAATAACTACCAAATTGAATTATTTCAAGAATAGAATATAAGTAGCATCAAAACATAGTAATTTTTACATAAGATAACTTTGGTAATCTCAAGTCTAAGAATCAAATTATATAACCATCATAATGAGATAATCCACAGACACACAAGTAATGTTTCATTTTGGATTCTCATAATTGGGTCAGTTCAGTGAACTTATTCTCTAATAAGCACCCACATGTTTGTTTAAGTATCTCCATACTTTAATATATGAGATCGATTACTTTCTTCATAAGAAAGAAACAAATATATGCTAGTCTAACTATTTCATCAATACCCCGTCTTGATGAAACTATGACTAAGAATATTTTAGGAATAATACGAAAATACAATTTGAATCTCATAATTATAATTACATTATAATTTCTAATTGCATAATAATTATTTCAGGGATTTTATCTTTATGATTAATAATTAAATAATTAAAAATACACAAAGATAAAGAATGCCTTTTATTGAATATTTTTTTTATACAATTAAATATACAACCAAAATTGGTTACAAAGATATAAACCAACAATCTCTCACTTACACTAAAGCCAATTACCTATGTATCGAATACCATAGCCATCCATATGCCTATCATGTTTGTTTTGAGATAACGACTTAGTGAGAGGATCTGCTAGATTCTCTTCAGTGAGAACTCGCTCTATCTAGATGTCCTTTCGTTCCACTATCTCTCGAATTAGATGAAACTTTCTTAGTACATGATTGGATCGCTGATGAGATCTTGATTCCTTCGCTTGTGCAATAGCACCATTGTTGTCATAGTACACTACTATCGAATTAACAATGCTAGGAACCACTCCAAGTTCAGTAATGAATTTCTTGATCCAAACTGCTTCCTTTGATGCCTCAGAAACTGCAATATACTCAGCTTCAGTTGTTGAATCTACGATGGTTGGTTGTTTGGAACTCTTCCAACTAACCGCTCTACCACAAAGAGTAAAATTATACCCTGACTATAATCTACTATCATCTTGATCAGACTGGAAACTAGCATCTGAATAACGTTGAACTCTCAGCTCTATTCCTCTATAGACCAGAAAAATATCTTTAGTCCTTCTCAAGTACTTTAAGATATTTTTCATAGCTGTCCAATGACCCTCTCCGGGATTAGCTTGATATCTGCTTGCTATGTTCAAAGCATAAGCAACATTTTGTCTTGTACGTAACATCGCATACATGATCGATCCAATAGCCGAAGCATATGGAACACCATTCATTCTATCTCTTTCCTCTTGTGTCTTAGGACACATGCTCTTGAAAAGTGAAATCCCAGGCGATGTAGGTAAAAATCTCCTTTTGGAATTTTCCATGCTAAACCGTTTTAACACTTTGTCTATGTACAAAGATTGGGATAAATCAAGCAACCTTTTTGATCTATCTCTATAGATCTTTATACCTAGTATATAAGTTGCTTCTCCCATATCCTTCATGGAAAAATTCTTAGATAACCATATCTTAACAGACTGGAGCATTGAAATGTCATTTCCAATGAGCAATATGTCATCCACATAAAGTACTAAGAAAATGACTGCACTCCCACTTATCTTCTTGTAAACACAAGGTTCATCCACATTTTTGATAAAACCAAACTCTTTGATTGTTTCATCAAAACAAATGTTCCAATTCCGCAACGCTTGCTTTAGTCCATATTTGGACCTTTGCGACTTGCATACTTTATCAGGAAATTCTTTAGATTCAAAACTCTCAGGTTGTGTCATATACATATTCTCTTGTAAATTCTCATTGAGAAATGTTGTTTTGACATCCATCTGTCAAACTTCAGAATCATGATATGCTGCTATAGCCAATAAAATCCTTATTGTAACATCCTGATGCTCATGTTAAGGCTAGAATAGTAATTTATGAGAAAATATTGTGAAATTAGGAAAATACACATCATACATAAGTTAATTGTGACATAAACATTTATTTTGCACATTCATATGATTGTACATGCATTCATTGACATTTTTAGGTAAATTTGATTTATAAGTGAAAATTGTGGATTAAATTTGAGTGTATTAATTATGATTTGGCAATTTTAGTATATTTTAGATATTTTGAAATTTTGGAGAATTATTTGAGCTGAAAATTTATTTGGTGAAAATAGTTATTATTTCAGAATTTTGGTGAATTATGGATAAATTATTTTGAAAATTAAATTTGGTGTGTATTAGAATTTATTCCACATTTTGGAGACATTTCAGATATTTTGGAAATTTATCAAAAAAATTGATGTATTTTAGGCTAGGAAAAATATTGAAATAAGGTATAAATGTAACAATTGTATTAGAAATTAATTGACAAATGAACAAATTATGGAGTGACAAATGGATAAAAATCATATGTGACATGTGGACCTATAGCTATAAGACAAATGGTAGCTTATCTAGTGAACAAGTGGAAGATATACATTGGAGACATGTGTTAAAGCACTAATGAAACACCTAGGAAAAAAAAAAGAAAAAAAGAAAAGGTTTTTGCAGCTGTTTTGCTTGATTTCACTGAGACCATCTACTTTCATTTTCCTTCCTATTTGCTCTCCCCATTTTTGGAATTTTGCTGAAGTAAAAACAAGTAAGTTACATTGATGTTTTAATGTTTTAATAGATGCATGTATGAATGGTGTATGTTTTCATGATTGTGGATCAATACATGAGTGGTTGTTGTTGTAGAGGTAAAACAAAAATATGCAGAAAGTGAAGGTGACATTTATGATTGTGATGGTTAAGTACGAACCTTAGATTTTTGATTTGTTGTGAGTTGTTGAGTTCAAAAGAGGATAGGAAAGTTAGTTTATGCAATGGATGCAATAGTTAGAAAGTGTAAAAGTGGGAAAAAAATCTGGGTTTTTGGTGAAGAAGATGAAGTTTTGTGTGTTAGAGAGAGAAAAGGGTGGTGGTTGCATGTATGGGTTAAAAACTAGAGTATTTCATTGAACAACCCTAAGTCTTTTGCCTATAAATTTTTCATCCGAACTCTAAATAACTTGAAACTTGGACCAATGGATTCCTAAGACATTTTCATTTCTCTCCATAAAATATTAGAGTTATCTTAATTGTTTTGAAAGTGATTGATGGGATGAAAGTGTGGAAGTCTGCTGGAATGTTATGAACTGGAAATTTTCATGATCATGCTTCGGTTTTCTAATTATAACTTGAGATGTAGATTTCTGAATGAGTTAAATTTTAATTCATATTAAACTAGAGACATATTTATACAACTTTTGTGAAGAAGTCGAGTTTTAATTCTATCTCCATGATTTTCAAAAGTGGCATGGAACTGAGTTTTAACTTAGGCTATAGCACTACTAGGGACAGAAATCATATCCTGTGGTTATTGAATGAACTATATTGATATGGGCCGAATTAGGCTGGGTTGTCTTCACAACAATTGTATCTTATTCTCTTATCTTTAAATTGGTATAAATTTTGAAATTTTTGGATGTCTGAGCTGAAAGATATGAGTTGTACAATTAGAGGGTATGATCATGTACTAGCTAAAAGTTCAAATATGCACAATCTGTGGTATTTTGTGCATAAATCATTGAATACTAAATCAAATTGGATGCTCTTGGAGTCATTAGAAACATAAGACACTGTATAACTATTTTTCAGAAGAAAGTTTTGCCTAATTTTGTCATTTACCCTATCAGATTAATTATGCAATGTTGACCCGAAATTATGTGGGTAGAAAATCTTTAATGGTCAATTAAGTTATATAATGGATTTCACATATGCTTTATTATGGTCCAAATTATAAATAAAAATGATGTTAATGAGGGCTTTGATATCTGATCAATTTGATGATGAGAATTACGATGAGATACTCAGAATTGTCATTGAATATGCATTGTGCATACTTTCTAACATTGATGTGCATAAAAGAATACTTGTACACTTGTGCAAAAATGTGATATTTGTGAATGTGTTGTGTATGTTTTAGAGGAGCACATCGGATGCTAATTAGACATTGTTGGACCATCTAGGCAATGACTTCTTGAAGCGTACTGTGTGTCAACCTAGATGATTTCCTAAGATTGATTTTATTTGAATTTAATTTAATTTATTACACTTCCAATATTATTGAACTGTTTGTGAGTTGTTTTTGGATTCCGGACCTGAGGTCCGAGGAGTTTAGTAGTTGGGCATGTATTGGGAGTGTTTTGATTTGATATGAATTTGACGAATTTAATTTGATTTGTTAAACTTTGAATATTATTGAACTGTTTGTGAGTTGTTTCTGGATTCCGGACCTGAGGTCCGAGGAGTTTAATAGTTGGGCATGTATTGGGACTTTTTTGATTTGAAATGAATTTTGACATTTGATTCTTAATGAAAGATGAATGCTGAACTTAGGTCCGATGACTATGAAATCTTGTCTGAGCATTTGTATAAGATTGTGATATGAGATTTTTTGAAATTGTTTTATTTATTAAAATGCATGCTCAGATAAAGGCGTTGTGACTTGAGTTGCTAGTATGAAACACTTCCACGTAGAACTTTGCTCCGTGATTTTTGATTTTGCACGTAGAGCTATACTTCGCGATTCTGTTTGACCGAGTCCTATGGACCAGTATTTGTATAAGTGATAGGCACTTGATCACAAAAATAAGAAAGAATGTGAGTATCATGCATATAACATTATAAGATTGAAATTTATTGAATGATTTGCAAAGCTGAATGAGTGATAAATTGATGCGATTTATTTGCTATACTTAGTAATGTGAACTTTGTGATCTTATGATATACCATGTTATGTAAACATCTAGAATGTGTTTATGATTTGAATGGGTGTCTGTAAAATATGTATTATGTGTAAGTGATCTAGTGAAATCATCAATGATGGTTCACTCATTGAATTCGCAAAACTCATAAAAATTGCAACATGATTTTTCAGGTACGAGATAGGAGACCTAGTTTTTGGACAGGACCAAAGGACCCTTTGGATTTTGTTATAGCTTAGAGGTCTGTCAGTTAGCTCCAGGAGTGTTGTGTCTTGTATTTTGGTGTTTTTGTTAAAACCTGTATGAGGTTATGTAAATATTTGTCTAAAGGAAATAATGCAAATTTTTGGATTAATGCAATGAATGGTTTTAAAATTTAGTGACTTCCAATTATGTTAGATGATGTCATGTGTAAGTTGGTTTTGCTTTTGCTCTAACATGCCATTATCATAGGATATGTACTTGAATATGCTTAAATGTTTGGGTATGTACCTTGTGGTAGTGGGATGTTGCATTTTTGATATTAGAGCCAAGTTTGACATCTTTAGGGACAATTATGAGTTAAGATATGATAATTAGTGAGATATTCCGATAGTGATGACAACTTTTGTTTGTTATAGGTCACCTTCCATAAGAGATCACATTGGAGAGTCAGCTAACATGGAGTCTGTAGGAGTCAATTTAGAGTCTCCTGTACCTGAGTTTGCTCAGATGCCTCTGAGAATTCCCGTGAGGCGAGAAAGAAGATATGATAAGCTGAGCAGGGGTTGTGGACTTCTATGGAAGTACATACCCAACTGAAGCAGAAGGGTGGCTTGAGGGAACTGAAAGAGTGTTCAACCAGATGGACTGTGAGGCAGATGAGAAATTCAACTATGCTGTCTCATTCTTGCAAGGTCCCGCATATCAGTGGTGGAAAACTATTCCGGGCAGTACCACCAGACCTTGTAGTTTGATCTGGGAGGGTTTCCTGAGAGTGTTCCGAGAGAACTACATGTCGAAGATTTACATGAATCAGAAAATGAAATAATTTTTAGAATTGAAGCAAGGCAGATTCACAGTGGCAGAGTATGAGATAAAATTCAATGAGTTAATGAGATATGCAGCTGCATTGATCCCAACCGAAGAAGAAAAATGTCGACGATTTGAGGATGGTTTGAACATAGAGATTAGAACGAGAATAAACATTTCTAACTTGAACAATTTTACAGAACTCCAAGCGGCATCAATCAGAATTGAACAATTGTTGAAAGATGGTCAGGCAGAGAACAAACAGGAGGTTAGAGGTAAGAGGTAGGATGAGTCTCAGGCTGATTCTGGCATAAGCTTCAGAAAGCGTCAGAACAGATCATCTCGATTCCAATCTAGATCGAGACAATCTGGATCTCGAGGAAGAGGTAGATTTGTTCAGTCTGGGGGAGGTAGAGGGCAGATGCCTACCAGTTAGTCGCACCAATTGCCTGAATGTGAGCAATGTGGTAAACTACATGGTGGTGAGTGTTGGCGAATAACAGGAGCATGTTTTCGATGTGGCTCATATGAGCATCAGATCAAAGATTGCCCTGAGATGTTGGAAACATAGTCTGGAGCTAGAGGAGGAACTATGACTGAGATTACAGTTCAGCATAATAGAGCTGGCAGACCTGTACAGAGAGACAGAGGTAGAGGTAGGACTCAATCAATAGGGCGCAATGCCAGGATTGAGGTATGGAGCAACCAACCACAATCTTAGGTCAGGGTCTATGCCATTACCAGACAGGAGGCACAAGACTCCCTAGATGTGGTAACAGGTGTGTTGAATGTTTTTAATTTTGAGGCATATGCACTGGTAGATCCAGGATCTATCCATTCATTCATCACCCCACATCTAGCATCTAGATTGCATTATGAGCGAGAGATACTGAAATGTGGGTTGGTAGTGAGCACTCCAGTGGATAGTACAACAGTGATCGATGAGGTATGTAAAAAATGTATAGTTCGAATTGATTAGGTGGAACTAGAAACTGATTTGATCATTTTGGAACCGAGAGAGATAGACCTCATCTTAGGCATGGACTGACTCATTGCTCATAGGGCAGTGATGAATTGTTATACTAAGGAGATAGTGTTTGAATCCTCAAATCAGCCGAGAGTCATGTTTTGAGGAGTTACTTAGGCAGTGCCAGCCCGACTAATTTCATTTCTGAGTGCTTTGAAGTTGATCCAAGGTGGATGAGAGGCTTATCTAGCCCACATGGTGGATACTCAGAATGAATAAACCATTCAGGATATTCCAATTGTTAGGAAATTTCTGGATGTGTTTTCGGCTGAACTACCAGGATTACCCCCAGATAGGGAGACGAAGTTCACTATTGATATTGTCCTAGGTGTCGCTCCTATATAGAGGAACTCCTATATCAAGTCCTCCATATAGGATGGCGCCTGTTGAACTGAAGGAACTGAAAACTCAGTTACAGGAGTTGTTAGATAAGGGTTTTATCAGGTCTACTGTGTCACCTTGGGGAGCTCCGGTATTGTTTGTAAAGAAGAAGGATGGCACTCTGACATTGTGCATTGATTACCAACAGTTGAATCGGATAACAATTAAGAATAAACATCCACTGCCGATGATTGATGATTTTTTAGACTAGTTACAGGGAGCTCAGGTGTTCACAAAGTTAGACTTGAGATCGGGATATTACCAGCTGAGGATAGTTGAGACAGATGTTTCCAAGAGTGCATTTAGGACCAGATATGGACACTTTGAGTTTTTGATAATGCCATTTGGATTGACTAATGCTCCAGCAGCTTTTATGGTATTGATGAATAAGGTATTTCAACCTTATTTAGATCAATTTGTAATTGTTTTTATTGATGACATTTTGGTTTACTTGAGGTGTAGAGAAAATCATGTGACACATATGAGATTAGTTCTTCAGACAATGAGGAAGAAACAGTTATATGCCAAGTTCAGCAAATGTAAATTTTGGCTTGATCGAGTAGTATTTCTGGGTCACATCATGTTTGGACAGGGCATTCAGGTGGACCCAAAAGAAAATAGAAGCAGTAATGAAGTGGGAGGCTTCGAAAAATGTGTCTAAGATTCGAAGTTTCCTTGGATTAGCAGGGTATTACAAAAGGTTTGTCACGGGGTTTTCACTGATTTCGGCCCCTTTGATAAAACTTCTGAGAAAGAATGTGCCTTTCAGATGGAGTGATGATTATCAGAGGTATTTTGAGGAGCTAAAGCATCGGTTAACTTCAGCACCTGTGTTAGCTATCCCATCGGGTTCTAGAGGTTATGTTGTGTACAATGATGCATCACATCAAGGTTTAGGATGTGTATTAATGCAAAATGGTAAAGTAATAGCATATGCATCAAGACAATTGAGGCTCCATGAATTTAATTATCCAGTTCATGATTTGGAACTTGCTGCAGTAGTATTTGCTTTGAAAATTTGGAGACATTATCTGTACGGAGAAACTTTTCAGGTGTTCACTGATCACAAAAGTTTGAAATATCTGTTGACCTAGAAAGAGTTGAATATGATACAGAGAAGATAGATTGAATTGTTAAAAGATTATGATTGTACTATTGAGTATCATCCTGGCAAAGCTAACGTTATAGATGATGCATTGAGTAGGAAATCATACAACAGTATGGCACAAGTACAATTATCGAGGTTACCGAACCTAGTTCAGTTGAGAGTATTGAATGTTGAATTAAATTTGGAGAAAAATGATACATTGATAGCTACCTTGAAGTTAAGGCCAATTTTGGTAGAAAGAATCAAAGAGGCTCAGAGCAGAGATCCAGATTTAGTGAAGTTAAATAAGAAGTTGAAAGTGAATCCGGATTTTGAGTTTAAAGTGAGAGATGATACTTTGAGGTTAAAGCAAAGATTATGTGTGCCTAACGTTAATAATATGAGGAAAGATATTTTATAGGAAGCACATTTAGAAGCTTATGCTATGTATCCTGGTACTACCAAGATGTATAACACGCTGAAACAACATTATTGGTGGCCTGGAATGAAAAAGCAAGTAGCAGAGTTTGTTTATAAATGTATAACTTGCCAATAGGTTAAGGTTGAGCATCAGGCTCCAACTGGGAAATTGCATTCGTTACCTATTCCGAAGTGGGAATGGGAACCAATCACGATGGATTTTATTATGAGTTTACCGAGGACTCCGAGACAATATGATGCCATTTGGGTCACTGTGGATAGACTGACCAAATCGGCTCATTTCTTGCTAGTGAGAGAAAATCTTTCACTAGATCAGTTAGCTCAGCGATATGTGAATGACGTTGTGAGATTACATGGGGTTCCAGTTTCCATAGTTTCAGACAGAAATCCTAGATTTACCTTGAGATTTTGGGGTAATTTACAAACAGTTTTAGGTACCAAGCTGAATTTTAGTACGGCCTTTCATCCTCAGACAGATGGTCAGAGTGAGAGAACGATCAAGACTGTCGAGGATATGCTTAGAGTTTATGTTTTGGAGTTTCAAGGAGCATGGGATAAATATATAGCTTTGATTGAATTTGATTACAATAATCAATATCATAGCAGTATTGGTATGGCTCTATATAAGGCCTTATATGGCAGGAAGTGTCGTTCACCTTTATACTGGGATGAAGAAGGTTTAAGAATTGTTGAAGGCCCAGAGTTGATTCAGGACACTATTGTTAAGGTAAAATTGATCCGTAGCAGAATTAAAATGGCACAAGATAGATAGAAAAGCTATGTGGATCATCACAGGAGAGATATGGACTATCAAGTTAGTGACAGGGCATTTCTGAGAGTATCACCTTGGTGAGGTATACTGAGATTTGGAAAGAAGGGTAAGTTAAGTCCGAGGTATATTGGTCCATATGAGATAATTGAAAGAATTGGACCATTGGCTTATAAGTTAGCCTTACCTTCGAAAATGGCATAGATACATAATGTGTTTCATGTAAGCATGCTTAGGCGATATCGTTCGGATCCAACTCATGTGATACCGACTCAGGAGATTGAAGTCTCTAGTAATCTGAGCAATTGAGGAACCGAGTGATTCCAATGGTGAAAGTCCTTTGGAAGAATCATTCTAGTGAAGAAGCCACATGGGAAACGGAGGAGCACATGAGGAATCAATAACCCTACTTATCTGATCATTCAGGTAAGAATTTTGAGGACGAAATTTTTGTTAGGAGGGAAAAATTGTAACATCCTGATACCCATGTTAAGGCTAGAATAGTAGTTTATGAGAAAATATTGTGAAAATAAGAAAATGCACATCATGCATAAGTTAATTGTGACATACATATTTATTTTACACATTCATATGATTGCATATGCATTCATTGGCATTTCTGGGTAAATTTGATTTATAAGTGAAAATTGTGGATTAAATTGGAGTGTATTAATTGTGATTTGGCAATTTTAGTATATTTTGGTTATTTTGAAATTTTTGGTGAATTATTTGAGCTGAAAATTTATTTGGTGAAAATAGTTATTATTTCAAAATTTTGGTGAATTATGGATAAATTATTTTGAAAATTAAATTTGGTGTGTATTAGAATTTATTCCGCATTTTTTGAGACATTTCGGATAATTTGAAAATTTATCAAAAAAAATTGAGGTATTTTAGGCTAGGAAAAATATTGAAATAAGGGATAAATAGAAGTATGACAATTGTATTAGAAATTAATTGACAAATGAACAAATTATGGAGTGACAAATAGATAAAAATCATATGTGACATGTGGACCTATAGCTATGAGACAAATGGTAGCTTATCTAGTGAACAAGTGGAAGACATACATTAGAGACATGTGTTAAAGCACTAATGAAATACCTAGGCAAAAAAAAAAAGAAAAGGTTTTTGCAGCTGTTTTGCTTGGTTTCGCTGAAACCATCTACTTTCATTTTCCTTCCTATTTGCTCTCCCCATTTTTGGAATTTTGCTGAAGTAAAAACAAGTAAGTTACATTGATGTTTTAATGTTTTAATAGATGCATGTATGAATGGTGTATGTTTTCATGATTGTGGATCAATACATGAGTGGTTATTGTTGTAGAGGCAAAACAAAAATATGCAGAAAGTGAAAGTGAGAATTATGATTTTGATGGTTAAGTGTGAACCTTAGATTTTTTATTTGTTGTGAGTTGTTGAGTTGAAAAGAGGATAGGAAAGTTGGTTTATGCAATGGATGCAGTAGTTAGAAAGTGTAAAAGTGGGGAAAAATTTTGGGTTTTCGGTGAAGAAGATGAAGTTTTGCATGTTAGAGAGAGAAAAGGGTGGTGGTTGCATGTATGGGTTAAAAACTATAGTATTTCATTGAACAGCCCTAAGTCTTTTGCCTATAACTTTTTCATCCAAACTCTAAATAACTTGAAACTTAGACCAATGGATTCTTAAGACATTTTTCTTTCTCTCCATAAAAATTTAGAGATATCGGAATTGATTTCAAAGTGATTGATAGGATGAAAGTGTGGAAGTCTGCTGGAATGTTATGAACTGGAAATTTTCATGATCATGCTTTAGTTTTCTAATTATAACTTGAGTTGTAGATTTCTGAATGAGTTAAATTTTACTTCATATTAAAATAGAGACATAGTTCTACAACTTTTGTGCAGAAGTAGAATTTTAATTATGTCTCTATGATTTTCAAAAGTGGCATGGAATTGAGTTTTAACTTAGGCTGTAGCACTACTGGGGACAAAAATCATATCCTGTGGTTATTGAATAAATTGTATTGATATGGGCCGAATTAGGCTGAGTTGTCTTCACCATAATTATAGTTTATTCTCTTATCTTTAAATTGGTATAAAGTTTGAAATTTTTGGATGTCTGAGTTGACATATATGAGTTGTACAATTAGAGGGTATGATCATGTACTAGATAAAAGTTCAAATGTGCAAAGTCTGTGGTATTTTGTACCTAAATCATTGAATACTAAATCAAAATTGGATGATCTTGGAGTCATTAGAAACTTAAGACACTGTAGAATAACTTTCCAAAAGAAAGTTTTGCCTAATTTTGTCATTTATTCTATCAGATTAATTATACAATGTTGACACAAATTATGAGGGTAGAAAATCTGTAATGGTCAATTAAGTTATGTAATGGATTTCACATATGATTTATTATGTTCCAAATTATAAATACAAATGATGTTAATGAGGGCTTTGATATCTAATCGATTTGATAATGAGAATTACGATGAGATACTCGGAATTGTCATTGAATATGCATTGTGCATACTTTTACATTTGTGCAAAAATGTGATATTTGTGAATGTGTTGTGTATGTTTTAGAGGAGCACATCGGATGCTAGTCGGACATTGTCGGACTATCTAGGCAATGGCTTCTTGGAGCGTACTGTGAGTCAACCTAGATGATTTCCTAGGATTGATTTGATTTGAATTTAATTTAATTTTTTACACTTCCAATATTATTGAAATGTTTGTGAGTTGTTTATGGATTCTAGACCTGAGGTCTGAGGAGTTTAGTAGTTGGGAATGTATTGGGAATGTTTTGATTTGATATATCGACGAATTTAATTTGATTTGTTAAACTTCCAATATTATTGAACTGTTTGTGAGTTGTTTCTGGATTTCGGACTTGAGGTCTGAGGAGTTTAATAGTTGGGCATGTATTGGGAGTGTTTTGATTTTATATGAATTTTGAAATTTGATTCTTAACGAAAGGTAAATGCCAGACTTAGGTCCAATGACTGTGAAATCTTGTCTGAGCATTTGTATAAAATTGTGATATGAGAATTTTTGAAATTGTTGCATTTCATAAAATGCATGCTAAGATAAAGGCGTTGTGACTTGAGTTGCCAGTATGTAGCGTTTTCACGTAGAACTTTGCTCCGTGATTTCTGATTTTACGTGTAAAGCTATGCTCCGTGATTCTGTTTGACTGAGCCCTATGGGCTGGTATTTGTATAAATTTGTGATAGGCACTCGGTCACAACAATAAGAAAGAATGTGAGTCTCATGCATATAACATTATAAGATTGAAATTTATTGAATGATTTGCAAAGCTGAATGAGTGATAAATTGATGTGATTTATTTGCTATACTTAGTAATGTGAACTGTGTGATCTTATGATATACCATGTTATCTGAACATTTAGCATGTGTTTGTGATCTGAATGGGTGTCTGTAAAATATGTTTTATGTGTATGTGATCCAGTGAAATCATCAATGATGGTTCACTCATTGAGTTCGCAAAACTCATAATAATTACAATGTGATTTTTTAGGTACGAGACAGGAGATCTAGTTCTTAGACAGGACTAAAAGACCCTTTGGATTTTGTTATAGCTCAGAGGTCTGTCAGCTGGCTCCAGGAGTGTTATGTCTTGTATTTTGGTGTTTTTGTTAGAATCTGTATGAGGTTATGTAAATATTTTTCTAAAGGAAACAATGCAAATTTTTTTATTAATGCAATGAATGGTTTTAAAATTTAGCGACTTTCGATTATGTTAGATGATGTCATGTGTAAGTTGGTTTTGCTTTTTCTCTAACATGTCATTATCATAGGATATGAACTTAAATATGCTTGAATGTTTGGGTATGTACCTTGTGGTAGTGGGATGTTGCAATTTTGGTATCAGAGCCAAGTTTGGCGTCTTTATGGACAATTATGAGTTGAGATATGATAATTAGTGAGATATTCCGATAGTGATCACAACTTTTGATTGTTATAGGTCACCTTCCATAGGAGATCACATTGGAGAGTCAGTTGACATGGAGTTTGTAGGAGTCATTTTAGAGTCTCCTGTACCTGAGTTTGCTCAGTGGTGGAAAACTGTTCCGGGTAATAACACCAGACCTTGTAGTTTGACCTGGGAGGATTTCCTCAGAGTGTTTTGAACATGGAATAGAAATAATGCTTCTTGTGATGACAGATAATAACAATTATTTAGTTCAAGTACAAGACCAGAAGGCAAAGCTAAACTACAAGTTCCAATAGCTAATGCAGCAACTCTTGCTCCATTACCAACTCGTAAGTCCACTTTGCCTTTTCTCAACACTCTACTGTCTGTTAGTACCTGCACATTGTTACAAATGTGAGAACCACATCCGGTTTCTAATACCCAAGTTTGTGATACAGAAGTAGAAAGATTGATTTCAATCATAAATAAACCTGAAGTTGAAGTTTCGCTTAACTTCTTTTCCTTCAAGATAGCAAGATAAGCTTTGTAGTTCCTTTTCCAATGTCCAGCTATGCCACAATGAAAACAAGTGCCCTTGTCAGTTTTCTTCTCGACACCGCCTGTTGGCTTTGCTACTTTAGCAGAAGCCTTCTGATTCTTGTTCTCATTCTTCTTCTTGAGGGTCTTACCTTTATTCTTAAAGGAAGAAGAGCCATCAACAAGAACAAAACCGGATTCCTTCTTAAGGCATCCCTTAGCAATCTTGAGCATGTTGAGTAATTCAGCCAATGAAAATTTTGTTTTGTTCATGTGAAAGTTCATAATAAATTATGAAAAACTCGAGGTAAAAGACTGGAGCACTAAATCAATGCTCCCCTCGAGGTTCAAGTTATACCCCAATTGGCCTAATTTTTCAATGTAGCCAATCATCTGTATAACATGAATTTCCACCTATGTTCTAGGAGCCATCTGACGTTGAAACAGGGCTCTCGCAGTCTCAAACTTCTCCACCCGATTTTGAGCACCAAACAACTCTTGAAGGTGTAGGAACATTTCCCTTGCATTCATATTTTCATGTTGCCTCATGCTGGCTAACGTTACATATGTCACTTGCTCATTGTCATCTATATGAGTAATATTACCAATCTTCATTGGTAGCATCTTGAGCAGGTTCAGGTGTAAGCTTATTGTTAAGAATGTACAATTTTTTCTCTTGCCTTAAAACAATTTTAAGGTTATGCAACCAGTCAGAAAAATTAGGTCTACTCAGTTTGTTTGCATCCATGATGCTCCTCAGGGGCAAGTTCGTGTTCATTTTCAAAAATTGATTTGTCAAAAAATATAAATTAGTATCTGCCGTAAAACCAAATAACTAAGGACTTTTTAAAAAATTTGGTTACTCCCACTATTTTAAACAAACTAGTAGCCCTCATTATTAATTCGAGAAATTATCACATAATTTCCTAGTGAGCTAGGATCCCATTTTAATTTAATTTATCTTGAGTTTGCTCAACAAACTAATTAAATTAAAATTAGGTAGATACATTTTATTAATCACATCCTATGTGATTCCTTGATCCGTTAGGAGACAATTCTTTGTCATAAAATATCTAATAATATTTTCCTAACCTTGCCTCTAAATAAATATGATCATGAGTTTACTAATCCAAATCATATAAATTTAGTGAAGTAAAACCCATCGATATAAGATTAAACATGTTCGAGTTAAACTGGTCTTGAGTTTACTCAACAAGCCTAACAATAAACAAAACTCTGGTTTAATTCTATAATAATGGAAGGCATTATTCATGTTCTAAAAATGTACTTAATATTTTAATAAGAGATTTAAATATAATAATAATAAATCTCATTCGAAATAATATAATCTCATTATATTCATTTATTTGACATAATCTAATTATGAAAAATAAATTGAGATTTTAAATAAAAATTTAATTAATCATCATTTGAAAAATTAAATTTAAAAAGGCGTATGAGCCCAGAGGCCGGAGATTGTCTCGGCTCTCTTGCCCACTGGGTCGAGGCTGCTTCTCTAGCTCTTGGCGTGGTCAGGAGACTATCCTAGCCACACTAGCCCCTTGTCTCCTGGCCTGACTAGGAGACCAAGAGACACATGTCTCCTGACTTGCCAGGAGACTTCATGAGATGGGCGCGTCTTGCCCGTCTTTGACCAGACTCATGTTGTTTTATTAAAATCCGAACAACACTTTATTCTTTAAGCTCCTTCTTAAGACTATCTCAAGGCACTCTTTTCTTACTGTATAAATATAACATATTTATAAATATACATAAAACTCTAGAGAGATAAAACTCTTTAGAGAGAGAAACCACCACCATCGAAGGTGGTGGTTGTCTAACCACCGGTGGCTTCAATAGCCTCCGGTGGTTCTGTGATTCATCATAATTAAGCACAATAATAAACATTAATCAAACATTTAATAACAATGAATGAAACATATAAAACTCAAGCTTCTGTTACGTAAATGAACCATGAATAAGAGACATAAAAGTCACCTTAAAAGCTAATGATTGAATAAAAGAACAATAATGCTAGAGTAATGAAACAGAACGCATTATCATAAATGCAACCATTTGCAGTTATGTAACCAAGAATTAAACATACGTTATGCAAAAGAGAGAAGACTAAAACTGTCAGTTTCAACGCTCATTAATTAAAACATGCATGCAACTCTTCATTTGAAAAAAAAAACGCACGCAACGTTTCATTTGTTTTAGAAACTTCACACAAGAGGAGAAACAAGCGAAATAAAGATCAAATTGAAACCATTTCCAGAACCACGTGAAACGTCTTCCACATTTCTAAAACCGCGTGTAAATTTTCTAGAACCACTGGAAACTCTTTCCAGATTTCCAGAAAACTAGAAAAATTCCAGAATCACATATTTCCATGTTCAAATAACCAGAAACACATATAACATTTTTACACCCTTTATTACCCGAAACACTTTCAGAATAATAAAGAAATTTTCAGAATTGTCTATAAACATATTACACCTTTTATTACCCGAAACACTTTCAGCATAATAAAGACATTTCCGGAAACTTATTGATGTTGGACCAATGGTGGTTGACAAATTAAATCCCTTTATGTTTTGATAATAATAAAATATCTAGAAATAGTTAAGAAATTATTTCAGGTATTATTCAATGAAAGGATTGTGCAAATCAAGATGAGCAAGTGTCTAATCAATGGAGAATCAAGATGGGAGTTGTCCTCTAAGTGAAAAATGGCATAAAACATGAGGATTATAAAGGATTTGGTCGGATGTTACCATTGAAGGCAATACAAGTCGACTTACAAAGCACAAGTCGACTTACAGATGAAGCAATGTCAATACAAGTCGACTTATCAAACACAAGTCGACCTATCGAGGACGACAAGTCGACTTACATGGTACAAGTTGACTTATTGGAGAGCGGAGATGAAACTTTTACGTAAATGGTTGAAACAAGTCGACTTATGGATGCACGAAATCAGCTCCAACGGTCCAATTTGATAAAAATGGAATTAAGATTATCAAGGAACGGCTATATCCAATTAAGCAACGGCTAGTAGAGCTCCAACAGCTATATTTCTTCAAGTATAAATAGAGGATGATGGAAGAAGAGTAGATACAAGTTCCACAAGTCTAAATACTCTTCTATTGCTTCAAATTGCTCACTATTGCTCTTTTTTTGTTACTCTATTGTTTTGAGCACTTGTTCTTCAATCTTTACTATATTTCTTTTACAATTTGAGTGACGAGTGGAAGGTCACGTGTGAGGTAGGATTTGTGCCGTAAGACAAATCGTTTGTAAGGTAACTTGGCGGAAGTCAAGTGGAGTTATAAAAAGTTCACACTCAACTACAAAGTGTGCAATAAAGTGATTGGCAAAATCCTAAATGGGAGCTTAGGTAGAGGACGTAGGTCTTAGCACCGAACCTCTATAAAAACAAGTGTTTGATCTTCTTCCCTACACTTTTCAATTAAGTTTATCTAAATTGTTTTTGTGTGTTTTAACTTCTGATTTTCTTGTAGAAATTCTTAAAGAATTTTAAAGATCTATTCAACCCTCCCTTCTAGATCACTTACAATTGGTATCAGAGCAGAAGTATCCGGGATGGCACACAATAATTTAGCGGAAGAAGGTAATACTAATAATCGCCCTCCTTTATTTAATGGTACTAATTATTCCTCTTGGAAAAATCCTATGAAGTACCACATCATTAGCGAGGGAGTAGAATATTGGAAGATAATTATCTTCGGTCCACAACCACCGTTAAAAGAAAATGGTGAGTTAAAAATGGAGCTGGAATACGATGACAATGACTGGAGGCAAGCCTACATCAACGCTAAAGCGATGAAGCTAATCTATTGCGCTCTCACAGTTGAGGAAAGAAACCGAGTTAACTTGTGTACCAGCGCCAAAGAAATGTGGGAGAGACTTCGCATCACCCATGAAGGAACCAACCAAGTCCGGGAAACAAAAATCAACATGCTGCTTCATGACTATGAAATGTTTGTCATGAAGGAAGGTGAGTCCATTTCAACTATGCTTGATCGTTTTGCAAAAATCATAAATGGATTAGGCAACCTTGGAAAGCATATGTCGGACAGTGAGAAGGTAAAGAAAATCCTTCGCTCACTACCAAAGGAATGGGACTCACAAGTCACCGCCATTATGGAGTCCAAAGATCTCAATCATCTGGAATTCAACGCCTTGGTGGGATCACTTATCAACTATGAGATTATTCTCAAATCCAGAGGAGGTAGAGGTAAGCCTAAAAAATCTATTGCTTTTAAAGCTAACACTTCTTTTGTTGATGAAAGTGATGAGGAAATAGATGAAGACGAGGAAGACGAAAAAATAGCTATGTATGCTAGAAATTTAAGGAAGTTCAAGGGACTTCTCAAAAATCGAAGGAAAGAATTAAATGGCAGAAAATAGGTAGAAAGAAAGAGGTTTGGTGCGGAAAGAAAATCAAAAGGCTATGACGAAAAGAAAGGTAACGAAGAATGTTGGAGATGTGGAAAACGGGGACATCTCACAAGAGAATGCAAAAGTTCATCCTCCACATCAAACTTTCAGAAAAATGACAAATACGACAAAGGTAAAAGGAAAACTAGCCTGGTGGCAACTTGGAGTGATGAAGAGGATGCATATCAAAGTGATGATGAAAACAACCTGGCACTTATGACAAAAAGTTCATCAAGTGATGATGAAAATGAGGTAACTTTCAATGACCAATATCTAAGAGATTCTTTTGAAGCTTTGCAAGCTGATTTTGAAGAAGCCATTGAGATTAACAAAAAATTAAGAAAGAAAATACGAGAATTGGTTGCTGAAAATAATGCCTTACATGAGACTATTGATGACTTAGATAGTCCAAATGAAGATCATTCTGCATGTCTTATTGAAAAAGAAAATCTTATTTGTGAGCTTGATAGACTTAAAAAAGAATTTTCGTATGTGGTTGGAAAATTCGCAAATGGAAACGAATAGTTTGAAAAATTGTTATCGCTACAAAGATATTCCATTTCTAAACATGGATTAGGATATGACCCCTTTGATAAATATTGCTCTTTAATTTCCAAATTTACTAAGGATGGAAAAATTGCTCAATGTGCTAGATGCTTGAAAGATGGTCACATAGAAATTGCCTGCAAGAGTACAAGAAGATGTGTTAAGATTAAGAAAATTTGGGTTATTAAAGGCACAATACCACCCAATGTGGTTTATATGGCTAACCAAAATAGATATTGTAGGTACAAGCAAGGGATGAAAGGCCGTCAAGCACTTGGTACATCGATAGCAGATGTTCAAGACACATGAGTGGAGACAAGAACCTTTTTGCGGAAATCAAACCAAAGAATCAAGGTTATGTCACTTTTGGAGACAACAACAAAGGTAAGGTCATTGGAATTGGTAAAGTGGGTAAGGAACCTTTGCCAACCATTGACAATGTTTTACTTGTTGATGGATTAAAACATAATTTGTTAAGTGTCTCTCAACTTTGTGATATGAATTTTAATGTAAGTTTTGAATCATCACATTGCATGGTTAAAAAGGATGGTCATGTAGCTTTCATTGGTTTGAGACACGGAAATACATACATAGTAGATTTACATGATGATAGTTCGTTTAATGAAAAGTGTTTAGTGACTTTAGAAGAAAATGCATTTTTATGGCATAGAAAATTAGGACATGCACCTTTGCCTCTAATCTCTAAGCTTTCGAAAAATGACATTGTAAGAGGTTTGCCTAAAATAAGATTTGTTAAAGAACACTTGTGTGAATCATGTTTAAAAGGCAAACATGTTAGAGAATCTTTCAAACCAAAGAAAGAAATTTGCACATCTAGAGTTCTTGAACTTGTGCATATGGATTTGATTGGACCATCTAGACATGCTAGTCTTAGTGGAAAATTATATGTCCTTGTGATTGTGGATGACTTTTCTAGATTTACTTGGGTAAGATTCCTTGCGAATAAAAGTGATGCCGTTAATGAATTTACCAAGTGGTGAAGATTGGTTCAAAATGAGAAAAATTTGTCGATCATTACTATTAGAACCGATCATGGAGGAGAATTTGAATGTGAACCTTTCGAAAGTCTTTGCGACAAATACGGGATGGAGCACAATTTCTCAACACCAAGGACTCCGCAACAAAATGGTGTGGTAGAAAGGAAGAATCGTTCTCTTGAAGAAATGAGCAGAACCATATTAAATGAGTACAATCTTCCTAAATCATTTTGGGCGGAAGCAGTCAATACCGCATGCTACGTCATCAATAGGGTGCACTTGCTAAGAGACAAAAATAAGACACCTTACGAACTTTGGAAAGGTAAGAAACCCAACATCTCTTATTTTCATCCTTTTGGTTGTAAAGTCTTCATTCATAAAAATGGAAAGAACAATTTAGGAAAATTCGATTCTAAATCTGATGTTGGTGTGTTTATCGGTTATTCTCAAACTAGTAAGGCTTTTAGAGTTTATAATAATAGGACTAAATGTGTTGAAGAAAGTATACATGTTAAATTTGATGATATGATTTCACCCCCGAGAAAGGCTTGTTTTGATGATGATGCAGGAAGTTCAGGAAATAAAATTGAAGAAATTAAATCCAAGATTGAGGAATTGAAGCTAGATGAAGAAAATCATGTACCCGACATTAAATCATGGGCAAAAGCAAAGAACCATCCTATGGAGCAAGTCATTGGTGATTTAAATGTTGGTGTAAGAACTAGGAGAAATATCTATGAGAATATGAGTAATTCAGCCTTCATTTCATTAGTAGAACCCAAAAATATAGAAGAAGCCCTTAAAGATGAGAACTGGCTTTTAGCTATGCAAGAGGAGCTTAATCAGTTCAAGCGAAATGATGTATGGGATTTGGTAACTCCACCAAAGGACAAGATCATCATTGGAGTCAAGTGGGTAAATCGGATAAAATATGATGAGAATGGTGAAGCGATTAAAAATAAATCAAGGCTAGTGGCTCAAGGATTTTATCAAGAAGAAGGTCTTGATTACAATGAGACATATGCCCGTGGCTCGTTTGGAGCAATTAGGCTACTATGTGCATTTCGTCTCATAAAAGGATCAAATTAAATCAAATGGACGTCAAGAGCGCATTTCTCAATGGGTATATTCAAGAGGAAGTCTATGTCAAACAACCGCCGGGATTTGAAGATCATGAGCATCCGGATTACGTCTACAAACTCAAGAAGGCACTTTATGGACTAAAGAAAGCACCTAGAGCATGGTATGAGAGGTTAAGTACTTTTCTAACTCAACATGGATATGTTCGTGGTAAGATAGATAATACTTTGTTTATTAAACATGTTGATCATGATATGCTTATTTGTCAAATTTATGTTGATGACATTGTGTTTGGTGCCACTAACGAATTTTTGTGTAAAGAATTTAGCGATTTAATGCAAGGTGAGTTTGAAATGAGCATGATGGGAGAACTCAAGTTCTTTCTTGGATTGCAAATCAAGCAACACAAAATGGAATATTCATCCATCAATCGAAGTATACAAAGGAACTTCTTAAGAAGTTTAAAATGGAAGGATGCAAAGTGGCAACAACACCAATGGCAACAAATGTGGTCTTGGAGAAAATGAACATGAAGAAGATGTTGATCAAAACTCTATAGAGGTATGATCGGCTCTCTCTTGTATTTAATCGCTTCTAGACCGATATAATGTTTGCCACATGTCTTTGTGCTAGATTTCAATCTTGTCTAAGATTTCTCACTTGAGTGCTTGTAAAAGAATTTTAGATATTTGAGTAGAACTATTAATCATGGTTTGTGGTATCCTAGTTGTGATTCATTTGATTTATATGCTTATAGTGATCTTGATCATGGTGGCTGTAGAATTGATAGAAAAGTACTAGTGGATTATGTCATTTCTTAGGATCATCTTTGATATCTTGGGCTAGTAAAAGCAAGTTAAGCGTAGCCATTTCCTTCTTGAATCTGAATATGTAGCATTTGGGAGTGCTTGTGCCCAAGTTCTTTGGATTAAACATCAATTGCTTGATTATGGTATTGTAGTTAAAAACATTCCTATCTATTGTGATAATACCAGTGCTATTTGTTTAAGTAAAAGTCCTATATTGCATAGTAGAACAAAGCACATTGAAATTAGACATCATTTTATTCGTGATCATTGTTTGAAAGGTGACATTGTTTTGAAATATGTTTCGTCTAGTGATCAATTGGCTGACATTTTTACTAAACCTCTTAAGGAAGATGTGTTTGTGAATATTAAATTAAGGTTAGGCATGTGTGATTTAAATTCTTTTGGTTGAATTTGATTTTTGCTACATTAAATGGTCAAAATTTGAGGCAAAAGTGCAATCACATCCAAAGATACATTCATCGTGTTGGTTACTTGGGCTGAATAAGTGACTTATTTGGAGTTTTGGACACACCTTTTATGACTTGACCATTAGCAAGTCGACTTATGAGAAAATTAGTATTCTGGGAATGCAGATATTTAAGGATAAGTCGACTTATACAGATCGACAAGTCGACTTATGAAGGTCGATAAGTCGACTTATTAGGAACAAGTCGACTTATGGTTGGACGGAGGCTTTAAAACAAGTTCTTCCCTTTCTTCTCCATGAGACCTCTTCTCTCCAAAACCCAGAAATTTCTCTCCCAAAACTCGACTTATCTTCCACAAATTCCTCAAATCTTACTTACCCATGATTTTCGACCTTCATCGACTCTAAATCACCCCATTTTATCTCCAAATCACCTCTCCTTTTAAAACCCTCTTTTGAAACCCTAACTTGCGTTTTCCTTTTCTCTCTACAAATCAATGGCTCCTTAAAATCTTCTCGAAAGGAAAAAAAGCGGCTCAATCTCAAGGTCCCCGTTCCTCAAAGACCACGGGTTCGGGGTCCTCATCGAGGAGATCGACAAGGAGGATGGCGATTGAACCAGATTTGCTTTGAGGGATGCTCAAACATTGTATTATAAGGTACTTAACGATGAAGTATTGATTCCCTCCATGAGATTTGATTGGACTGAGCTAGATAGTAGTGAGTTCTCGGATGTGTTTTCTGAAATTGTTAACCTTAGGTTAAGAGATTTTTTGGGTTTTCATGATGATATCTATGAAGAAACAGTAAAGGAATTTTATGCGAATCTGGTTGTTATTGGAAGTAATGTTGAGGATGGAGTTACCTTGTCCTCTAAAATTAACGGGAAAGCAATGTATCTTTGTGAATCAGATTTGTGTACCATGTTTAATTTGCCTAGAGGAGGAGTTAGGCCTAGAGCTTCTCTTACTGATTTTGAGATTTTGAGAAATGCTGAGGGTGACACTGATGAGGAAGCTGAAGAGAATTTCGATTATACTAAGGAAAAAGGGGCTGATTTGTTAGTTCGGTTATGTTCCGATCATTCCCCTCCATTTGAGGCGATGGATTTACCGTTGAATTATCGGCTACTGCATTATGCGATAAACAGGGTTGTGTACCCAAACAAAGACAGTAATAATCAAATTACTTCTTTAGATAAGGAGATTCTGTGGCATATGGAAGAAGGACGGAAAATAAACTATCCGAGCTTAATTATTCAGATGATGAGGAAAAAGGCGAGCCTATTACGTGGACAACTGAAGGGGAAACTAGTCCGGCATAAAGGAATACCGTATGCTGCACTGATTACCCATATCTCTCAGGTTAGAAAATGCAATCTGGATTCCTATGTTAGTTTTCCCTATCCTCAGAGTTGGAGGTTCACACCTTACAATTTAAGGAGCATGAAGCTTGTTAGAACAGTTGAGAAAGGTTGGGTTTACTCTATCATGTTGAGAAGCTTGGGTTGACTTTGGTAGGTGGCGGTACCTTATAGGAAGCGATCTAGGACAGCGAGCGTCCAGTAGCTCACGACCAAGTAATGTCGGAAGAAGTAAGGTTTCTCAAGCTGATATTCAGGAAATTCGAGTTCAGTTGGATGAGATAAATGAACGACATGATGATCAACAAGATGTGCTTATAAGACTGGAAAGGAAAGTTGATGAACAACGCAGCATGCTTACCCGCTTAGAAAAGAGCATCGAAGATTTTGACAAGCTAGGGTGTAGGCACGATGATTCTTCGTCATGATGTGTATTGCATTGTGCCTTGAACAACATTTCGACTTCTGTTTTGTTTTATGTTGTGTTTGTGTTTGTTTGACATTTTCTTGTAATGACTATTACTATCATTTGTGTTTGATGTTATGTTTGGTTTTAAATTTCATTACTCTTAATTTTCTCTAATTTTTTTGATTATGACAAAAAGGGGGAGTAAGATTGAAATTGATATTTGATTTAGGGGGAGTGAAAAGTGAAAATGAAAATTTCATTGATTTGCATTTTAATTGATTTCTATTTTAATCATTGATTTATAAATCAAGGGGGAGACAACCTAACCATCAAGACAAGGGAAACCTTGATCAAATTTCTTGTCAATTTCTACATATTTTGTCATTATCAAAAAGGGGGAGATTGTTGGACCAATGGTGGTTGACAAATTAAATCCCTTTATGTTTTGATAATAATAAAATATCTAGAAATAGTTAAGAAATTATTTCAGGTATTATTCAATGAAAGGATTGTGCAAATCAAGATGAGCAAGTGTCTAATCAATGGAGAATCAAGATGGGAGTTGTCCTCTAAGTGAAAAATGGCATAAAGCATGAGGATTATAAAGGATTTGGTCGGATGTTACCATTGAAGGCAATACAAGTTGACTTACAAAGCACAAGTCGACTTACAGATGAAGCAATGTCAATACAAGTCGACTTATCAAATACAAGTCGACCTATCGAGGACGACAAGTCGACTTACATGGTACAAGTCGACTTATTGGAGAGCGGAGATGAAACTTTTACGTAAATGGTTGAAACAAGTCGACTTATACATTCGACAAGTCGACTTATGGATGCACGAAATCAGCTCCAACGGTCCAATTTGATAAAAATGGAATTAAGATTATCAAGGAACGGCTATATCCAATTAAGCAACGGCTAGTAGAGCTCCAACAGCTATATTTCTTCAAGTATAAATAGAGGATGATGGAAGAAGAGTAGATACAAGTTCCACAAGTCTAAATACTCTTCTATTGCTTCAAATTGCTCACTATTGCTCTTTTTTGTTACTCTATTGTTTTGAGCACTTGTTCTTCAATCTTTACTATATTTCTTTACAATTTGAGTGGCGAGTGGAAGGTCACGTGTGAGGTAGGATTTGTCTTAGTAAGACAAATCGTTTGTAAGGTAACTTGAGTAGGAAGTCAAGTGGAGTTATAAAAAGTTCACACTCAACTACAAAGTGTGCAATAAAGTGATTGGCAAAATCCTAAATGGGAGCTTAGGTAGAGGACGTAGGTCTTAGCACCGAACCTCTATAAAAACAAGTGTTTGATCTTCTTCCCTACACTTTTCAATTAAGTTTATCTAAATTGTTTTTGTGTGTTTTAACTTTTGATTTTCTTGTAGAAATTCTTAAAGAATTTTAAAGATCTATTCAACCCCCCCTTCTAGATCACTTACAATTGAAGCAGTGAAAAACATGCACTTATCAATATGCAACTTTTGTATATTAAAACCAAAACGAAACATTTTCAAGCTTATAAATCAAAAATAAAACTGTTAAAGGTGGCTCTGATACCACTGTTAGAAAATTTACGCAAGATCAAATCTAAGCGCAACGGAATAAATTTAATTTTTTTTCCATAGAATCAACTTTAACAAAATTAAATTAGAAACATAAAACAAAAATTGACAAAACTCTACTAACCTGTTTTGATTTCGTGTCACAATTTTCTGTTTCTTTGAATTTATCAATCCATAAGCCGTTCAATCGTCCGACCATTAACGGTATCCACAGATCTATTCAGAAAAAACTCAAATCAAATTTGAGAAGAAAATTTGTTAGAAGTGCTAGCATCCATTTTCCTAATTTTTCCTTTTATATGAAAAATCTTATTTTTGATGTTCTTGGATTTTATTAAAATTACAACTAAAGTCAAACTTTAATTATAATTATTAATAAATCCTTATAAGACCAAATATCACATATTAATCTTTAAAGTTTCTAAAACTTCTAAATTAAGTCCAACTTAATTCAAATTTCACTTTCTCCTTTATAGACCTTTTTATGTGTGACCCATTAGGTTCCTAATATGTTAGCCATGATTATAAATTATAATTCTAATTTACAATTAGAATAAGATAAATTAAAACTCCTTTTAATTTATCTTTAATTCTCTAATTAAACAATTTATCATCATATATCGTAATTGACATTTAGCAACATGTCATGACCACCCAAATATTAGAAATGTCAAGGTAGTTTGACTTAACCTGTCTATGCATGGTTATCTTGTATAAATTAATCCTTTCGTCATCTAATGTTGCAATTGAAATTAGAGTAAGGAATTTATGTCTACTCTAAATAATCCAATCATATTTGTTCTTGCTAATTAGTAAATGATTTGTAATTGATATTTGAAAACAACCTTTCCAAATTCCAGTTTACTCTGGCCAGAGATTCCTAAAATCATAACTAATCAAGAACAGCAGAACATTCTTCTTAATTACTTTAGGACAACGAATTCTTTATTGATTTACTCAACTATCTCCACATAATTCATATTATATTCAACAACTACCGAATTGAACTATTCCAAGAATAGAACATAAGTAGCATCAAAATATAGTAATTGCTACATGAGATAACTTTAGTAATCTCAAGTCTAAGGATCAATTATACAACCATCATAATGAGATAATCCACAGACACACAAGTAATGTTTCATTTGGGATTCTCATAATTGGGTCAGTTCAGTGAATTTATTCTCTAATAAGCACCCATATGTTTGTTTAAGTATCTTCATACTTTAATCTATGAGATCGATTACTTTCTTCATAAGAAAGAAACAAATATATGCTAGTCTAACTATTTCATCAATACCCCGTCTTAATGAAACTATAACTAGGAACATTTTAGGAATAATACGAAAATGCAATTTGAATCTCATAATTATAATCACATTATAATTTTAATTGCATAATAATTATTCCAGGATTTTATCTTTATGATTAATAATTAAATAATTAAAAATACACAAAGATGAATGCCTTTTATTGAATAATTTTTTATACAATTAAATATACAACCAAAATTGGATGCAAGGGCATAAACCAACACATTATACTTTACATCAAAGGTGGTTAAAGTTTAACATTTAAAAACAAAAGAACACAAAGGTAAGATCTTATCTTATGAACAAAAAATTTTGTAGAAGGAGAAAGGCAGTAAAAGTTCTTTAATCGGTGGAACTATAAAAATAAACCAAGTATGTGCTTTTTGTTTATTATATGCATATGCAAAGATCTTGTTTGGCGTGATCTGTGTGATTATGTTCTATCTTGAGAATTTTAACATTGGTATCAGAACAGGTTAATTTTTTTCAATGTTATATGCATGCGTAAATCTGCATTTTGGATTTGTGAATAATGATATGAATATCTACGAATATCATGATTGTTGATATGCTATTTCTTGATATATCATATGTTTTATGCTTATGTTTTTTTACTCATTCTGTTTATAATAATCTAACATAGAAATGTTGTTTTTTCTTCTTTTTTCATCTTTCTTTACTGTTGGGAAGATGATTGTTGAAAGTCTTCAATAGTGAACAATGAATGGTCTTCAACAGTGAAACTTGTTCTTATGAAAACATTACGAACAAAAGAGTTTTTTTCTTTCTTTTTTTTAATGAATGGTCTTCAATAAGAAAACGTTGTTTTCGTTTCTTATCTCTCTAAATGATGCTTTTATTTTCAAAAGCCAGAAAAGAAAAGATTTAAAAAACGAAAACAAAACAGAGAAAAGGAGGAAGAAGACCAGAGGCACATGGCCTTTCATAAAGAAGTATATGTGGTTTTTTTTCCAAACAAATAAACAATTTGTGGCAGATGGATTATGGTTCTCAACGGTACATTGTTAAACATATAAGTATAATAAGCCAAAAGACTTAACCAATGTATTTTTTTTTTGCATATATGTGTAATAATAACTTGAGTTAAGTCTTTGGATATATGTTTTAAAGAATTAGAAATACATTTTCTAATTTACACAAACTAATTAAGTTAGTTAAATTAGTTTCTAATTAATATAAAATATTAGAAATTAGTTTTTAATATAAGAAAACTAATTTTTAGTTAAAATTAGAAAGGGGTTTCATTAGAAATTAGTTTCTAATTAAACAAACATAAATTGATTAGTTGAATATTTAAATTAGAAATAAGTTTCTAATTCAATTTGAATTATTCATATTTGAATATGATTAGATTAGAAATAAGTTTCTAATTAATTAGATATTAATAGCATAATTTGATTAGTTAAATAAATTATAACTTACTAATAGAATTAAATTATTTCCATAATATGAGCATGAGTTCGCTATGTATTAGACAAAATAATTTGTTATTTTGTGCACTCTTTTGATTCCTAAAATTTTGTTTTTTTAGGAAGATGCCTATTATTAAGTGGACACCTAAGCTTATTTGATGTAAGGCACAGAAGAGACGTATTGGCAGTATGTATGTAAAATTAGTTAACATGCATTTAATGCCTGAAGACGGTTTAACATAATATGTTATTTCAGTTAATAACATGATGCAAGAATTATGCTTTGGAGGTTGTTGAGCTTATACAGATGTTGAAGTAAAGTACACAACTTTGCTTGCAACATTACCTCAACTTCAAGGAGAACTGTTACGAATGTTGTGGAATAATATGCCTAACAAGAAGACTTATATTTTTTTAGTGATTACATTTATTAAAGAGATGAGTACAAGGGAGTTGATAAGGACTTTGTATCCTATAGGTTTTCCGATGAAAATAGTAAGAGCTATTGTATGTCGAGCTTCGCAAACCATGTCACACGAACTTGTGAACTCATTTTCACATAAGGTTCGTTACTTATAAACTGCTCGTTAGTTGTAGCGCATTTAATACAATATTTTTTTTAATAAAAACAAAGTCTTGTTTTCTATGTAATATGTTTACATATATATCATATAGGAACTCGTCTAGAGTAAAGTAATTAGGATTTGATTGTTGTATGAATGATGATTAAATACATTAGTGGACTTTTGATTTCATAAGCAATTATGATCGAATTATTTACTCTATGAATGATTAATATGACATTAATGCATATATATTTCTTTCTTATTGTATAAACTTAGTGTTTCAAACAAAAAGAAAAATGACAACTACTTCAAAGAATATTATTGCTAAACTTAACAGGGGTAAGAAACTCAATGGTGACAATTATAGAATCTAGAATATAAAAATCCAATATGTATTATGAAAATTATGGATAATGATAAAAATCCAATACATTAGCAATACAACTTAGCATAACAGGGATTTTATATTGGATTTTATACAAAAAGAAAAATGACAACTACTTCAAAGAATATTATTGCTAAACTCAACAGGGGTAAGAAACTCAATGGTGACAATTATGGAATCTAGAATATAAAAATCCAATATCATTATCCATTACACCTAATCATTGAAGTTCCTGAGGAAAGCAATACAACTTAGCATAACAGGGATCGTGATGCATATGAATTATGAAAAAAAAGAACTTTTTAGCTCGCATCATGTTGCTGAGTAGCATGGATAATGATATCATGCGATAGTTCAGTAAATTTGAAATTGCAAAGGAAATGTGGTCTGCATTGGCTGCTCTTTTTGAAGGTGCTTTAGTGACTAAAGTGAGGTCACTTACAATTAAGTTTGATACTTATAAAAAGTGCCCAGATGATACAATGCAAAAGCATCTGAGGCAAATGTCTAACATGGTAAGTGAGTTAAGTGATGATGGTCATGAGCTTTCTGATGAACAACAAGTGCAAGATGTGATTTGTTCACTGCCTCAGAGTTGGGAGCATATGAAGATGTAGCTCTAACTCATAATGAGAACATCAAGATAATGGAAAATGCTAAGAGGCATCTCATCTTGGAGGAGGAGCGTATTGAAGCCTCAAAGATGTCTTTGAGGTATATGTAGTTAGTTGTAGATCATATAGAGCTATGAACAAGAAACACAAGCATCATGGTGGACCTAAGTGGAAGAATAATAAGAGATTCAAACACTCTCCTCAGGAATCCAATAAGGAAAAATGGAACCAACATGGAAAGAGGAAACATCCCTTCAAGAAGAAGAACATGAAACATATGAAGTGCTATAATTGTGGTAATAAGGGCCACTTTGCTCGAGATTATACCGAGCTTAAGAAGGTACAGCTTTATAGTACAAACGTTTGATCTGTGAATGTTTCTTATTATGCTTTTCTAACTGAATCACATGCTTTATAGATTGCAGACTCAGGAGCAACCAACCATGTAATGAAGGATAGAAATGCCTTCGTTGAGTTTTGTGAACTCCCACGTGGTAGTCGATGGCTTTACATAGGTGACAATTCCAGGGTTGCTGTACAAGGAATTGGCATATGTAAATTAGACATGAAGGACGATCTCTCATCCTACATGAAGTATTATTTGCTCCATAGATTCGTAGGAATCTTTTATCTGTGTTGATGTTGGTTATACCTGGTTTTAATATAAATTTTCACGGCGATGGAATGGATTTGTATCTTGAATCTATTTATTATTGTTATGGCTTTTTATGTGATGGTTTTATTGTACTGGATGTGTTAAAGGAAAATAATAATATTAGTTATTCATTATTTACATCTAATAATTCCAATAATGTTGCAACTTTATGGCATGTTAGTCTATGTCATATTGGTCAAAATCGAATAAGTCGATTAGCTAAAGAAGGACTTTTAGGTAATCTAAGTCAAGTAGATTTACCTACATGTAAGCATTGTTTAGCTAGTAAAATGGTAAGAAAGTTATTTGTAAAGGGAACACGAGCTTGATATCTATTACAATTAATTCATTCTGACATCTGTAGTCTAATTAATGTAAGGGCTAGACATGGGGCAGTTTATTTCATCGCCTTCATAGATGACTATACTTAATATGGTCATATTTACTTGATTTCTCATAAATCAGAAGCATTCAATTATTTCATAAAATTCATGAACTTGGTTGAGAATCAAATATATAAGAAAATGAAAGCATCACGAACTGATCGTGGACAAGAATACTTATAAGAAAAGTTTAAGGCCTTATGTGATAAGAAAAGAATAGAAAGGCAATTAACAATTCCTAGGCCCCACAACAAAATGGCGTCACTGAAAGAAGAAATAGGACGTTATTATAAATGATTAGGTCCATGATGGCCCAAGCAAATTTACCAATCACTTTTTGAGGTGATGCATTGCTAGCAACCACCTATGCACTTAATTGTGTACCTACGAAATCAGTTACTAGCATACCATATGAGTTGTGGACTGATAGGAGACCTGATGTGTTAAGTCTTAGACCTTGGAGGTATGCAACCTATGTTTATGATCTCTCTCACAAACATGAGAAATTAGGCCCAAGAGGGAGAAAAAGTATTTTTATTAGATATTCAGAACACTCAAAAGAATACGTGTTCATTAGTGAATAAGGTAATGAAGGTGTATCTGAATTTGAATCACAAGATGTCACATTCTTAGAGAATGATTTTCCCAAGCAAGGTGAAATAGGTGAAGACCTATTGTTATATGAGTCCCTTGATCAGAATGATTCTGTTATGAAGAATCAAGATGAGGAACTTCAACCAAGTGGGAGCAATTCCACATAAAGGTTCACTATGATGACTAATCCGAGTGGAAGCAATCAGATCAACCATGAATTTGTTTATGATGAATCTCATTTAAGACGAAGTAATCGAGGACTAATTCCCCGACACCATTTTAAGTTGAAGAAGAAATTAATATGATTGTTCAGCATGAGGAAGGAAAGCCAAGTAATGTAAATGAGGCTGTTACTGACCCTGCTAAAGAAGAATGGATGAAAGCAATGAAAGAAGAAATGGCTTCTTTAATATCAAATCAAATATGGGACTTGGTTGACCTCCCTAAAGGTCGTAAAAAAATTGAGAACAAGTGAGTTCTCAAAATAAAGCGAATAGTTGATGGCAGTATTGAAAGATATAGGGCACGCCTTATAATAAAATGATATACGCAACAGAAGGGAATTGATTACGAGGAAACTTTTTTACCTATTGTGAAGTTTGTTTCAATCCGTCTTATGTTGGCTATAGTAGCCAGTATAGATCTTGAATTACATCAAATGGACTGCTCTTCTCACTGGAGAATTAGATGAAGAAATCTATATAGAGCAACCTGAAGGTTTCATCAAGGTAGGTCAAGAAAATAAGGTATATCGGTTATTAAAATCAATTTATGGCCTGAAGTATTCTTCAAAAAAATGGTACGTTCGTTTTCATAACACAATTATTTCGTATAATTTTCAAATGATCAATGAAGACCGTTGCGTGTATGTTAAGAGATCCAAAGATAAATTTGTGATTTTATCTTTATACGTAGATGATATATTGATTGCTTGTAATGACTGTGTGTTTCTTATGCAAATAAAAGATTGGTCATCATTTGAATTTGAAATGAAAGACATGGGTGAAGCAGCATACATTCTTAGAGTCAAGCTTTGAAGAGATCGTTCGAAGAGATTGTTATTGCTTTCACAAGCGATGTACATTCAAAGAATTCTTGAATGATTCCTTATGTAAGATTCCAAACCAATTGATAATCTTATTGTTAAAAACGAAGGCTTTCGTAAGAGAAATTACCCGTCAACACCACAAGAACAAAAAAGAAGAAGAATGTTCCCTACTCTAGTGCAGTTGGAAGTCTTATGTATGCAATGATATGTACAAGACTAGATATTTGTTACGCTGCTAGGATGGTGAGCAGATATCAATCAAATCCAAGACCAAGCACGTTGGAAAACAGTAAAGAGAATATTGAGGTATCTAAAGGGAACTGTGGACTATGCATTATATTATCAAGGAAATGATCTACGTATATAAGGGTATACAGAAGCAAATTGGGGAGGAGATTTAGATTAAAGAAAATCTACCTCAGGATATGTATTCTTACTAAATTATGGAGCAGTATCATAGAAAAGTAAGAAACAATCTTGCGTTACATTATCCACAATGGAAGCTAAATTTATAGCATTCTCAACTGCAGTACAAGAGGTTGTATGACTTCATCGATTTTTAGTGCATTTGGGAGTCACTAAAGGTAATATTAATCCAGTGACTATCAACTGTGATAGTCAAGCTACAATCGCTTTTACTAAAAACCCCAAATTTCATTGTAAGACCAAGCACATATATACCAAGTATAATTATGTGAAAGATATAGTTGCACGAATAGAACTGAACATGAAATATATATCTATGCAAGATATGATAACAAAGCCAATTTTCAGAGATATATACATTAGGCATGTAAAGTCACAAGGACTATGTAGATATTGAAATATACTGATAGACATTTCTCTGTGTATGTTCACTCATTATAATGTCATATTTTAGATATAATGTATGATGAAGATTATACATTGTATATCATTTGATTCATGAATATATGTGTTTTTTTGCATAAATATATTTTGGGATGAATCACAAAGTATATGACACAGATTATAGATTAGCCCTCTCACATAGGAAATCATCTCTGGTGTTTATGCTCGCTAGAGATAAGACATGTTTAAAGTTTATTATCTAGGTGATAATTGAAAGTGAGAAACTTAAATTATAAATGCCACAAGGAAATTGGTTCAAAGTGATTTATTAATCACTATATTTGTCATACGTTGCCAGATGTGAGTTCTGAACAATTTTTGAGTAGATAAGTGAACTCAAGTTAAACATTGAATATGTTTAAACTATCATTTGTATGGTATTTCTTGAATAAAAAATGTTCAAGTTAAATGAAGTGGGTAAATATTATAACACACGACTCGTACTATGTGTGCATAATTGACCAGAAAAGTGATTAATTTAAATCTCCAAATCTCATCTTACATTGTGTGAGACCTTTAAGGTTGAGAAGAACCTCATCATATACCATTATGACTCTTTTGAGAATTGGATTTAAGGTTTGCTACTTTAATTTATTGCCAAAAGATCATGCAAGATGCGATCCTATGGAATATTCTAAGAAAGCAAATTAAATTTAATTCAAAAGAAAATTGATAATAGAGGAAGATCATTTATTTTTTAGATCAATGACTTGTATGAAAAGTATTTATAGATGGTCATCAGAGAACTTGAATACAATCATGACATAAGTGACTAAATGAGATCAAAGAAAAGTGCAAATGCGAGATATGACTTAGGGTATAGCATACAATGTCTACTTAAGGACATATAAGTCTCAGGATTAATTTGTTAAATCGAGATGACATATACTCTTAACAGATATATGGCAACATATTCTCGTCGTATACTGGTCACACCGATTATTGAACAAGTATAAGCATTGTAGAATTTTTTGTTTTTTAATTAGATTAAAACACATCATGTATGAGTGGGAGATAATGAATCAAATACACCCATGAGAGGTACCCATGAGGAGTATTATGGTCATTATACTTTACATAACTACCAAAGATAGTTAAGGTTTAGCATTTAAAAACAAAAGAACACAAAGATAAGATCTTATCTTATGAACGAAAACTTCTGTAGAAGGAGAAAGGCAGTAAAAGTTCTTTAATCGGTGAAACTACAACAATAAACTAAATATGTGTTTTTGTTTATTATATGTATATGCAAAGATCCTGTTTGACATAATCTGTGTGATTATGTTCTATCTTGAGAATTCTAACATGTTATTTCATTATTTGGTTATTTGTTTTTGTTACATGGACCTTATGTGTGGCATAAATCCTTAAATTGGATTGTGAGAGTGTATTAAATTAACGGAGAAGGATTCAAATTCTCTTATAAATAAAATTATTGAATATATGTAGGTTTTAAATTTATGACAGTCATATTTTCAAGCTTCGAAATCCTCCAAACCCAGCATTAGTTGAAGAATAATGTGATCAAGCCATTTTGATACGTCTTATATTATGAGTTTATTAAATAACCCCTTTTTTTTTTGGTCCAAAATGGAAAATCGATCGATTAATTTCTATCTAATCTAAAGTGAGGTGTTATCGATTCAATAATTGATATCAGCCTAAAACATTTAAACGATGGTCTACTGTGCTGGCTTTAAAGAAGATACTCTCACAATTTGTGCAAGAGCAGCATTGCTCCGCACTCATTACAAAACCTACCCTTTCGATTTCCAAAAAGATATGTTAGTATAAATGGAGTCATTGAACGTCTGTTTCTTTTCTTGCTTTTCAGCAGCTATTTACGTAACATCTGTTAACCGTAAATTGCACAAAGGATGAGATTTTAGAAATGCTTATATTTTATAAATAACTCACATTGTAGTCAGTGTTCTAGGGCCTTAACTTTGGATAACTCGGGTGCACTAATCTAAGAAAAGAAGAGCTAGGCAAATGCTGTTAAGCTCATCTAAGTCACGTATTAAGGGACCATTTGGTTTCACTTTTGTTTTTGTTTTTGTTTTTTTTGTTTTTTGTTTCTGTTTTTTGTTTTTAATTTTTGTTTTTTTCTTTAAAAAATAAAAACCTGTTTAGTTGAAATTTGTAATATAAAAACTGAAAATAAAAACTTATTTGATTGAAATTTCTAATAAACTTATCATCACTATCATCATCATCATCATCATCATTTATTGTTAATAATAATAATAATATTAATTATTATTATTTATTGTTATAAATTTTCTAATTACCAAATTAATAATAATATTATTAAACTCATTATTATTATTATTATTATTATTATTAAGTTATTCTTATTCTTATTAATTTTATTTTCTTATTTTATTATTATATTATTAAACTCATTATTATTATTATTATTATTATTATTATTATTATTATTATTATTATTATTATTATTATTATTATTATTATTATTATTATTATTAAGTTATTCTTATTCTTATTAATTTTATTCTTATTAATTTTATTTATTATTATTATTATTATTAATTTTAATAAGTTATTATTATTATTATTATTTATTGTTAATAATAATATTATTATTAATTATTTTCTAGTTACCAAATTAATATTATTAATTTTATTATACCAAATTAATTATCTTATTATTATTATTAATTATTAATTATTATTATAAAATTTTACTTTTATTATTATTATTATTATTTTCGAGATAAAAAAATAAGGATATGTTGGTTTTCCGTTGAAGAAAACTTGTTATCAAAATTCAGAGAAACGATGTTTTCTGATTTCTGTAAAACTGTTGTGGTTTTTTATTTTTAGAAACAAAAAATCGCAACAGAATAAACCAAACACGTTTTATTTATCTTTTTATTTTCAAAAATGTCAACAAAAAATAAGAAAAAAAAAACAGAAACAAATAACCCTGGGCTTATTACTGGCTCAACTGACAAGGATGTTTTTGCTTCCCTTCCCCTTGTATGAGAGAATGCCAGAAAATAGATTTTCCATATATGTATATGTATATAAAAATGTTGACCATTGAACTATAAGGGTAAATTTTGACAAGAATTATATCAGGCATCCAAGGCCGTCAATGCCCACTTTTTCTTTTATACTTTGACTTGATCTGGTTCTACTCATTATTCATGTAATATATGTATATAATATCTGAAAGGAAAAACACAATAAAACAAAATAAAAGTCAACTATTCCTGAAACACATTAATGAATTCAACTAGTGGTTTGGTTTGACTTAATAGCGTATGCATAATTCCAAACCATTAAGACTTAATTCGATAACAAAAAAGTCAACAAACAAAATGAACTGTTTTTATATCATTAAGCAGTTGACATTTAATTTATTCAATATAATTGGTAAGTAGATGACGCTAAACAAATAATTTCTGGTAGTCTGCTCCAACTTAATTAATCACATCCCAAAACAGATTACACTTTAATTAAAAATATTTTTTTTTTTTATAGAAATTTAAAAAATCTTCAAATAATACCATCTCTATGATAAACAAACAGTTAAGTTACTTTGTTTATAAGCTACTTGTTCCTTTTATTTGTTTATTACGTCGTGATCTTCAGTGTTCATATTCAATGCGAGTCAAATTTAGAGGGATAAGACACGAATGACTTTAGCCTCCCGTCGTACATATAACGTGTCTCTGTCCAACAAATGTCTTGTATTTTAGAACATAACACCATTTTTCTCCCCTTGCCTTTACTTATGGTTTTGTTTTTGGGATAAATCATAAATCAGCAAACGTTTCTGTGGGGTTTGTTTGGAATCTCTGAAGAGCAAAGTTGTTGGAAGCTAATCCAGATGATACTCACTGCGATACTATTGTTCGTGACTGCTGCGGTTTTGGTGACCATCCATGTTTGTGCTGTCAACGGAGCTTTTCGCCAAAGAGAGGGTGATGATAGCATCCCGACAACCACAGCGTATAATAGTGGACTGACGAAGGAGGAGTTGAAGAATCTACCTTGCTTCAACTACAAAGCTGAAGAAGAGGTTAGCCCTGTGGATTGTGTGGTTTGTCTGGAGCGTTTCAGGGTCGGCGATAGTTGCAGGGTGTTGCCTAACTGCAACCACAGTTTTCATGTTTTGTGTATTGACTCGTGGGTGTTGAAGTCTCCCATTTGTCCCATTTGTCGAACTACAGTCTTTCCCCCCAAAATTGCTATGGCGTTGGATGAAGAAAGTGGAGCTTGTGCTCATATTGGAGTTTAGTTCGACTTTTGATTAGGTTTTTCTTCTTCTTATTCTGTTCTTCTGTTAAAAGCATCTGCACAGCCCAAATAGTGAAGCTATACAGCATCATTAATCACACAATACTACTCTAGTAACTTAGTTTATTATTTTGTATTACTATAAAAAATTCATAATAATAAAAATATTTATGAATTTATTTTAGTATAAATTATTGGATAACTAATAATTATTAAGATCTTGTTTTACAACTTTTAATACCAAAAATTTATAATTTAAAATAATTAGAATTTTTAAATAAATATAAGTATAGGAATTTTACATCTTTTATTCCCACAAAAAAAAAAAAAAGACATTGATGAGACAAGAAACCTATGCCTTAGACCTGTATGGTAATAGCTATTCATGCACATCAAGTCCTCAAAACTAGTAGAGTAGTCTTAATTCTAGTATTTTGGGAGGTTAAATTAATCACAAGACAAAGAAAACTATATTTAATTTGGCTGTCAAACCAACTTGACACACCCACACAACTATATAGTCCCCTCCACTTAATTTTTCCCCACTATATAAAATTTCTGAAAAAAACAGTTGGTTTGGTATAAAAAATAAAAAGTCAAACCGAAGCGTAGAGGTAATCAAGTGATTTATATTGTTTGTAAGCCGCTTTGTTTCTTTTAATTGGTTATTACTTAGTGGTTTTCAATTCGCTGCTTATATCCTTAAAAGACGTGACTTTGGCCACCCCCCCCTGCATAGATGTATCTGTCCACCAAATATCTCCTACTTTTAGAACATACTACAGTTCTTCCTCCCTCGTCTTTACTTCTGTTCTAGTCAAGTTCGGATGAAGATGAAATTGAGATAGATAGGCTACAAATCAATACAACCTTCCCGTCGGATTTGTTTTGATAAGCGCTGGAGGGAAACCTAATCCAGATGATACTCACTGCGATACTATTGTTCGTGGCTGTTGGGGTTCTGGTGATCATCCATGTTTGTGTCGTCAATAAATCCCTTCGCCGAAGGGACGGTGATGATACAATCCCGACGATCACCGCGTGTAATGGTGGACTGAAACAGGTGACAGAGGAGGACTTAAAGAATCTACCTTGCTTCAACTACAAAGCAGCGGAAGAGGTCAGCCCCATAGATTGTGTGGTATGTTTGGAGCATTTCAGGGTCGGAGATAGCTGCAGGGTGTTGCCTAACTGCAACCACAGTTTTCATGTTGTGTGTATTGACTCGTGGGTGTTGAAGTCCCCTATTTGTCCCATTTGTCGAACCAGAGTCTATCCCACCCTAGTTGCCACGTTATTGGATGAAGAAAGTGGAGCTTCTGTTGATAATGGAGTTTAGATTTTTTTAATTTCTTTTTCTTTTCTTGTCAACAGATGTCAGACGATTAAGGGCTCTAGCCACACTGTAAATTTTAAGTTGAATTCATGATACACTGTAAATTTAAGGTTCTCTTCCCTAACCAAGTCGATTAATTTGCAGTTTCAATGGGCTCGACCCAAGTCTACTCTTAAATTCGACGGTTTTAATAGTTTTTCCTGTCCACTTTAGGGTTTGTTGGACCTTCCGTTGCAGTCTCTCAAGACTCAAGTCAGGGAAAGGTGGGCCGAAGTTTGTCTCTTATACAACGCATGCCAAAATTGAATAAGTAATTTGATGGAAAAACTGAAATAATCTTTTTCTTGGGATCTTATATGGAGGGTAGAACTTTTTGTTTTCCTTCGTTCGTCTGAGATGTCCAAATTCTGTGGAAATTGTCTATCTACTCCCTTTTCAATCTATATGTGATGTTCAGTTCTATGATTCACTGGGACCTTTCTACAACCTACAAAACCAACTGGTTCAACTTAATAAGCAGATGAAGGCTTTGATCATTTGTTCATGGACCAGTTTTCAAGTTCTCATAAGGTATCATCACCATAAGAGTTCGGCAATGGAGCGCCTTTAAAGACCATAGTAATGGACCAAAAGTGATGGCTAGTATTCTGCAGGATTCAGTTATAACACAAATGATTTGAGCCTACTAGGGTCGACTCTGGCTACACTGGCAATCTTACTGAATCTATTAACAAGGTCAACTGCCCAGAGAAGAACTCCTTTTTCCAACTTCAAAGGAAACAAACCACCAACTATATAAATGACAAATTAGTCTCGTATACCAGAATCAGTTTCTAACATATAATCACATTGCATGTACATTTCCCCAAGTTCTAAAAAATTTTAAAATCTGAATATTTAATTGAAAATTTTTAAAAAATATTAGATATATTTTTAATATATTATCTCCTTTTTTGAAAAGTGGTATGAACATACAAGTTGCCATGTTCATTTTGTTTTTTTTAATCTCAGGTGTATAAATCTTGAACTTCTTCTTTAAGTGACAGACTGATTGGAATAAAAATATCAACGTATCAAATTCCCCCACACTTATTATTTGCTTGTCCTCAAGCAAGATCTAAACATTCCAACTCTTTAATAGATGCCAGTCCAATTAAATAGAACAAAGCTGCTCAGCTGAAGAAATCCAGTATAAAAGCAATAGAGAACTAGCAGAAACAAAACTTATCTTCCAAATTTCATAACAAGGAATGACTGTCTTTGAAATACCTCTCAAACACAAATAAAAGGCCTTGCACTAGTTCAGAACACACAATTTAAAACCCAGTATAATTAACTCAATTCACAATAGAACAATTACCAAAAATCTGCCAAGAGAAATCACGCTCAAGCAAGCATAGATGAAAAAATGAAATTGTCAAGTACCAAAGACTACGAAATTTAGCTTTGATTAACAAAATAGTCTTTTTTTCTTTTTTTTGTTTCAATTTCATCACATTTTGAGCACCTTTTAGGCTTGTCTGAGATATGATAATCCTTTCGGCGCGAGGGCGAATATTTGTGATACCCGCATCATAGCTCTACTCTTTATCCATTACTGGACAGCAGAGTAAGAATTTGATTGGATTTGTGCTCTTTTTTTGTTACTTTAAGTAACTTGGCAAAAGCATTAAGCACACAACTCACATGCAAAGAGACTATGGCAGATTCGTGGTGAGTGTTCCAGTCATGAATTGACCATTTCAATTTAAAAAGCTTACAACTAATTACTCAAAATCCATTAAACAGGCTCATCTCACTTGTATCCAAGAGATTTCTCAAAGAAGGTCATTCAATATTGTGAGCCAAAGATAATTTATTCTGTTAAAGCTAGTAAAATATTGCAAGACTTGGACTCTTAACTGAAGCAACTCAATTCTCAACAACAACAAAGGACATGAGGAAATCCATCCTAAAGATTATAAATGCAGAAATTATTATTGAAACAATAATTAAAGTCTGTGGAAATAATTGAAGTGTGCAGAATTCAACAAAAATCATCAGCAACTAGTAACAGAAAGCATTTCCATGCAATACTCATTGAAAGTTTCAACAGCCAACTAGTAATTCAAAGTAAATCCCTAAATCATTTCAGCCCTAAAATCCCCTTAGCATTATTCATTGAGAGTTTCAACAGCCAACCAGCAACAGAAAGCAAATCCCTAATCATTTCAGCACTAAAATCCCCTTCCCCCACACTTGATTTCACATTGTCCCAATGTGAACTCGAGGCGTGAAATCAAAGCAGGGAAAACAGAAATTAACCAAAATAGCAAGAAGGCTTCCTTGAATGCAGATCGGAATCGCTTGATGACTTGTAAGCAACGACCTTAGCTTGTTGATCGATGGTCCTTTTGGTGGAAAGGGCGTGCTTGATGAAGATGAAAAGGAGACTATCGGTTCTATCACTAAACGTTGCCACTGGTGGAAAGAGACGATAATCGGTGCTGGGATGTGAACGATCTCGAGGTTTGTTGCAGACGGTGAGGAGGTGGAGTTGAGTAAATCGAGGCATGAATCGAAGAGGGAAAGGAAGTCTTAACAGCTTCGAATGGGTCTGATGTTTCCTGTCGTCGATCCCATGGTGGTCAAAGGTAGTGGGTTGAACGGAAATGGAAACATGGGTTTGGTGGTTTGTGGTGGGTTCGATGAACGGAAATGGAAAGATGGGTTTGGTGGGTTGTGGTGATAGCAAGGTGTCTACGAATTTACCCATGTACAAAATGAAATGGCCATATATATTGTACGGTAAATGGTTAAAAATGGACTCAATAGTCTTAAAAACATTAGCCACCATTAAAGCTCTTCCTTGGTAAATCATTTTGAGACGAGGATCGAAAGACAAAGATAAAAATAAAATAACAACTAATAAAATAAAATAAAAGAACACTGAAAATAGTAATAAAAACAATAAACCATAATACCGTCGTTTTATGTCTTAGGCTGGACATTCCCTATTCTTAAGCTTCAACAACTAAGGTCTCCAAAGAGATTTCCTCAATCCCAAGAGCTCGAAATGCCTCATAAAATGGTTTCAATCTGTGCCCATTCACCTTGAAGATCTTGTTGGTTTCCAAGCTTTGAACTTCCATTGCACCATGAGGAAAAATATTAGTAACCACAAAAGGTTCAATCCATCATGACCTTAATTTACCAAGAAACAACTTTAATCTTTAATGATAAAGTACAACTTTCTGGCCAATTAAATTTTTTTTCCTTGAAATTAAATTGTCATGAAAGGCTTTAGCCTTCTCCTTGTAAATGCGAGAGCTTTTGTATGCATCATTTCTAATCTTTTCTAGCTCCTGTAATTGCAACATCCGGTGCCCACCAACAGCTTGCATATCCATATTGCATTTTTTCACAGCTCAATAAGCACGATGCTTCAATTCTACAGGCAAATGGCAAGGTTTCGCAAATACCATACGATAAAGAGACATGCCTATTGGTGCCTAATAGGCCGTGCAGTATGCCCACAAGGCATCGTCCAAACGTAAACTCCAGTCCTTATGATTAGGACTGACTGTTTTCTCAAGAATGGATTTAATTCCTCTATTCGACACCTCAGCTTGCCCACTTGTCTGGGGATGGTAAGCTGTATAAGTTCAATGAGTGACTCCATATTTCTTGAAGAGAGTCTCCATTGTCTTGTTAAAAAAATGAGTTCCTCGATCACTGATAATAGCTCTAGGTGTCCCAAACCTAGCAAAAATGTTAGACTTCACAAAATCTGAAACAATTTTAGCATTATCAGTTCGAGTAACCTTAGCTTCTACACACTTGGAAACATAATTCACTGTAAGTAATGTGTAAGTATAACCAAAAGAAGGAGGAAAAGGACTCATGATGTAACATCCCATCACCGATGAGAAGGGTAAAATGGTAATTTAGAATGGGTTATGAGTGAGTAAACTAGTCTCGGTATGTTCATGCATAATATGGCCTCCATATATGCATAAATTGTAATTTTTGTACATGCACATGATTGTATATGCATTCCTGACATTTCCCGGCATATGTGTTTATTGTGGAAAAATATGAATTAGTGCTTGAACATGGAATTGAAGTGGATTTTCGTGTGTTTTACATTTTTGCGAAATTTTAGAAATTTTTCTAAAAAATTTTCAGGATACCTTTCTGGACCGGAAAATTTATAAGTGACAGACTGATTAGATTTTCGGTACTGGAAATGACGATCCAATGACACTGGAACATTAGGGGCATGATTTTAGGGTTTATTACTTTGAGCCATTAGAATTCGGAGAGAAATTGGGCTAGAAATTGAAAGAAATTAAATGGAGCAAATGAGAGATTGACATGTGGCAAGTGACATGTGTCACTTGCCTAGCATGCCATGTTTTATTTCATTAAAAACCCCTCCCTTTAGTGCATTCTCGATGCTTTCATCAAAAAGGGACAAATTCTTTTGTTCTTCTTCCTCCTCCATCCGACACTCTCCATCTATCCTCCTTCTTCATTGATTTTTCTCCTTCTTATAGTTGGAATTGCTATCACCCTCACCCACTCAAGAAACCTCTCGTATGCTACTTGCTTCCTCCTCCTTGTTCACAAAGAAACACCAACCTAAACTTTGAGGGTGATAATCGTGTATGTAGGGAGGAAGAGGAATTGTAGTTATGTTTGAGAAATTGAAGAAAGTGGGAGCTTAATTGGGTAAGTACTATGTTTTATGTTGGTTAATGCATTAATTATGACATCTTGTGCATTAATTGCATGAAGTTGTGCTTTGACTATATGGATATGTTAAGTCTTTGATTGATTGATGATTGGTAAATGATGAATTAGAAGTTAATAAATGAGAAGAATTAAGTTGTTTTGGATGGATAGTATTGTTATAAGATGAGTGTTTATTAATGGGAGATGGTTGAGTATGAGTGCTGTGATTTTGTGGCTTTATGTTCAAGTGAAGTTCTTGATGAAAATTTGGCTGAATGAGTGACTAAATTGGATGCTTATTGATGTAGGAATGTTGTTAGAATGAAAGGAGTTGAATTAGGTATCACATCTGGAAAATTTTACTTTGTAGATGTTTAAGGTTTTTTATCATAACTTTTGATATGGTTAAGCTATTGAGTTGAAGTTTAGCTTAAATTAAACTTAAGAAGTATGGCTAGAATTCATATGAAGGAAGTTTTGTCCAATTATGGCTTTAAGGGTTTTAAATTTTGCTTGGAAAGTGAGATAGGTGTGCTGGCTGAATAACTAAGATTCTAGCATTGAATGAATTGTTACCCGAAACTTTGGAGAATTTTCTGGGCTAAAGTAGACAGAATTTGTAAAAGTGGTCTTCATGGAAGTTGAAGATTTTCTTGTTAGCTTTCTATCGCCACTAAGTATGAAATTTTTCGAATTGTAGGTTGAAAGTTATGGCTTGAGTAATGTCAGATGGCAATTGATGTTTTAATGTGTTTAGTGTGTGTACTGCCTCTAAGTATGAATTTTGATGGTTTCTGTGTTCTATAGGTGAGTGACCTAGATGGTTTCTTACTTATCATTGGCTTATGATTATTTGATTTTGACTATGTGGAGGATAATGGTGGGATATTGTTTGATTGTGAATTTCGGACAGAGGGTCCGAAGTACTTGGAAAGATATGGTATAGAAGTGTCATGGGTATGTGAAATTGTCATTGTGTTTTTAATGTGAAATATTGTGAATAAATTGTCCGATTGTGATAATTTAGAAATGATTGTGATATAGGAATACGTGAATAAAGTGATTGAACTGTAGCATAAATGAATACGTTCATGATTGCAAAATCAGTTAATGATAGTTGTGACCGGAGCAGCCACAGTTTCAGAGCTACAAGCTCAACGATTAATGAGTCCTTAAAGGGACAGTTTCAGAGCTACAAGCTCAACGATTAATGAGCCCTTAATGGGACAGTTTCAGAGCTACAAGCTCAACGATTAATGAGCCCTTAATGGGACAGTTCCAGAGCCTATGACTCAACGATTAATGTGCCCTTATGGGGATAGTTCAGGCGCTCGGTTACAACACTGAATAAATTGAAAAAAATGTTACATGCTGCTTTTGATTTGATATATTTGGTTGAATGAAAGGCAAAATGGCATATACTGATATGACAATAGTCATGGGGTACTTCTGATTGTGAATTATGAAACAATTATATTATTCTTGAGTGTTTGGGGAATTCAATTGGTTATGGATCTCTAATCGTATGAATGTATTTAATTGTCTATGCTCAAGTAAAATTGTGAAATGTGGTCAAATATGCAAGAATGTGAATATACCTTATGTGTATTGATGTGTTGAATAAATTGAGTGAACCATTGATGATGGTTACCTCACTGAGTTCGCAAAACTCACCCAAAATTTGCAATTATTTTTCAGGACTCAGAAAAATACCCCGTTATACAACGGGCGTATAATGCTAGAAGAAGTCGGGATTAGCTCGTGTCTGCATTAGTGTCTAAGAAAAATTGTACTTTCTGAATTTTTTTTGTACAAATGATTAGGTCATGTTGTAAGTTAACATACTGAACTAAATTGTATTCATGAAAAGGGTCCCCGCGGCCAATGTACATATTAATGATTGTATGTAAATTGTTTTCCGCATAATATATAAAGTATGTGTATGTTTGAAAAAAAATTTATACTAAGTTTTGACTGAGTGATGTAGCACGCCACCCTCACAGGGTACGGACTCGGATATCACCATCGATGTCGAGTTCGGGTCATGCGGGAGTGGGGTGTTACATTTAGGTGGTATCAGAGCCCAGAAGTACGAACTTCTATGGGCATTTACTGAAACATGGGTAAAGACATGTCATAGCAGACCGTGGCAACTGATCCCTAATCTGAGTCCTATGGGTATGAGTTATACGCATGAAAAAGTGTTAAGTGTTTCAGTATGAAAAGAGAAACAAAATATCAGCCTTTGAACAAATGTGGATTATGGGCAATTGGGATTAGGAAAAGTAAAAACACGAGGGCACGAGGCCCAAGAGGTCGAGGCCCTTTTGAGGACGCAAGGCCCGAGAGGTCGAGGTCCTATAGATTGTTAATGATATTCACATTGGACTGTGGTTATAAACCCTTGAATGAGATATGAATGTGAAGATAGTGACATGGGCTGATTTAGGAAAGAAGTGATATAAAATTGAATAATGAGTTTTAAGTGTATAAATAGGGTTGAAAGAAAACGAAATTTGCGATACCCTGGAGGGGTCATTTTGGACATGGGAAGAATATCGGTTAAAAGTGATAAGAGTTAATGAGTTAGCATAAAAATATGTCTAGGTTTGATCAAAAGCTCAGGGATGACTAGGAAATTGTGATTATGGTAAGTATGTCCGATAAAATGGGATAAGTGGAAATGAGAAAAAGGCAGGTAAAGATTCACTGTATTTGTGCTGATATGAGTATAATGGAATATATTATAGCGTAAGTGAAGAATTGTTAGAATGAAACGGAAAAGATGAGATTAAAGTGTGCAAGCCCACCAAAAAGAAATAACTTTCTATGACTGTGAAAGGATAGATTTGGATTTGAAGTGTGATAAAAGTTGTGATTTGGCGTAATAATATGTCTGAGATACTGTGATGACATTTCTTGATGCTTCTGCGTCTATAATTTGAAATAGATTGAAAATATACATTTGGACGATGAAATAATAGAAACATGGCTTTATCGGTGCTTAAAATGCGTCTGAGTTTGGGTTGCATGTGTGTATGCAATTATGGAGAATATGATAAAGCAAAGGAGTAGAGTGAATGCACTCAAAATGTAAATTCTATAATTATGATAAGATGTTGCATAAGAAGAAGAGGTAATATTGGAAAACTAGCACAGAATCGCTGTCAATATGTGGGGTAATGTGAGGTAAAAGTGCAGGCCACGATATAGGCCTACAAAAATAGATTTTTGCTATGATCAGATAGCAATCTCCAGTTATGGACAGGAACAAGGATAGAAATTTTATCTATAGTTAATTGAAATGTAAGTAGCAGTAGCGAATTTGAGTACATGGCCATATGATCTAAAGACATCTTTCAATAAGATGTCAGAATTTTGAATGGTATCATTCAGGGTGTAAGTGTAAATGAAATTGCTTAATGCCTCATTGAGCTTTAGTATCGAGGATACATTGATTATAGAAGTCATGAGACAAATTGATCTTTGAAAGATCTTGTGAAATGTTGTAATTGATTTTTCTTGAGCTATTAGGAATGACATGGATAATAGGTGAGTGACAATATCTAGGTTTGTACCAAGAATCACTGATATAGGGTCAGAAAGCCGGGTAATTTAATTTATGATCAATGAAGACAGGCTTTCCATGACCGGTAGCTGGGATCATAAGCTCTTTTCTTGATTCAACAATGGAATCAAGTAATTCTTCCATAGTGGGCCAAGGCCCCCTTGCTTGAGTCAATCAGGTTTTCTTCAAAAAGGTACCGATTGATGCAATGGAGGGAATTGTGAAATAAGATGATAGGTCTCCAAGAAGAGTTGTGATGTGCTGTCTTCCTTAGTGAAAAAAAATGATAAATAAATAGTGAGGCAAAAGTGAATATTGGAGTTACATCCATCCATAGTAAAGACTCAAGTATAAGAGTTAGAAAAGGGTATTGGGAGTGTATATATTGTTTTGTTGATGAAAAGTCTCCAATTATATAAGAGGATTTCAACAAGTTAAGGAGACATTCTTGTTAATGTGAGGTAAATTTTGGTCCACATCATAGTTTGTGTAAATATGTTTGATAACCACAAATTATCTCTAATGAAGGGGTTTTCAACACAGGAAATTATGGTTGTAGATAGATTGAAATTTGTGGAGCCACAGATATAAATGAACAGACATTAGCATAAGTCAAAGTGTAATCGTTGGGAAAGTGATAGAACTGTTGAAATCCGTCGAAAAAAAGGAAGTTCAAAAAAAATTTAAAATTGAGGATAGCATGTGATAATACTACTGCACTGAGGAATTAGTTACTTAAGGAATTACAAGAACTGAACATAAGCACACTGAGTTTGACGTTATATCTATGAAAGTTAACAATACCCCTATAGGACTATGATATTGAAGGTTAATGTGATTCAAGTAAAATGACATCAGTTGATGACTATGGTCATAAAGGTGCAGAGCATATATTAGATACTTGAGAGAAAAGTATGTAAGTCGCGTTAGTGATGACTGAAACAAAATAACGATAGTGTTAAGTATGCCATTCAGATTCGGAGAGTTTATAGTATGTACAATAGAGGTTCCCAATCGAGATTAAGAGAAAATTGGTTGTACTGCATAAGGTGATTTTGTGTACCTAGAGATAAATATAGCTGCATGAGCTAAATTTAGGTACATGACTTGAAAATTTTCTAAAATAATAATAGTTGGTTTGAAAGCGTAGAATCATGATGTGAACAGAAACATATGAGATATACATATGACTAGACAGATTAGTAGAGATTAAGGTAAGACTGGAATTGGAAAAGATTGAAAGGATTGTGCTAAGGGACCTATCCTAATAAAGCGAATGTTTCAATCAACATTATCAAATAGACCATTTCATAGCAGAGTACCACATATGTGGATATTAAGTTACTCGATCTAGTGCAACAAAGAGGGTATAGTGATGAGTTCAAAATGGAGCAAAAGGAAATTTTATTAGTAATGAAAAAATAACATCAGTTTTGCAAAAAGGAATTAGGAAAGCCCAAGTTGAGGATTTGAGGAATAAAGTATGTGTACCTGATAATGTGTACTGCTTGATAAAGAGATGTCCTAGTAAGTGTACATCGAAAGAGCAATTGGCGGCTAAGAATATCGAACTGAGTAATTATATATTTGAGTTCCTTGTAGTCTTACTTATTGCAGACGGGTATAAAGCTTATATGTGTCTGGAATGCTTCAGCATATAAGATTAGTGTATAGTGCAAAGTGACTACAGGTAAAATCATCATTATTCTGGTGAGACAACAATAAGAGTCGATCACTTTGAGTTAAAACCAGAACAAATTTGGGATACCGCTAGTGAGTGAAATAGTGAGTGTAATGAAGTTAAAATCTGAATAAAGTGGTTTTAAAAGACAAATGGATTTTGGTGGATTACATCGAAGTTATGACTATATGGGGAACGATGTGAAGGCTTGAATGTATCACCTGTGTCAAGGTGTAGTTAAGTGTGACATAAAGTAGTCCATATTAAACGATGACAAAAATGGGACTAAGTCATGATGAGTGATTTTATGGTTAGTATTGTTATAATTCGATATATGCAGTATTGAAACTGGAAGTAAAGAGTTAGATATTCCGAAACTCATCAAGGACATAATTGAGGAAGTATGACATCTCAACAGAGAATTGAGAGACCTATCAACGTTATCAATTGTGATTTTATGAAAGGAAGCATTGAGTAGAAAGATGATATAAGAAATGGAGGAGTACAGAAGAGAACAGTACCCCCACCTTTCTTCTTTACAAAAGTGAATTTCGAGGACGAAATTTTTAGTAGGAGGGGAGAGTTGTAACATCCCATCATCGATGGGAAGGGTAAAATGGTAATTTGGAATGGGTTATGAGTGAGTAAACTAGTCTCAGTATGTTCATGCATAATATGGCCTCCATTTATGCATAAATTGTAATTTTTGTACATGTACATGATTGTACATACATTCCTGACATTTCCCGACATATGTGTTTATTGTGGAAAAATATGAATTGGTGCTTGAACATGGAATTGAAGTGGATTTTTGTGTATTTTACATTTTTGCAGAATTTTAGAAATTTTTCTGGAAATTTTTCGGGATACCTTTCCGGACCGAAAAATTTACAAGTGACAGACTGATTGGATTTTCGGTACTAGAAATGACGATCCAATGGCACTGGAACATTAGGGGCATGATTTTAGGGTTTATTACTTTGAGCCATTGGAATTCGGAGAGAAATTGGGCTAGAAATTGAAAGAAATTAAATGGAGCAAATGGGAGATTGACATGTGGCAAGTGACATGTGTCACTTGCCTAGCACGCCATGTTTTATTTCATTAAAAACCCCTCCCTTTAGTGCATTCTCGATGCTTTCATCAAAAAGGGACAAAATTCTTTTGTTCTTCTTCCTCCTCCATCCGACACTCTCCATCTCTCCTCCTTCTTCATTGATTTTTCTCCTTCTTATAGTTGGAATTGCTATCACCCTCACCCACTCAAGAAACCTCTCGTATGCTACTTGCTTCCTCCTCCTTGTTCACAAAGAAACACCAACCTAAACTTTGAGGGTGATAATCGTATATGTAGGGAGGAAGAGGAATTGTAGTTATGTTTGAGAAATTGAAGAAAGTGGGAGCTTAATTGGGTAAGTACTATGGTTAATGCATTAATTATGACATCTTATGCATTAATTGCATGAAGTTGTGCTTTGACTATATGGATATGTTAAGTCTTTGATTGATTGATGATTGGTGAATGATGAATTAGAAGTTAATAAATGAGATGAATTAAGTTGTTTTGGATGGATAGTATTGTTGTTAGATGAGTGTTTATTAATGGGAGATGGTTGAGTATGAGTGCTGTGATTTTGTGGCTTTATGTTCAAGTGAAGTTCTTGATGAAAATTTGGCTGAATGAGTGACTAAATTGGATGCTTATTGATGTAGGAATGTTGTTAGAATGAAAGGAGTTGAATTAGGTATCAAATCTGGAAAATTTTACTTTGTGGATGTTTCAGGTTTTTGATCATAACTTTTGATATGGTTAAGCTATTGATTTGAAGTTTAGCTTAAATTAAAATTAAGAAGTATGGCTAGAATTCATATGAAGGAAGTTTTATCCAATTATGGCTTTAAGGGTTTTAAATTTTGCTTGGAAAGTGAGATAGGTGTGCTGGCTGAATAACTGAGATTCTAGCATTGAATGAATTGTTACCCGAAACTTTGGAGAATTTTCTGGGCTAAAGTAGACAGAATTTGTAAAAGTGGTCTTCATGGAAGTTGAAGATTTTCTTGTTAGCTTTCTATCGCCACTAAGTATGAAATTTTTCGAATTGTAGGTTGAAAGTTATGGCTTGAGTAATGTCAGATGGCAATTGATGTGTTAATGTGTTTAGTGTGTGTACTGCCTCTAAGTATGAATTTTGATGGTTTCTATGTTCTGACGCCAATTGTAGTCTGTTAGAGTTAAAATTAGCTCAAGTGATCTTATGGAAAGTTGTAGAGGATTGCCTTAGCTTTGTAATCAGGTGTAATATGAGAATATTGGATGTATGGATTGTAAGTTATGAATTTTTCAATTTCGGATATGGTTTAGGTGATGTGCTGATTTTAGCAAGCTTAACAGGGCAGCCACCTTAATGGGTGAATTTGAACTGGTTAGTGATGGGAATTGTTTTTGAGTCCTTCATGATAAGTATAGCTTGTTTTCGTATCTTTTCAGTGATATAGAGCATGTAATTTTTTGACAATGGGTTAGAAAGTTATGAATTTTGAAAGAATGTGTTGCTGTTGAGGATGACAGATATAGGTAGAAGCTTTGATTGAGAATTTGAGTTATTTAGAGATGGAATTGGCTTCCAAGTTGTTCATGAAAGTTATAGCATTTATTTTGATCTTTTGATTGACATAAATTTTGGAATTTTGGGCAAAAGGAATGAAAAGTTATGATTTTTACAAATTGGTATACTGTTTTGTTAAACATTGTGCAGGCAGTAACTTTGGTTGCATTTTTGACATTCTTAGAGATGAAATTGGTTTTTGTGTCCTTCACAAAACTTGTAGATCTCTCTTTTATCTTGAAATTGGTACAAAGTTTGTTCAATTTGGAGTTCTGAGTAAGAAGTTATGACTTGGAAAAGTTGGGCTGTCGGAAGAAAAAGAGCTGAGTTTTCCAAGTTAGCCACTGTAGATGAAGTAGTCGACTAGCAGGTCGACTAGTCGACTAATGCATGTAATTTTTACAAGCCTGTTTTCCTGATCCGACCTCTCTCCATTTTTTTGCTTATAACTTTTCCGTTCGATATCCGATTGGCCTGATTCTTGAGGCATCGGATCTGTGAAACATTGAATTTCATTTATTTGTGAAATTGGGAATTTTTAGAGCCGAAATTATCGGGGATTGGTTAGGTCGAAGTGAGAGGATCGGGTAGTGATTTTTCTTCTCAGTGTTTTATCAATAATTGGACCTATAGAGGTCCAAATTGCGTGATTTTGGTGCCTATGGTTTCCTAAGTCATAGGGGAATCTTTTGTGATGTGAATTATGGGATAATGCCGGGAATATCACGAACATGCATTATACACATTTTAATTGCTACATGTGCATTATTAAATAGTCCTGATTGAGCATTTGGTAATAGTTGTATATTTTGAATGTTATAGAGGCACATTTGGAATGTCAGCACACGGACATTGCCGAGACTTCCAGGCATTAGCTCGGAAGCTATAGGTGAGTGACCTAGATGGTTTCTTACTTATCATTGGCTTATGATTATTTGATTTTGACTATGTGGAGGATAATGGTGGGATATTGTTTGATTGTGAATTCCGGACAGAGGGTCCTGAATACTTGGAAAGATATGGTATAGAAGTGTCATGGGTATATGAAATTGTCATTGTGTTTTTAATGTGAAATATTGTGAATAAATTGTTCGATTGTGATAATTTGGAAATGATTGTGATATAGGAATATGTGAATAAAGTGATTGAACTGTAGCGTAAATGAATACGTGCATGATTGCCAAATCAGTTAATGATAGTTGTGACCGGAGCAGCCACAGTTTCAGAGCTACAAGCTCAACGATTAATGAGCCCTTAATGGGACAGTTTCAGAGCTACAAGCTCAACGATTAATGAGCCCTTAATGGGACAGTTTCAAAGCTACAAGCTCAACGATTAATGAGCCCTTAATGGGATAGTTCCAGAGCCTATGGCTCAACGATTAATGTGCCCTTATGGGGATAGTTCAGGCCCTCGATCACAACACTGAAATAAATTGAAAAAAATGTTACATGTTGCTTTTGATTTGATCTATTTGGTTGAATGAAAGGCAAAATGGCATATACTGATATGACAATAGTCATGGGGTACTTCTGATTGTGAATTATGAAACAATTATATTATGCTTGAGTGTTTGGGGAATTCAATTAGTTATGGATGTCTAATCGTATGAAATGTATTTAATTGTCTATGCTCAAGTAAAATTGTGAAATGTGGTCAAATATGCAAGAATGTGAATAGACGTTATGTGTATTGATGTGTTGAATAAATTGAGTGAACCATCGATGATGGTTACCTCACTGAGTTCGCAAAACTCACCCAAAATTTGCAATTATTTTTCAGGACTCAGAAGAATACCCCGTTAGACAACGGGCGTATAATGCTAGAAGAGGTCGGGATTAGTTCGTGTCTGTATTAGTGTCTAAGAAAAATTGTACTTTCTAAATTTTTTTGTACAAATGATTAGGTCATGTTGTAAGTTAACAGACTGAACTAAATTGTATTCATGAAAAGGGCCCCCGCGGCCAATGTACATATTAATGATTGTATGTAAATTGTTTTCCGCATAATATATAAAGTATGTGTATGTTTCAAAAAAAAAATTATACTAAGTTTTGACTGAGTGATGTAGCACGCCACCCTCACAGGGCACAGACTCGGATATCACCATCGATGTCGGGTTCGGGTCATGCGGGAGTGGGGTGTTACACATGAAATCTATACCCCAAACGTCAAAGATTTCACAAATTAGAATTGGATGAAGAGGCATTTGATCTCTATGTCCTAAATTTCCAGTCCTTTGACAATTAGCACAAGACTTACAAAAAGTGTATGAATCACGAAATAAATTTGACCAATAAAGGCCACATTCAAGAACTTTACGTGCTGTTCTCTTGGGTCCAAAGTGACCTCCACAAGCATAATAATGACATAATTTAATAATGGATTCAAGCTCTTCATTAGAAACATATTTCCTATTTATTTGATGTAAACAGTATTTCCATAAGTAAGGGTCATCCCAAGCATAATATTTCGCATCCCTTTTAATTTTGTCTTTTTCATACTTAGTTAAATCATCAGGTAATGATCCAGTAACTAAGTAACCGACGATATCAGCAAACCAAGGAATGCTATTATGTAAAGAAAAGAGATACTCATCAGGAAATGCTTCATTCAAAGGTAATGATTCTTCCAGTAATGGTATTCTACTAAGATGATTCGCCACTAAATTCTCAGACCCTTTTTTGTCTCTAATTTCCAAATCAAACTTTTGCAACAACAAAATCCATCTTATCAACCTCGGTTTAGCTTCCTTCTTCTTCAATAAATACCGCAATGCTGCATGATCAAAAAACACAATGACCTTAGTTCCAAGCAAATAAGAACAAAATTTTTCTAAGGCAAATACTATAGCTAAAAGCTCTTTTCTGTTGTCAAATAGTTGTGTTGAGCACTATCAAGTGTTCTAAAGGTATAGTAGATGACATGAGGTTCTTTCTTGATTCTTTGCCCAAGCACGGCTCCTACAATGAGATTGCTAATGTCGCACACTATCTCAAATGGAAAATTCCAATTCGGAGCTTGAATAATTGGGGCTGAAACCAGCTTCTCTTTTAATGTGTCAAATGCTTGCTGGCAAGCCTCGTCAAACTCAAAAGTGACATCCTTTTGCAAGAGTCTACATAAGGGTTGAGTGATCTTTGAGAAGTCCTTTATAAAACACTGGTAGAAACCTGCATGTCCAATAAAAGAACGGACTTCCTGCACACTCGCAGGGTAAGGTAAAGACTTACTGACATTTATTTTTGCCTTATCTACCTCAATACCTTTGCAGAAACAATATGCCCCAAAATAAGGCCTTGGTCAACCATAAAATGGCATTTTTCATAGTTAAGAACAAGATTAGACTCTAAGCATCTTTCTAAAACCTTGGTAAGATTTGTCAAGCACTCATCAAAAGAATTTCCATAGACTGTAAAGTCGTCTATAAAAACTTCTATGATATTCTCTACGTACTATGAAAAGATACTTACCATATATATTTGAAATGTTGTTGGGGCATTACAGAGTCCAAATGGCATCCGCCGATAAGCGAAAGTTCCAAATGGACAGGTGAATGTCATCTTCTCTTGGTCCTCGGGTGCGACTGGAATCTGGTAGAAACCTGAATATCCATCAAGGCAACAATAATAAGTTCTACCAGCTAATCTCTAAAACATTTGATCAATAAATGGGAGTGGAAAATAGTCTTTTCTAGTTAATGCATTTAACTTTCTATAATCAATACAAACCCACCACCCATTTTTAACTCAGGTAGGCACCAACTCACCATCATTGTTCTCGACCACGGTAATACCCGTTTTCTTAGGTACTACCTGAACTGGACTTACCCACTTGTTATCCGAAATAAGGTAAATAACACCAGCATCAAAAAGCTTCACTATTTCTTTCTTGACCACCTCCATCATAGGTGGATTAAGACGCCTTTGTGCTTCTCTACTTGGCTTGCTACCCTCTTCAGGCAAGATCTTGTGCATACATGTGGAGGGACTTATCCCTTTTATGTCAGCGATAGTCCATCCAATTGCACTCTTATAATCTTTGAGAATCATAACTAACTTTTCTTCCTCCTACGTAGTGAGTTTATTGGAGATTATTACGGGAAGGGTTTTTATTTCACCTAAAAATACATACTTTAAATGCTGGGTTAGTGGCTTCAACTCTAATTTCGAAGCCTGCACAATAGAAGGTAAAAGAATAGGGTGAGATTTAGGTAAGTTAAAAGAAGGACCACTACTCACCTTTGGTTCTTGCATCTCTAATGCAAGCACTACTTCACGCAACTCTTCCTCTATCATAAATTTTTCTTCAAGCTTACCAAGGCTGCTCGGATATAAATATTTGTAAAGCACAACCTTAAGTTTATCATCATCACTTAAATCAAAAGTTTTGTCAATCATCGATTCAATAACATCAATGATGAAAACAAAAGAAACATCATTAGGAAATTTCATGGCATCATAAACATTAAAGTTAATCATCTCATCATCAAATTCCATGGTCAATGTCCCATCATGAACATCTATCTTTGCCCTAGCAGTGTTAAGAAAAGGCCTTCCAAGCAAAATATCAGATGAAGTAGAGGATTTATCATCCTCTATGTCTAAGACATAGAAATCTGCTGGAAAAATTAAGTTATGAACCTGAACTAAAACATCTTCCAACACTCCTTTAGGGTAAACTATAGACCTATTAGCAATTATAATAACTACCCCCGTTTCTTTTAAAGGACCAACATTCAAGGAAAAATAAATAGAATAAGGCATTACATTTATTGATGCTCCTAAATCACACATAGCCCTTTCTATCCCTACATTCCCAATTTTGTAAGATATGGAAAACATGCCTTTGTCTTTGCATTTCTGAGGTAAATTTCTTTGAAGAATAGCATAAACATTTTCTCCCATATTTATTTTCTCATACTCGAATAATTTCTTTTATTTGTGCTCAACTCTTTAAGAAATTTTGCAAACCTGGGTATTTGCTTGATTGCATCAAGCAGGGGAATATTTATTTCCACCCTCCGAAATGTGTCAAGGAACTCTTTCTCTTATGTTTCCTTTTTAGACTTAGCAAGTTTTTGAGGAAAAAGGGGTTGGACTTTCAAAATCTTTGGTTTATCAGGTACAACACCATTTGAAGGCTCCATTATCTCCACTTCATCCTCTGGTGCTAAGCTATGCCCACGTTTTTTTGTAGCTGGAATTTCCAGCTCCTTTCCGCTTCTCAAAGTAATTGCACTAGCGTTTTGTTTTGGGTTCACTATGGTCTGAGATGGCAATTTTCCTTGAGACTCTAACTTGCTTAATGAAGTTGCTAATTGACTAACTTAGTTCTCCAGGTTTTAAATGCTTGTTCGTGTCTCTTGCTGAAATTGCACTGTATTAGTTGCAAGTGTTTTCACAACGTCTTCAAGAGGCATACCTGAGTTTGAAGAACCTTGTTCAGGTGGGGCCAATGGTCTATTATGAAATTTTTGGAAATTTGAAGGTCTAGGTCCATAGCTAAAATTTGGATGATCTCGCCATCTAGGATTGTAAGTGTTTGAATACAAATTGTATTTCTGCTGAGGTGGACCTGAAAAATTTCCAACAGCATGGGCTTGTTCTTGACCATCTTCTTGCAAAGTTGGACACATGTCTGTAGGATGTCCAGCATAGGCACATATTCCACAAGCTTTAAGTTTTCCATTACCTACAACCAAATTCTGAACCAAAGATGTCAATTGGTTAATTTTATTCTCTAGAGAAGAAACATTTACCTCATTGACACATCTTGAAGGTTCTTGACGAGACCTAAATTGTTGAGAATTGGCTGCTATTGTAGAGATCAACTCTCTTGCAGATTGAGCTGTTTTATTCTCAATTGCTCCACCACTGGCTGCATCCATCATTTGTCTCTCTTTAGGCAACAACTCTTCATAAAAATACTGAATCAAGGCTTGATATGAAATTTCATGTTGAGGGCAACTTGCACAAATCCTCTTAAATCTCTCCCAATACTCATAGAGAGTTTAATTATCCTTTTGTCTACTCCCACAAATATCTCTCCTTATACTAGCAGCTCTTGAGGCAGGAAAGAATTTATCTAAGAACACTCTTACCATGGCTGTCCATGACATAATGGATCCAGAAGGCAAATAAAACAGACATTCCTTTGCTGCATCAACTAAAGAGAATGGAAAAGCTCTTAATTTAATTTTGTCTTCAGATATTCCTTGTGGTTTCATTGCAGAACAAACTATATGAAATTCCTTAAGATGTTTATGAGGGTCTTCATTTGGCAAACCTCTGAAAGTGGGCAATAGATGAATTAAACCTGATTTAAGCTCAAACGCCACTTCCAAAGCTGGGCATGTAATACAAAGAGGTGGTTAATTAACAGGGGGAGTTGCCAACTCCCTTAACATCCTCTCTTTTGCCATCTCTTCTTCACGTTCAGATGCACTGGGATTTTCTGAAGGTTCAGGATCAATTACCTCTTCTGGCGTTGAGGTAGTTGGTAGAGAAGATTTCTTTTTTTGTTTTGTTTCTTTCCTCAATCGTTTGGTTGTCTTCTCTATCTCAGTGTTGTACTAGAGTTCACCTGTACGATCAGATCTGGGCATCAAAGAATAAAATTAATTAGCGCTAGTCCCCGACAACGGTGCTAAAAATTGATGGATGTCGAAGCCACCAATTAAAATATCCTACTACCAAGTTACAAAATAATTGTAGAAAATGGCAAGTAAGGTCGAATCCACAGAGATTAGAGATTAATAATATTCTTTTGAAAACTAGAAGAATTTAGTAAAGAAAAATAAAAGGGGGGGTTTTTTAGTTGAAGAAATTGAACGAGATCATAAAAGTAAGAATAGAGAAAATCGATTTTAAGAATTCATTCCAGCCAAAGGTCGTTTCCATACTAGTTCAATGGTGTTGATCATGAATGCAAATATAAACTCATCAATTAAATCAATAGACCAGTTATAGTTGTTGAAGACGCTTATAACAACTTAATCTTTTTGTAAATTGGATTAAACAAGACAATGCGCTTTGATTAATCTCTTACCAACAAATAATCCCAACTCGTGTATAGGATTCAATTCATTGATAGCATTAAAGTTGATAAAGACCTGATCCTAACCAATAAGCCACACACATAGTTCATTCAAATTAGGTTATTTATTTCCTTAATATGACCTGAAAATATGGTTCTAATCAAGCTATATTATTTGCTACAATTATTAACTTAACCAAACAATTACGTATTCGATCTCATTAACTAGCAATTTATTATCCTAATTAACTAAACTATTGGACAAATTGTTTAATTAAACAGAAATAATAAACATCCACCAAAACCCAATAAACGCAGGAAATAAATAAGTATTGAAGAATCAAAATGAGTAAGAATAAATGTTTAGATCTCACAACAATTCCGTAGAACTAAGCACTTCAACTAGACCTTAAGCAGGAAATTCAAGATTTAGTCGTTCATGGCCATTTTTCAACTAACAAAATGTAATCTGCTTCCCTTCGATGCCTCCTAACCAACAACTCTCCTCCCTCTATAAAAGAGAAGAACGCTTTTCAAAATAGAGGGATATTTTCAACCCAATAAATGATAAGGAGATAAGATCCTCAGATTATCGCTAGTGACTCTGATAAACTTTCAAAACAGATGGTTGTTTTTGACTTCCAAGAAGATAGAACAACTCCTATGATTTTGAACTCCATTTAAAATATTCCGGATAAGCCCAAATAACCGACAAATCAGCAAACCTTCCTTAACTGTCCAAAACAACAGAGAGAAAATAAATCCATCAAAAAAATCAAAATATATTGCATTAAAAACGTAATTTCCACCAAATATAAAATAGAAATATCAACGTATCATATTACATGTTATAATAAGTAAATTTAGTGTTTTCTTTGAAATTTATTCCAATTTTAATAGAACTTGAAGTAGTTAAAGTTGACCCTTTGCTTTTGACAATCTTGTAAGAAATTGAAACAATATTAAACTTCGAATACTTTTATTCACAAGGTAAGGTCTTTGATACTCATGTGCTTAAATGAACCATCATTGGAGAAATATTAAAGTTAGAGGATAAATTGTTGCGAGTAAATGTCTTAAAAATTATTTCATTTTAATAAAATTTCTACTACGTTAAAATGTAATTGTAAGAAGTTTAGATGAATGTTTTAATATAATTTTGAAAAACAATTATATTATCTGCTTACATAGGTGTCTTTCTTTAGCTTTGGTACAGTATTTCCTATGAACTGGTATTTTAGTTCATCTCCTGATTTTTTGTAGTTCCTTGTTACTATTCCCTCACTTTGCCTTCATTTCTTAATATGTAAAATGACATAACTTTTGGTTGCTTCTATTTTTGTATCTTCCGATAGTGAATTACCGTGGGGCAGTGAACTAGGTATGCTTTCCAGTTTATGATGGTGTTCCTTCCATAGTGATTGAGCTTCGGTGCAATTGATAATTGAACTTCCATATTTGGCACCATTGATTTCATGCATAATCAATGGTGTTCCTCACTTGTAGCCTTTACCTCCATTGCCATCGAAAGACAAATCAGGCCCAAACCCTAAGTTTCCTTTCACGAAATTTGATCACTCCAAATCGGTATAAGCTTCAAATGGCCAAGATCAAATCCGAAAATAAAAATATGTTTCTGTACAACCACACGACATCGTTCTTAATCAAAGGTGAGTGGCAAATTATCGGCATAAGGGATACGACGAGCCGTGTTATGCATAATAGGTCGTATCAACATACAAGTTTTTTCTTTCAATAATCTAACTATAAAGTGTTCAATTTTTTAATTTTTAATAATTCAGTTTAAAAGGTTATTTTTGATGATGTGGCTGAATTGTTAAAGTTTTAAAAGCCTTGGTTATTCAATTAAGAAATTTTAAATTTTGGACATTGAATTGAATTTTTTTAAAAAATATTAGATATTTTTAATATATTATTTCCTTTTGAAAAATGATATGAACATACAAGTTGCCATGTTCATTTTGTTTTTTAATCTTAGGTGTATAACTCTTGAACTTCTTCTTTAAAATCTTCCTAGAATTTTTTCAAAATTTTATTTAAATTTTATTTTATTAATAATTAAAAAGTAATCAATACACACTTTTGATCTATAAACTCAATGAAACAATTGCTAGATGAGAATTTAGTAATATTACATATTATAATAATTGTTGGATGAGAATTTAGTAATATTACATGTTATAATAAGTAAATTTAGTGTTTGCTTTGAAATTTATTCCAATTTTAATAGAACTTGAAGCGATTAAAGTTGACCTTTTCTTTTGACAATCTTGTAAGAAATTTAAACAATATTAAAACTTGAATACTTTCATTCATAAGGTAAGATTTGTGGTATTCATGTTCTTAAATGAACCATCATTGTAGCAATATTGAAGTTGGAGGATAAAGTGTTGCGAATAAATGTCTTAGAAATTATTTCATTTTAATAAAATTTTGATGCATTTATCTAGATTTCTAAACTAAAGATTATAAATGATTACTGAGCAAATTTATATATATATCTCATTAAATTCATCATGTTAATGTCATTTATTCTGTATGTAGTTTAAAGTTCTTCTTTAGAGCCCACTATCATCATTTACTATGTATGTAGTTTGTGTATTGTATTATTGAGCTATAGAAACGCTTATTTTTGATATTTAGTTGGTATAAGTATTTAATTAGAATAATAAATGGTGAACCTTCCAAATTAAAATGAAGGAGTTGCGGTTAAAGCAATATGATGAGCATGCTTTTTTTATCAATATGGAAGTTGAAATAATTTGATGGCATTTTGGATCAATGGCAATCCTGGAACTAAATTTCAAGGATGTCTTAATTATGATGTAGATAAGTTGTTGATCATTAAGTTATTATTGATTCAACATGAATATCTTATCTTACCATATGCTTATAGGAAATGGAATGAAATAGTTCATATAGATGGACAAAGATTTGAGTGAAAGGGTCAAATCTATTATTAATCAATTGAATGCTAACAATAAAGGTTTAAGGTTGAGATTAAGAAGTTAAAATAGGAGGTTGGTATGAAGAATGAGGGTAATTATATTGAGGAGATGCATAAGTTACATAGTGAATTGATAGACATTAAATAGGCTATTAAGATATACAATTTGTGAAACTAAAAGATTGCATATATTGTTATTTTACTATAGAATAGGTGTTATAGTAAATTTATCTATATTTACAACGTTTTTAATGAAAATTTGAAGAATTTAAACTTTATTAACTTTGGTGTTACAATATGGTAATTTTATAAACAATGCTATTGTTATTAGGTTTTGCTACATTAAAATGTACTCGTAAGAAGTTTAGATGAATGTTTTAATATAATTTTGAAAAACAATTATATTATCAGCTTACATAGGTGCCTTTCTTTAGCTTTGGTACATTATTTCCTATGAACTGGTATTTTAGTTCATCTCATAATTTCTTGTAGTTCCTTGTTATTGTTCCCTCACTTTGCCTTCATTTCTTAATATGTAAGATGACATAACTTTTGGTTGCTTCTATTTTTGTATCTTTCGATAGTGAATTACCGTGGAGCAATGAACTAGGTATGCTTTCCAGTTTATGATAGTGTTCCTTCTATAATGATTGAGCTTCCATATCTGGCACCACTGATTTCATGCATATCATTTATCTAATTAATTGAAACTCAAATTCATCTTAATTGTGTTACTACAATTCGTATGCACTTTTTTTTACTACAATTAGTTCCCTCAAGTGATGGTAAATCTATCTAATAAGTGCTTGTACTTAATGTTTGATGTTATGGTGCCTCTCCCTCTATAGCTTATATATCACACAGCTTAGGACTATCTTGAATATTTTAGAGTTATTATCAGTGAAGAATTTTAAAGCCCACTCTATAGTTTCATCCATGGCTATTAGTTGAAACTACAAGTTACATCTATATAATATACTCTTCCACACCTTCAAAGACTAGTCACATAAAAATAATAAGTAATCTTTAGTTTATAATTGCGATTAAAATAGGATGTAAATATTAGAACCATTCCAGGGAATTTTTTCCAATATTAGAAGTCCATTTTTTCCCACTAATCATATGTGATTCAGAACCTAGGAACATGAATTTTGAACCACACTAGTTTATGTCATATGACTTCCTATGAATGTGATTGAATAAGAATGTGTAATATATAGTTATGAATCTATTAAATGGACACATAAGCAAATAATTTTTATCTATAATGGTTAATTAGAGGAGTAACTTACAAAGTTAGGAATAAGGCCTTCTAACTCTTTTGAGGGGTAACTCTACTAATTGTCCCTTTTCATTGCTTTTTTTGTTGAATTAGAAGGAAAAGTGTATTTTAAGGTAGAAAATAAAGGGAGAAGATATATAGGTTCTGTGTCTATCTAATTATCAAACTAGAAGCTTGTTTGCTTTTCATCTCATCTTTTTACTTGCTTTTTCCCTAGGTATTGGAATTGAGTTTCAAATACCAAAAGCTTGATCCTTTAATGTTTTCCTTATGCATCCATTTCACCAAAGTTCTTTTATATTATTGAATAAACTTTATATTCTCTTTGCCATTAAAGCTTTATTTGAAGCTTTAATTGACTTGATTCCTAGTCCCCTTTGTGTTTTAAAGAAGTATATATCCTTCCATTTGACTTTAAGGTTCCTTTTGTTGCTCCCTGGTCCATTATATAGAAAGTTTCTTAGGATCCTTTCAATATCTTTTATTATATTGATAGGTAGAGCCACTTATGAACTTTAATAAATATGTATGATGTCTAGGACATAATTTTTAGTTGGACTCTCCCTACATAGGATAAGTTCCTGGACATTTAGTTGCAGTTCCTGCTTAAAATAACATCAAACAATGGTTTACAATCATTGTAGTTCAATCTAAAAGAAGGGATAGATAAGTCAATGTATTTGAAAAGGACTTCAGACAGTTGAAGTCTTGAAAGTTACACCAAAGATTTTTTTAGAGGAGTAGGGATAGATGAAATGAATAAATGAATATACTATTGTTGATGGTTAAATCATACGTCTCCGCTAATTAAAGAATATAATCCAATAGCACTTGAATTAAGTCTTTATTAGCTCCATATAGAAGTAATAAGTCATCCATAAATGATAAATTGAATAACTTGGTTTTTCTACACTTATAATGGTATCTAAAAGATTTTCCTCGAGATAGGTGGAATGATGTCATTCCTGTAAGAACTTTTATAACTAAAGAAAATATGTACGGGATAATAGATCTCTTTGCCTGACCCCTTTTGCTCCCTTAAAAATATGAGTGGCCTCTTCATTCATAAGAACACTAAAAGAAGAAGTTGTTAGATATTGTAATACCTAATTAATGAAAATTAGGGGACATCTAAAGGCCTAAAAAGGGTTTGAATGAAGCTCTAGTTTAGGGTATCAAATGATTTAAAAAAGTCTATCTCCATTGAATAACTTCTGATGGACTTTTTGAAGATAATCCTTGAATATTTCATGAGATATTAACATGAATGCTTTTATCTACAATAAGATCAAACTGAGAGATATTGATTAGAACTGTTATAATAGGATTTAATCTTAAGGCTAAAATCTTAGACACGACTTTATAAAGAATATTGCATCAAGAAATAGGTTTAAAGTTTTTAAAAGTATGAGATTTAGGAATTATACCAATTTTATTTAATTCTTTTAGTAAAATTATTGGAAAAAAAAACTCCTTGACAAGCTTATAGATTTAAGATTTCAATAAATTCCAAAACGTTTGGAAAAAATGTATTAAATATATCAAGTCCTGGACCCTTATCTAGATTGAGAATGTCGAAGGCATTCCTGATTTCTAAGTTGATAAATAGTTTAAAGAGATGGTTGATTTGGGATTGATTCAAAAATGGTGAGATAAAGCTAGACAGTTGAGTGACAGAGATTGATAAACTAGATACAATTCCTAGAAAAAATTTAAAGTGGGCGTAAGCTAAGGTTTTCAACTTGTCTTAATCATGATTCATAATATTTTATTAGAGTTTATTCTATTTTGGATTTATTTTTGGAAGAAAGCTACCCCATCTTTCAGCTAAGAAGTTATATCCTTTTGTTTTAGTAGAGAATTGTAAGCATCAAGTGTTGTGAGATGGGAGTTTAACTTGGATTTTTCCTTTTGTTTTAACTCATCATTGATTGGATCATCATAAAGATCTCTTTAAGTAGCATTGAGATCATGGCTAGGTTTTTCAACTTCTTTTAGCAAGTCTTTGTTGTAATGTTTCTTGTGAAGTTTTTTCAAGTCCTCTCTTATTAACATCAATCTAGTTACCAATTTACAGGATTTAAATCCTTCAACTAGGTAGTTCAATCTTTTGGCAATAATGCTCTTATGACCCTCCAATTCTATAAGGAAGTTAAAGAACCTAAAAGGAGTTCTAAGCTTTCTTACATAGGGTTCCATTATGTCCTCTAACAGGGAGTGATTTGAAATTCAAAAATTGGACATTACATGCATGTTGGATTTAACCATTGCTGATCAATGGATAACGAGTATACCATCAATGGAAAAAAGTCAAAAGTGGATATATTGAAATAGAAATTTACAGCAACAAATGGGAGTAACCAGTAACTAAATATGGTTTGATCCAAGCTAACCAGAACATGACAAATACGTCGATCAAACAGGATATTTTTTGTGAGCTTCCACAGATCATCAGACACTTCCACCAAAAACTCTGAAATGGATAGGAATTCTATATGCAAGTCATTAACCTTCACAACAGTTTCAAGAGGAAAAAGCACTTCAATTAGACAATTTACTAGTACTATGTCCAGAAATGTGAACAAAAAGCTACAAATTTCTTGATATCAGAGTAATGATAAAGCTTAATAGTTGAAATGATTGGGCCCTTTTCTATCAAAAGAGTCCTTTTAAATGAAGTGGAAAAAGGACAAGTTATTATCAATAATCTGATAGATCCTGCCAATATGCTTCTATCCAAACACACACAAGCACAAACATGGCAACGACAAAGCAATGAAAGGATTAACTTCTCAATTGAATCAAACACATAAGGAGCTCTTGCGGTTAAAACAACATAACCTGTCTTTTAAATTCAAAGACAATTAGAAAAGGGTAGTAGGGAATCAAATTAGGAAGTTTTAAAAATTCAGACACCAACAAGAAGAACAAAGGAAAGAAAATACCAGTATAACATAATAAAGAATAGCCCCGAAAATGCTCCTAGATTTCATGTGACCAAACAAAGTAGCCTCTTGGAGTATATCAAGGAGACTGCCATATAAAGGAGGAAATTTTGAGAGTTGAAGAAAGAAAAGTTGGAATTTTGGAGGGAGTAACAGAACATACATAGCATTTCCTTCAGGGAAGTCGAAAAAGGTACCAAACCGCAATGCATGTAGAAGGTGTTGTGTTCATGTACATGCTAGATCCTAAAACATCAACTTCCCAGGAACAAAATACCAAGTTTGCAATAATGGAGAATCAAACAAAAAACCCACAGTAAACAATAAACCCACAGATCTCGACGCCTCAGGTCTTGACGCCTTGCAAAGTGAACTAAGAGTCTTGGCAAGATAAGGAGAACAAGATTCAGGATCGAAACATGTAAAATACAAGAGAAATGGAAAGAAGAAAGGAAAGTTTGGTTTCCTACTCAGGAAGTAGAAACGGTCGATAACAGAAAAAAGAAAGCAGAAGAACCAAAACATGCAACCCCAAGTTTGAATTTTTAATGCTACAGGACGAAGAGCAACTATTATAGTAACATACTAACAATCACAATCGCATTCAAAAATCAAAACTATACGACTGATTCGTTGTCGCAAGGTACAATGATTTGGTAATCTAAACAAGGTAGAGAAAATGAGAGTGAGACCTTTTAGAGAACACGAGATGTTGGGCTCCGAAATTTTTTTATGACGTCATTAAGCATGAATTGTGTTCATTGTGTGATTATGACTTAATTTGATTTAATTGAGAGTGTTAGTGGATAATTAAGGTTTATTTGTGTTTAAGTGAGAATGAAAGGGTAAAATGTTTGAGGGCATTTTGGGAAGATCACTTGAGTTGGATAGGCTAAAGCTTTGCTAGGAGGGGTATTATGGTCTTTATACTTCCATTTGCCTTAAGAGTAATAAATAGACTTAGAAGAAAGAAGGAAAACAGTGAGAAAGAGAGGGAGAGAGTGTCGTAGGAAGAGGAAGAAGAGAAAGAGGGTTTTTAATCCTAGAAGATTTTCGACAGATTTGAAGCAAGTCTTGGTAAGGTTAACTTTATTTCTTCTTGTTTTGGTTAGATTAAACCCTAGAATCGATTTGCATGTGTTAGAATCGATTATTTAGGGATTTTCGGAAAACCTAGTTGAAATCCTTGGGTTGTTGGATTTGTGACTGATTTTAAGGTTTGAATGAGTTAGAAATGTAGTATTGGATTTGAATCAAGGTTTAGATGTGTTGTATGTGCTTAAGGGAAGGATGGAAGTGTGCAAATGCTGGAAAAATCAGGTTCGAAGTCGTTCTCCAGACCGGCATGTCGCGGCGTGCTCTTGTATTCGCCGCGACGTGCGAGGAAGGTATGCACATCGCGACGTGCGAATTTGTGCACGTCGCTGCAAGTAACAGGCCTTCGTCACGGCGTACGTGGGGCGTGTTCACCCCGGCAAGCGTAGCTTTGCCGCGGCGAGCTCCTGTTTCCAACGAAGAAGTACTTTGATATTTTGGTTGTAACTTGGGTTGTAGATGTCCAAATGAGGTGATTTTAGACTCGTTGTGAACTAGAAACAGAGAGCTACAAGTTTTATGAAGGAAGGAAGTTTGGAATTTGCCTCTAAGATTCTAAAATTTGGTTGGAAGTCGAATGTAGACTTTTAATGCTAGTACCTTTGATTTTCAAGCTTTTTGAATATTTCTTTTGGATATTGTTTGAATGGAAACTTGGTTTGTTATAGGAAACCAAGCCGACCTGATCCAATCGCAAGAGGAAGGACAACAGTGAGTTGGATTCTCGAGCGATATTAGGTGAGTAATATATTTATGGTTGTTGTGTGTATGGACAAAATGTGTATGCTTGCTTGCACGTGTATGTGGCATTGCTTGTTTTGATTTATGGACATCGTTGCAAATGCATCGAGATAGTGATTATGAATTGCCTTGGCAAATATTATGGCCTTTTGCAAGAATGAAAAGTATGAAAGCTTTGATAAAATGAATTGAGTATGAAATAAATGATTACATGCTTTGTATGGGCGAGAGAGTAACAGATAGTTAGTCACGTGCACGTCGACGTATAGCCTTCTTCCGGCTGCCCGCTTGAGGCCACGAGATCCTTGAGAAATCGGACTCGTTTTGTTTATGGTATAAACTTCGGTTTATCCGGATCGTTCCACGGAACTCTCGAGCCATTTGTTGTGCATACATTATTGATTTGTTGGGCATGACGCATATTAATTGTTATATCGTGAAATCACATGACATATTATTGTGATGATTGTAAATTGAAAGGTGATGACTTGTTTATGCTTGTATATACATATATATGCTTAAATGTGTTGCTCGTTGCCAATGACTATAAATGTATATGCCACTGAGCTTCGCAACTCACCCTATTATCTCCCACTCCTCAGGTGCAGAACGAGATGATCGTTGATCTTGCAAGGCATCAGAAACTCCAAGATAATTAGGAGCTTTGTCTTAAGTTAGTATTTTTGGTTGGCCCTCCAGGCATATCATCATTGGGCATTCTCACGTATTTTGGATTTAGACTTTGACATGTATTAAGCTATTTTCAGAATGCTCGTTGAATTTCCTTCGGATTGTTATGCCATGAAGTCCCTTGGTTTATGGGGTGTTTAATTCATAGATGGAATGTATGTGTATGTGTTTGCATTGAAATTGCATGGATGTTGGGATCGGGTCCGAATGTTTGGGAGCTCGCTTGTCGCTGGCGCAACCCGAGGGGCCACCTCGGGAATAGGGATTCGGGACCCGGGCCCAATATGTTTGGTATCAGAGCCTTAGGTTATGTGTCCTCAGCTTAGAATGCATAGTAGGATGAATTGTTTGATATATGATTATGTGGTGCATTTGATTGATTGCATTAAGTGGCATGCATATCATGCATACATGTAGGAATTCAGATTGCCATGTAGCTAATCCTTAGTGTTTTTGAAGGAGTACGATGCCACCTCCTAGAAGGACACGAAGAGTTCTGCAAGGATCTGTTGCACCTGACTCTCCGACTAGAGAGGAGAGGACTGATGAGTCGGTAGCCCCAAGAAATGTTGAGGCTTCTGTAGGGCTAGGTAGTGAGCCCATGCCATCGCAGACTCAGGAGTCGCCAGCTCTGCAGGAGCAAGTGCCTCCACTGGATCCGAGGTTGTTTCAGTCTTTTACTCAGGTATTTGTTCAGGCTATGGGTCAGATGCCACAACCTTCTGCTTCAACCTCAGTGAAGAAGGGGAGATGGTTCGACAAGTTAAGGAAGTATGGAGTAGTGGACTTCTATGGGACCACTGATCCTGAGGAAGCTGAGACCTGGTTGAGAAAGACCGAGAGAGTCTTGGACCAAATGGAGTGTGAGGATGATGAGAGAGTTGTGTCTGATGCAAGCTTGCTTCAAGGAGATGCTCTGCATTGGTGGGAGACTGTGCCAGGGAGTCAGATGAGACCAGTAGGGTTGGCATGGCAAGACTTCCTTGCTGCTTACAGGAAGAAATATCTGTCTGAGGTGTACATTCAGTAGAAGCAGAGGGAGTTCCACAGTCTCACCCAGAGGGAGATGACAGTTAATGAGTATGAGCGTCGGTTCACTCAGTTGGTGAGGTATGCTTCGGATCTGATGCTGAGTGAGGCTGCTAGATGTCGTCGGTTTGATTCGGGTCTGCACTTGGCCATCAGAAAGAAAGTGATAGTGCAGAACTTCTGTGACTTTCAGCAGTTGGTTGAGGCAGCTTTGAGGGTTGAGAACATTGAGAACATCAAGAGTGCAGTTCACAGGAAAAGAGAGGGAAGAGAGCAGTTCAAGATGGGAGGTGGTACTTCTATGCCTGAGAGGAGTACCAGAACCTTCCCTGTGCAGTCTGAGGAGAGGAGCAGTGGTGCAAGCCGATCTCGACCTATGAAGACTTCTACTGTTTCTCACCAAGCCTCTACGGTGAGCGGTAGTAGAAGGGGAGATGGGGATAGGCCATTTATTCCGAAGTGTGAGCATTGCGGGAGACCCCATAAAGGAGAGTGCTATAGATTGACAGGAGCTTGTTTTAACTGTGGGGAGAAGGGGCACATTGCTAAAGAGTGCCCTCAGCCTCCAAGACAAGAGAGAAGCCAGATGCAAGCTTCCAAGAGATCTGAGACTATGGGACACAAGACTTCTACAGAAGTGGGCAGTTCTGATGCAGCCAAGAGGGTAAGTCTTCCAGGTAGACCCAGGGGGTAGGCACTAGCTAGGGTCTTTGCGATGACTCGGGAGGATGCAGAGACCGTGTAGCACCCCACTCTCGACGAGACCCGAACCCGATATCCATGGTGATATCCGAGCCCGTGACCCGCGAGGGTGGCGTACTAGAACATTCTTTACCTTATTAACAAAAATCGTATGACATTTTTTTTTCTTTCAAAAACATTAGAGTGTGCATGACATTATCTTTTTCTTTCAAAAATAGTAGAGTGCGCAAAGCAATCATTGACTTGGCCCAATTATAACAAAACACTTTCAAAGATTATACCATTTCACTAATAAAATAATTTCAATCATTATTAGCACTCATTAGTGCTCAATCACGCTATACAATTACATGTAAACAATTGGGCCTACTAAATACCAAATTAATACACTAATGCAAATACGGACGACATTGATCCCGACCCGATACTCTGTCTTGCTAGCAGTAGACGTACTCCCGTGTGTCCAACGGGGTACTCTCCATTTCCTGAAAAATAGATGCAATGTTGGGTGAGTTTGCGAACTCAGTGAGAAACCATCATCGATGGTTCACCCAACTCATGCATATCCACACAATCACACTATACTGTACATATATCATAAACAAGAAATCACAGGCACTCAATTTCACATTTTATAAGGCAATAAACCTTTCACACAATTCACAGTAAACATTCATTTATGCAGTATGCATGTGACTCTTCCATTTTCTTTCGTTGTTGTGACCGTGCGCCTGAGCTCATATACGTTGAGCCATTGGCTCTGAAACATTGGGCTTAAAGCCCCGAAACGTTGGGCATAGCCCTGATCATCGAGCTGAGGCTCGGAATACGTTGGGCACGAGGCCCTATGCATTGAGCTTAAAGCTCTGAAATCGGTGGCGACACCGATCACAACTGCCATTATCTGATCATTTACTATGCATGAATGCACATGTCATTTTCCAATATCCAATTATCGCATTTCTATTTCTAATTCCAATTAATTACTATTTTCGATCATTTTCCAATGTCCTCGGACTCTCAGTCCGGTATTTCATTCACATGCATTTACCTTTCGTTTCACTATCACATTTACAATCCAATTTACTAATCTATCACATTTACAATCCAATTTACTAATGCATTCTCACGCACTTATTTTCATTTGCACTTCAATATCACAATCCAATATTTCGAATACCCATGGTCCGAAATCAATCAAAACAATCAATTACATATATCCATCCTTGCATCCTCATGGCAATCAATGCATATAATTAATAAACACATATGGTTGAGAAACCAACTAGGTTACTCACCTATTACTTCCGAGCTAATGCCGGGAAGTTTCCGCCCCGTCGGTCGGACGACGCTCCACTTGGGCCTCTATAAGAAACAGAGAAAAAAAACGAGTCACTACAGATGCAATTTGTGCACATGTAGGTGAAATATGCATGTTCATGAATTTTTCGGCCCTAAATCCAAATTTCCCCATAACAAAATCCGTCTAAAAATTAGAAACCTATTGGCGCTGACGGTGCGCAATTCGGACCTCTATAGATCCCCAATTAAACAAAACAGTGATTAAAGGTTCCGCTACCCGGGGCCCCGTCAATTTCCGGTCCAAAAATTCCTAATTTCTCACAAAATGAAATTAAATATTCAACGAATCCGATGCCTCAAGAATCAGGTCAATCGGACGTCGGACGGAAAAGAAATTGACAAAATGAAATCACAAATGACCAAATAATAAGAACATCATAATAATAAAATAAAAATAAAAATAAAAATAAAAATAAAAAGGTTCAGCCTCGCTGGGCGACGCCGCCCAGCGGGCTGACAAAATGGCTTCGTCGCTAGGCGACGCGTCGCCTAGCGACGCTGTTTATAAGCCCGTCACTAGGCGTACGCGTTGCCCTAGTGACCGGGCCTTAATTCCATTACCCTCTTTTTTTTTTCCATATTACCATCCGAATTTCCAACAACAATAATTCTTAGCACACAAATCAGAAAAATACAAACCATAGCTTGTTGGAAAGATAATGAAAAGCTCTACCATTCTCATGAAGACCATAAAAATCAATTTCACCCCTAAGGGTGTCAAAAATCCCTTCAAAGCTACTGCCTACTCAAATCCCATTAAAACAGAACAGTTCATTGAAATTTCCATACCTCTCAGATTCTTCAGCCAAAAATTACCACATAAATATGCTCAATAAGTTTACAATGTCATCTACAACTTTCATGAACAACCCAAAATCAAATTCCATTGCTAAACAAGTCAATTAATTCACTCAATGTTGTTGTCCCTGAAATCATTCAATTTGAGCAGTAAACTTATAACAAGCATAACTCCCTGTAAACAAGTCAGAAAAATCTGAACTTTATACCCCTGAAAAGATAAATCCTCAAACTTCAATTTTCATGAAGAACTCAATTTCCAATTTCATTTTTAACCATTTCAAAACTATCATGCAAGTTACTGCCATGATCAGCAATTCCTAACCTAATGCAGGATCAGTATTTGCAAAATCATAACTCTCAACTCTAACCTCTAAAAATTATATGCCATATCTCATTTCCAAGATAATGTCTTCCTCTACAACTTTGCAGAATATCACTCACACCAATTCAGTCCACAAAAAGTGCTAAAATTGCTTCCAAGCAGAAAGCTCACAAAATCAACACTTAAGCTAGGTTTCATCAACATGCCCAAAACCAGTCTATAGGAATCAGTTCATATCTCCCAATATACAACTCGAAAATTAGCAAGATCAGTGGCAATGGAAAGCTAACTCAATATTCCTCAACTTCCATGAAGACCATTTTTCCTAGTTCCCTACCAATTAATTTAGAATAAACAGCAAAGCTCATAGGGTATGGTTTCGGTTACTGTTCACAGGCAATAAAACAGTAACTTTCCATGCCAAATTTCAACCTATTAGAGTTACAATTTGACAACACCTATTTCACACAAAAATGTAGCTAACATCCCAAAGTTTAAGTGGCCACAAACCTCACCTCATTTGCATTTCTATACAATGAGTTATGATTAAAACAGTACAATCAATCAAAAACCCTAATTTTCCAGATTTGGTCCAACCTTTGTTTCTCTCATTTCCATTGCCTTTAACTCATCATCAAGCATCCAATTAACACAAATCAGTTCTTATATCATTCATACATGTACTAGGGCTAACACACAAAAATTGGCAGCACTTACCTCTTACATTTCATGCTAGTTTAGTCATCAATATACAATCCAACATCAAGCTAAAACAACACTTCAATCATACAACTTTCAAGTCATACATAAACTTAGTCTTAAACCCAACAATTTAAACCATAGGTTTCATGACCTCCATGGATTATACATCATATATAATGAATAATAACTTCCAAACAATGCAACTAACTACTATGATTCATTAAATGCATACTCAAAGTATAAGCAAACTTAAACCATACACTTACCTATTCAAGCTTCCACTCTTTAATTCCCTCAACCATCACAACTTCCTAATTCCTCCTCCTCATACACGACATCATCATGGTAAGAGGTTGAAAGCTTAAGCTTATATGCAAGAAAGAAGGCACTTAAGGTTGGAGAATTTTTTTTGGAACATTGAATGAAGAATTTCGGTGGAGGAGCACAACAAAGCAAGAAACATTCCAAATGGCCGTGAGAGAGGGAAATAACAAAGCTAACTCATCTTTCTTTCCTTCCATTAGAAGAGTCGAGAATGCATAGGAAACCATGCATTAAAATGAAGGGACCACTTGGCAAATGGATGAGAATATGGAGAAAAGTCAAAATATTAATTTTTTATAATTCAGATCAAAAATTTACCCCAATCAACTCCAATGACCCTAATTTCAATCCCAAAATAATGTATCCAATATTATAGTGCCATTGGATAAAAATTTTCGATACCGAAAAGCAACCGGTTCGCCACTTGGCGATTTATCCGGTCCGGAAATTTCTGGGAATTTCCCTCGAATCATTTTTTTGAAAATTACCTAAATTGCCCAAAATTGTAAAACATAAGACAGTCCACTCCCAATAATTTTTTAAACACGAAAACCACACTTTCACTACAAAAACACTTTTAGGCCATGTACCGGCGATTTTGCCGGTCGGGGAATTTTCTCCGGATAATTCCAGAAAAATTATCATAAATCCCTAAAAATGTAAAACACTCTATGACACACTCCAAATATTTTTTTCAAATATCATTATCACACCAATTTCACGAAAGATCACAATTAGACACTTAGGCCGGGAAATGACATGAATGCATGTATGACTATATGCCTGTGCAAAACTCACCATTTATAGAGGCTGCATGACATATGTTCATGCCGAGATATAATTTAATACTCCTAACCCGTCCCAATTTACTAAAATACCCTTCCCATCGGAGATGGGATGTTACAATTCTCCCCTCCTAATAAAAATTTCGTCCTCGAAATTTCATATATGATTGATCTGGAAGGTAGGGGAGTCTTTTCGATTAATACCCTATGTTTTCCACTGATTTCACTACACGACCAAATTCTGTCCATGAACGGAAATTAAACCAATCAATTACTCTTTTCCCTTTCTCAAACTTTCCATGATTACTCACAATTCGTGATCCTAACAATATTTCCAATTCTATCTATGAAACACTTTGTGAATCCGAATCATCTTTTAAGTTTTAGCTTAACTTGCCAATCCATAATTCTATTCACACCACAAACGCATGGAGGTCACTCCTCACGAATTCAATTTCCCTTCATTACACCTTTATTTCCATCTAAGTACATTTTAGCCGAGGCCATAACTTTCAAAATATTTTCTTTATCGCTTATCAGATTCCGTTATTATCAAAACACAAATCGCATGAGATTTATAACCTCGGTGTGAATCAATTCAACTTAATGTCACCATCGTAAATTACTTAACCTATCCCTTTATTGCCTCGATCACATAATAAAGACCCTTGTACACTTTTGAATGGTGACACCAATATAATGATTGTCATACCACAATCACTTTGCACTACAGATCAATCTCATATCCCTATGAAATCCAAAAACACCTATTGGTTAATCACACATGTCATCGTTTAACCATCAATTGCTTTTCCACAATACTTTTACTAGAACATAACGCTTCGATTATTTCTTATGCTTTCTCGAACCATTTACTTATGATCATTTGATTTTCCCATTCTCACCTTTCAATTACTCTTCCAATACGCTCATACTATAACATAAAGCTTCGATCATTCCTTACGTTTTCACTAACAGTTCCCGTAATGAATATCACCCATATTTTTTTTAATTCGAACTATACCTATCACTTTCCTCAACAAATGGAGTTATCTTCAGTTCTTCGATATGGTTTACAATTTCTACATCCTCACTTCGGGTTTTGCCAGTCCGTTTTGATGCACACCACCTTTGAAATTCCCATAACTAATAATACTTTCTTTTGGCCCCTTTTTTTTTTTTGTCAGTTCGACTATTAATACGCAATAATACACCAGATTTGATAACTTTATTGCCCAACTTTTGATTTTTTTTGCAATTGACTTTATTTATTTCTTTGTTCAATTCCTTGAATTGCACCATTAGCTTAGTTTGGAGTAATCAGCCACTGAATCCTTTTCAAATCATTCAACTGCACGACATAACTCAATAGTTATCGATTTGCATATTCATAGACATCTCCAAACTATTTCTGTACGATTTATGTCTTCAAGCTTTTAGGCCACACTCAGAATAACAAATTTCAAATCATTAATCATAATACCGCCCATGGAATCATATTTGTCCCAAGGTGCATAAAATCACTTTATCCAAGTTCCATAGATCACATCAGAACCTTTACTGGAACACTTCAATCTAGATAGTAAATTCTTCACATGTCTCCTTTATGATCATCAGTCATAACAATCACATGTTTTCCTCAATTATTCTTGTCGATTTGCTAAAACCAGAAAATCTTTGACAATTTATGAACGCATCCAGCATTCCATTAGTTCTCATTAATTTCAAATTCCGCCTACACATATCTTTTGAACTTTCGCATTTTATCAATACCTATATCTTAATTAATTCTCCCAATATCCCATGTTCGCATCCTAATTCATCCCTTATTTCACTCTTATGAAACTTGCATGATAACCAATCTCCTCACCTATACCAATGTATCGATTTCTTATGCTTATATCTATTATCCACTGCAACACAATTGAGACATGTTCCTTTTCCGTATCCATAGTTGATTCATGTAACTTTTAATTATCGAGCGTCTCCAATAAGGAACAATTTTCGTATAATTTGTCTCATCATAACATATTCTGCACATGTTCCTTACCTTCATTTCTCCACACATAACTTAATTTATTCACGATAGATCACTCATTGACTTGAATAAACAATCGTTCTATCGATCTCGTGCTTTCAAAACATAATTACACAAAATATACACGAATATTTTTTTTTTTAATCCCCTCAAATTCACAAATAAATATTTCCTTAATATGCAGTACCTCTCTTACATAATCAGAATCATCTCATTAACATAATGTACACTCTTCCAGTAACTTAGTTTAGCTCTTACACTAGAGTCTCTGCCAGATGTAAGAGCACTAAAACAATTTCTTTTCCTCTACTATCTCACCATACATCACCATAATCATCACATCCTATCTGACAATATATCTCCATAGTCCCATCAATTTACCCATTAATAGATCATACTGCTAAGAATATCTTAATTGCATTTAATTCTCGATAACCATTTTCTTTTTGATACCAATTCTCGATCATGGGGACCTTACTTTATTCATGTCCCTTATTTTATTCTCGCAAACTCATTACTGATGCTAACATCTTTAACTGTATCACTTCTTTCTCAATTTATCATTCTGAGCATTCTCATGTCTTACTCTCACTCATTTTGAACTAGAGCTACCGGCATTATAATCGGAGCTTATGTAATAGGCCACCGATTTCTTCCTATATCATAATCACGCAAATTATTCATTTATGCTTAATCATTTCACCCGTGATAGTAATCCCACTATCAGATATATACTTACAGTACAATATATTTTCTGAACTCTACACCCGTTCTCACTCGTGAGGATCATATACAATCTCTATTCCTATACAACTGATCAGTATAAGCACTTTCGTTTCTTATTGAACACATAACAATTCGGCTAGCAATTATCCATTAACTCAAAGAATTGCAACTGAACATTTTCACTTACCATAGGGCTCCCATAGCGGTGTGCATTTACTTAGCGAGATCAATTAAACCCGAACAACCTTTTCATCTATCAATTTCATTGTCTTACATTTCAATCTTTTCATTATGGCATTCTACCCATATATTTCCGTACTCAAATCAAGATCACAGATGTGAAATCATTCTTGATTTTGCCCTTAATATATTTTGACTCCAAATCACCAATCCTTATATATCACTCTCATCACGGTAATCAATCCCAATTGTAACTTTTCGATATCATAGAACACTTTATTTTCATTTACCTTCTACACTGGAAATCTTCCCATTATCACAACTCTTTTTTTTTATTCATTCCCAACTATAATCTTTATTCAAATTCATATTCAAGGGTATACCCCATCTAACTCCAATATTGTGCTTCACAATATACCCGTCAATACCAAAGACACTAAATTTTAAATGCATACGATCGAACCATACACTTTTTCTATTTTGCGATATCCATTTCTTCCTTTTATCACACTCTAACACATTATCCTTTTCTCACTTTTTCTAACCGCTTAAACGATCGAGACATATTTATACATCGTCTCACATACTACACTGGGATCGATTGTCCTTATCTCGCCGTGACTTGACTTAAATGCACATAACTAGACACACCCATTTTTTTTCGTAAAGCCCATATAAGATTGTACTGGCTCGATACCTAATGTAGCACCCACTCCCGACGAGACCGAACCCGATATCCATGGTGATATCCGAGCCGTGACCATGAGGGTGGCGATTAGAACATTCTTTACCTTATTAACAAAAATTGTATGACATTTTTTTCTTTCAAAAACATTAGAGTCGCATGACATTATCTTTTCTTTCAAAAGCGGTAGAGTCATAAAGCAATCATTGACTTGGCCCAATTATAACAAAACACTTTCAAAGATTATACCATTTCACTAATAAAACAATTTCAATCATTATTAGCACTCATTAGTGCTCAATCACGCTATACAATTACATGTAAATAATTGGGCCTACTAAATACCAAATTAATACACTAATGCGAGATACGGACGACTAATCGATCCCGACCCGATACTGCATCTTGCTAGCGAGAGCGTACTCCGTGTGTCCAACGGGTACTCTCCATTTCTGAAAAATAGATGCAATGTTGGGTGAGTTTGCGAACTCGGTGAGAAACCATCATCGATGGTTCACCCAACTCATGCATATCCACACAATCACACTATCTTGTACATATATCATAAACAAGAAATCACGGGCACTCAATTTCACATTTTATAAGGCAATAAGCCTTTCACACAATTCACGATAAACATTCATTTATGCGGTGTGCATGTGACTCTTCCATTTTCTTTCGTTGTTGTGACCGTGCTTTGAGCTCATATCGTTGAGCCATTGGCTTCAAACATTGGGCTTAAAGCCCTCAAGCGTTAGGCATAGCCACGATCATCGAGCCGAGGCTCGAATACGTTGGGCACGAGGCCCTGTGCGTTGAGCTTAAAGCTCTGAAATCGGTGGCGACACCGGTCACAACTGCCATTATCTGATCAAAGCTAACTCATCTTTCTTTCCTTCCATTAGAAGAGTCGAGAATGCATAGGAAACCATGCATTAAAATGAAGGGACCACTTGGCAAATGGATGAGAATATGGAGAAAAGTCAAAATATTAATTTTTTATAATTCAGATCAAAAATTTACCCCAATCAACTCCAATGACCCTAATTTCAATCCCAAAATAATGTATCCAATATTATAGTGCCATTGGATAAAAATTTTCGATCTAGAAAAGCAATAGGTTCGCCACTTGGCGATTTATCCGATCCGAAATTTCGGAAATTTCCTCGAATCATTTTTTGAAAATTACCTAAATTGCCCAAAATTGTAAAACATAAGACAGTCCACTCCAATAATTTTTAAACACGAAAACCACACTTTCACTACAAAAACACTTTTAGGCCATATCTGGCGATTTTGCGGTCGGGAATTTCTCCGGATAATTCAGAAAAATTCCATAAATCCTAAAATGTAAAACACTCTATGGCACACTCCAAATATTTTTTTCAAATCTCATTATCACATCAATTTCACGAAAGATCACAATTAGACACTTAGGCCGGGAAATGTCATGAATGCATGTATGACTATATGCCTGTGCAAAACTCTCCATTTATAGAGGCTGCATGACATATGTTCATGCCGAGATATAATTTAATACTCCTAACCCGTCCCAATTTACTAAAATACCCTTCCCATCGGAGATGGGATGTTACAGACCGCCCCAGATGTTGTCACTGGTATGGTTAGACTCTTTTCCGATGATGTGCTTGCTTTGATTGATCCGGGTTCTACTCATTCGTTTGTTTCTTCGAGTAGACTTGTGTGTGGTAGGAATTTGAGCCCTTTGGATACTCCGCTGATGGTGAGTACTCCAATCGACCAATATATTATTATTAGTCAAGTGTATAGAGGCTGTGAGCTGTGTATTGGCGGGGAACTTCTAGTGGTTGATTTGATGCCACTGAAGATGGGAGGATTGGATGTGATTTTGGGTATGGACACCTTAGACAAGTACAATGCCCGGCTGGATTGTAAGCAAAAGACAGTGGAATTCAAATTGGATGATGGTAGTAGAGTGGTGTTTGTTGGGGACAGACAAGTAAGTCCGCCCAGAATTTTTTCAGCTTTGACAGTAGAGAAGATGATGAGGAAGAGATGTGAGGCATTTTTGGCCTATGTGGTAGACATAAGGGCAGATAGAGGGAAGCTGGAGGATATTCTAGTAGTCAGAGAATTATCGGATGTTTTTCCTAAGGAATTACTAGGACTACCGCCAGCTAGGAAAATTGAGTTTCCCATTGAGCTTCTTTCAGGTACTGCACTGATTTCAATTCTGCCTTACCGGATGGCTCCGGAAGAATTGAAGGAGCTCAAAGAGCAATTGGAGGAGTTGTTGGAGAAAAAGGTACATAAGGTCGAGCTCTTCACCTTGGGGAGCTCCGGTTCTTTTTGTGAAGAAGAAAGATGGATCGTTAAAGATGTGTGTGGATTACAGGAAGCTGAATCAGGTCACAGTGAAGAACCGATATCCGCTTCCACGCATAGATGATTTGTTTGATCAATTGCAAGGGGTGAAAGTCTTCTCTAAGATAGACTTGAGATTGGGTTACCATCAGTTGAGGATAAAGGAGTCGGATGTGCCCAAGACTACTTTCAGGACACGGTATGGGCATTTTGAGTTTTTGGTTATGCCTTTCGGATTGACAAATGCCCCTGCAACCTTTATGGATTTGATGAATCGGGCCTTTAAGCCTTTCTTGGACCACTTTATCATTGTCTTTATTGATGATATATTGGTTTATTCCAAGAATGATAAGGAGCATGAGGAGCATTTGAGGATTTCTTTGGAGACTTTGAGGAGAAACGAGTTGTATGCCAAATTTGATAAATGCGAATTTTGGTTGAGGGAAGTTGCATTTCTTGGACATGTGATCTCAGAACAAGGAGTGCATGTAGATCCAAAGAAAATAAAACCTGTGGTGAATTAGAAAGCACCGAAGAATGTAGCAGAGGTAAGGAGTTTTCTAGGTTTGGCAGGTTACTACAGGAGGTTTGTGGAGGGATTCTCCATGATAGCTGCTCCGATGACTAAGTTATTGAGGAAGAATCAGAAGTTTATTTGGAGTGATGAATGCCAGAAGAGCTTTGAGAAGCTCAAGCACAGATTGACAAGTGCTCCGATTTTGATTCTGCCTTCTGGAGATGAGGGCTATACCATGTATAGTGATGCTTCGAGGAAGGGTCTTGGCTGTGTATTGATGCAGGAAGACAGGGTGATAGCTTATGCTTCGAGGCAGCTGAAGCCATATGAGTTGAACTATCCGACACACAATTTGGAATTGGAAGCAGTGATCTTTACCTTGAAAATTTGGAGGCATTATCTATATGGAGTTCAGACGATGATCTTTATCGATCATAAGAGTCTCAAGTACTTGTTGAGCTAGAAGGAACTGAATTTGAGACAGCGAAGGTGGATTGAGCTGCTTAAGGACTATGATTTGCTGATTGAGTATCATCCGGGCAAGGCCAATGTTGTGGCGGATGCTTTGAGTAGGAAGTCTTCGATTGCTCATGTTCGGACAGTTTACTTGCCTTTATTGGAAGAGGTGGCCAAGCTTAAGATAAGCTTGAAGCAGGAGGAGCCAGATTACCTTCTAGCTAATTTTCGAGTAAGACCGATACTCAGGGAGAAAGTTAGGGAATTGCAGGCTCAAGATGCAGATTTGAGCAAACTCCGAGAGGAAATTCAGAATGGTAAGATTTCTGAAGTAGTAGTAAGGGATGACGGACTTATGGCAGTAGGGAACAGGCTGTGTATCTCAGATGTGCAGGAGGTTAAGGATGAGATTTTGGATGAGGCACACAATGCGCCTTATGCCATACATCCAGGTAGCACCAGGATGTACAGGGATTTGAGAGAGCATTTTTGGTAGAAAGGTATGAAGAGGGACATAGTAGAGTATGTAAGTAAGTGTCTAGTGTGTCAGCAAGTCAAAGTTGAACACCAGGAACCTTCAGGCGAGTTGAGGCCATTGTCCATCCCGGAATGGAAGTGGCAAAGGGTGAACATGGATTTTTTGATGGGTTTACCTAACAGTAGGAGGCATGATGCCATTTGGGTTGTTGTGGATCGGTTGACGAAGTCAGCTCACTTTTTGGCGATTAAGCAGACTAATTATTTGCATGTGTTAGCAAAGAAGTACATTGATGAGATAGTGAGATTGCATGGAATTCTGGATTCCATAGTTTCTGACAAAGACCCTCGGTTTACTTCGAGATTTTGGGGCAGTCTGCAGGAAGCTTTAGGGACTAAGTTGAATTTTAGTACGGTTTTCCACACTCAGACGGATGGTCAATCTGAGAAGACCATTCGAACTCTTAAGGGAATGCTCAGAGCATGTGTGATGGATTTCAGAGGAGCTTGGGATGAGCATTTGCCATTGGTCGAATTTGCTTATAATAATTCGTACCATTCGAGTATTCAGATGGCTCCATATGAGGCATTGTATGTGAGGAGATGTAGAACTCCGATTTGTTGGGATGAAGAAGGAGAGAGGAAACTGGTAGGACCAGAATTGATTCAGACGACTGTTGATAAAGTCAATCTGGTTAAGCAACGACTTAAGGCAGCATAGGATAGGATGAAGAGCTACTTTGATGCACACCGAAAGGAGATGGAGTTTGAAGTCGATGAAAAAGTGTTCCTTAAGATGTCTCCTTGGAAAGGAGTAATGAGATTTGGAAAGAAGGGCAAGTTGAGTCTGAGGTATGTGGGTCCTTATGAAATTCTTGAGAGGATTGGACCACTCACCTACAGGTTGGCGTTACCTCCAGAATTGTCTCAGATTCATGATGTTTTTCACGTTTCCATGTTGAGGAGGTATAGATCGAATCCTTCTCATATCATTCAGACTAGTGAGGTTCAGTTGAGGGATGATTTGAGCTATGAGGAGCTTCCAGTGCAGATTTTGGATACAAAGGACAAGGTCTTCAGAAACAAGACGGTTCAGCTAGTCAAAGTCCTGTGGAGGAACCATTCGGTGGAGGAGGCTACTTAGGAGCCATTAGAAACCATGAAAGAGAAGTATCCGCATCTCTTTGATGATTCAGGTAATAATTTCGAGGACGAAATTTCATTTAAGAGGGGGAGAAATGTTGGGCCCCGAATTTTTTTTATGACGTCATTAAGCATGAATTGTGTTCATTGTGTGATTATGGCTTAATTTAATTTAATTGGGAGTGTTAGTGGATAATTAAGGTTTATTTGTGTTTAAGTGAGAATGAAAGGGTAAAATGTTTGAGGGCATTTTGGGAAGATCACTTGAGTTAGATAGGCTAAAGCTTTGCTAAGAGGGGTATTATGGTCTTTATGCTTCCATTTGCCTTAAGAGTAAGAAATAGACTTAGAAGAAAGAAGGAAAAGAGTGAGAAAGAGAGGGAGAGAGTGTCGTAGGAAGAGGAAGAAGAGAAAGAGGGTTTTTAATCCTAGAAGATTTTCGACATATTTGAAGCAAGTCTTGGTAAGTTTAACTTCATTTCTTCTTGTTTTGGTTAGATTAAACCCTAGAATCGATTTGCATGTGTTAGAATCGATTGTTTAGGAATTTTCAAAAAACCTAGTTGAAATCCTTGGGTTGTTGGATTTGTGGCTGATTTTAAGGTTTGAATGAGTTAGAAATGTAGTATTGGACTTGAATCAAGGTTTAGATGTGTCGTATGTGCTTAAGGGAGGGATGGAAGTGTGCAAATACTGGAAAAATCAGGTTCAGAGTCGTTCTCCAGACCCGCACGTCGCGACGTGCGAATTTGTATTCGCCACGACGTGCGAGGAAGGTATGCACATCGCGACGTGCGAATTTGTGCACGTCGCGGCGAGCAACAGGCCTTCTTCGTGGCGTGCGAGGGGCGTGTTCGTCGCGGTGCACACGGGCCGTTCGCCGCGGCGAGCTCCTATTTCCAGCGAAGAAGTATTTTGGTATTTTGGTTGTAACTTGGGTTGTAGATGTCCAAATGAGGTGATTTTAGACTCGTTGTGAACTAGAAACAGAGAGCTACAAGTTTTATGAAGGAAGAAAGTTTGGAATTTGCCTATAAGATTCAAAAATTTGGTTGGAAGTCGAATGTAGACTTTTAATGCTAGTACCTTTGATTTTCAAGCTTTTTGAATATTTCTTTTGGAAATTGTTTGAATGGAAACTTGGTTTGTTATAGGAAACCAAGCCGACCTGATCCAATCGCAAGAGGAAGGACAACAGTGAGTTGGATTCTCGAGCGATAGTAGGTGGGTAATATATTTATGGTTGTTGTGTGTATGGGCAAAATGTGTATGCTTGCTTGCATGTGTATGTGGCATTGCTTGTTTTTATTTATGGACATCGTTGCAAATGCATCGAGATTGTGATTATGAATTGCCTTGGCAAATATTATGGCCTTTTGTAAGAATGAAAAGTATGAAAGCTTTGATAAAATGAATTGAGTATGAAAGAAATGATTATGTGCTTTGTATGGGCGAGAGAGTAACAGATAGTTAGTCACGTGCACGTCAACGTATAGCCTTCTCCCGACTGCCCGCTTGAGGCCACGAGATCTTTGAAAAATCGGACTCGTTTTGTTTATGGTATAAACTTCGGTTTATCCGGATCATTCCACGGAACTCTCGAGCCATTTGTTATGCATACATTATTGATTTGTTGGGCATGACGCATATTAATTGTTATATCGTGAAATCACATGACATATTATTGTGATGATTGTAAATTGATAGGTGATGACTTGTTTATGCTTGTATATACATATATATGCTTGAATGTGTTGCTCGTTGCCAATAACTATTAATGTATATGCCACTGAGCTTCGCAGCTCACCCTATTATCTCCCACTCCTCAGGTGCAGAACGAGACGATCGTTGATCTTGCAAGGCATCGGAAACTCCAAGATAATTAGGAGCTTTGTCTTAAGTCAGTATTTTTGGTTGGCCCTCCAGGCATATCATCATTGGGCATTCTCATGTATTTTGGATTTAGATTTTGACATGTATTAAGCTTATTTTAGAATGCTCGTTAAATTTCCTTCGGATTGTTATGCGATGAAGTCCCTTGGTTTATGGGGTGTTTAATTCATAACTGGAATGTATGTGTATGTGTTTACATTGAAATTGCATGGATGTTGGGATCGGGTCTGAATGTTTAGGAGCTCGCTCGTCGCTGGCGCAGCCCGAGGGGCCACCTTGGGAATAGGGATCCGGGACCCGGGCCCAACATGAGAGAGGCATGAACAAGATAGAGGCGTAAATAAGGTTGGAAAAAAAATTAAGGGCAAAATTGGCATTAAAAGAAAACTAAACAGATATTGGCTTGTTAGGTTGAATCAGCCAACCCAACTAGCCACTAACCAAACACAACAAATAGATAGTTGATGAAGTCAAACAGCTCATTTTTGGTTAATCAACCAAAAATTGGTTGATCAACTGTTATCCAAATATGCCCATAATCTATTATCTTATTAGTTATGATATAGATTGTTGGACCCCGTTTCCGGAGCTCAACATTAGATACGGAAGCGTGATGCTTGAGCGTGGAGGGAAGACCTAGAAGTTGAAAATCTAGAAGAAAAGTCCCTCGGAAGCAAAGGCGGGCGTCGCTGCGGCAAAACCTTTCGGGAAGCTACGCCGCAGCGAGCGAAAGAACTCTCGCCGCGGTGAATTCGCGAATTTAACTTCGTCGCGGCGAAGGCCCTTTTCCCACAAAATCCAAAACTTAAAACTTTCATCCATTTTCATCAAAACAACCCAACGCAAAATAAACTCAAAAGGCAAACTTAAACATACACTCAAGCAATCTTCTAAAATCTTATTCTCATGGTAAAATGATTCAATACAAAAGTTTGAAGCTAAAATCATATCAACCATAACTCATCGATAATCAAAAGAAGAGTTTTACAAAGCTTTAATGGTATTTCAAGCCATAATACATCAGTTGAGTTCAAGAACAAAAATACAAAATACACTTGAACTAATAAAACTTGAAATTTGACTAAATCCTTGAATTCTAAAAATATAACTTGAAAATACAAAAATATGACAATTCAGAGTGATGTCGTAACTCTTGACCTACTCGATCTCTTGCTCATCACCTGAATAGGGCAAGGAGAATGGGGGTGAGCTATAAAGCTCGTGGGTAACAGATTTATAATAAAGAAACAAGCAAAACTATTTTCAAAAACTCATTGTCTTCGTACCTTTTTGAAACCATAGTAATTTCGCATGTAAATAGTAGATATCATCATCTCAAAATTCTCGATTTTCAAACAATTCATGAGCAATTAAAAATCATGTATGCATCAAACGTGTTAACAGATCATAAGCACATAAGCACAACAGAATGGTTTGGGTAAGTCCAAATTCATGACGCACTACACATTCCTATATAATGGTCCTGTGTAGCCGTAAAATTCTTGAGGGAGTCCTTGAGGGAGCTCCATGTCACTAGCGGGTAGGCGGGAGAAGCCTATACCTGGGTCAACATGCACGTGACGGTTCTTGAGGGACTACCACAAACCCACATAACACACATAGTTCAAAATTTTGTAAACTTGTTGCCAAAATGGCACTTTCTTGTAAACTTGCTTTTTATAAACTTGATATCCTTGTAAAAATCATTTCCGCAAACATAATTTCATGAACATGTATTCTTTTAAAGAGAAACTCTTTTCAAAGTCTTTTCATCAATCATCAATACAAATCATGTAGAAAATATATAACAATTTCACAATTCACTCAAAAAGCAAATAAGGCAACATTGATGATGCAATTTAAATCATTAAATCTTTCTTGATTTGAAGAAAACAATAAGTGACTTATTTACTCTATTATAAACGTGTACCCACCTTGAGTTCCTTGCTTATAAACTTGCTTAGGAATGTCTTTCCTCTTGTTCCTCTTGCTCCTCTTGCCTCACTTGATTTCCTTAACCAATAACCAAAATTCCAATCAATTTGGTGTAGAAATCGGAAAGTCATACTTTAACAATTCGAACTATAACTAAAGCTGAAACAAAAATTCTATGCTTAACTTCTATCCAAAATTTGATATCTTTAGAGATTGAATCAGAACTTTATTTATGTCTCTAGTTTACAACGAATCAAAAATCATCTCATTGAGACATCTAAAGAAAAAGTTATGCCCAAAATATTAAAACATATCGGTGCAGGAAAATGGCTTCTCGCCGCAGCAAGAAAGCTGAAGGGCGTCGCGATGTGCGCGCGCGTCGCGACGTGCGCATGAGCAAGTCGCGATATGCGAATCAGAAATCCTTATAAAACCTATTTTTCCACATTCTTCAACCATATTCCTCCCATCTTTCAAATATAACACATCTAAACCCTAAACCATCTCTTGTACTTCATTTCTAAGCTCATTCCAACCCAATATCATCAACAAAACATCAAAATCTATCTTTGATCATTAACCCTAAAGATAACACATGCATATTTCATTCACTAACACTTCCCACACAAGTTAAGCTATAATAGGGTTTCATCTAACCAAAACAAGATGGAATAAACTCATACTTACTTGTTGATGCTCCAAATTCTTCAAAATCTTCAAGAATCTAAAGACCCTAGCTTTTCTCTCTTTTTCTCTTCTTCTTCCTCTCTTCCACGATACTCACCTCTCAAACAAGACAAAATTGCTTCTTCTTCTAAGTTCTACTCTTAATGATCATCAAATGTCCATTATGCCCCTCCATATAAGCCTTATACCTCTCAAACTTAAGTGATCTTCCATTTTTGCCTTTATACACTTTTACTTCTTCATTTTCACTTACACCATACTATACTCTAACTTAATCTTAATTTCTCCAATTAATACTTCTAATCCCATCAATCTAAGCAATAAATCCTCCTATCATTGACATGCTAATTAAACTTTAAACAAAGTAATTTATCTTGAAAAACCACATAATCAAATCAATTCATACTTAATAAAATCACTAAAAATTTAGGACCTAACATTTCTCCCCCTCTTAAAAGAATTTCGTCCTCAAAATTATTACCTGAGTCATCAAAGAGTTATGGATACTTCTCCTTCATGGCTTTCAATGGCTCCCACGTGGCCTCTTCCACCGAATGGTTTCTCCACAGGACTTTGACTAGCTAAACCGTCTTGTTCTTGAAGACCTTCTCCTTGGTGTCCAAAATCTCCACTGGAATCTCCTCATAACTCAGATCATCTCTCAACTGAACCTTAGTAGTCTGAATGATATGAGAAGGATCCGATCTATAACTCCTCAGCATGGAGACATGGAAGACATCATGTATCTGGGACAATTCCGGGGGTAACGCTAACCTGTAGGCTAGTGGTCCAATCCTCTCAAGAATTTCATAAGGACCCACATATCTCGGACTCAACTTGCCCTTCTTGCCAAACCTCATTACTCCTTTCCAAGGAGACGTCTTAAGGAAAACTTTCTCACTGACTTCATACTCCATCTCTTTTCGGTGTGCATAAGTATAGCTCTTCATTCTATCCTGAGCTGCCTTGAGCCGTTGCTTAACCATATTTACTTTATGAACTGTCATCTGAATCAATTCTAATCCTATCAGTTTCCTCTCTCCTTCTTCATCCCAACATATTGGAGTTCTACACCTCCTTCCATACAATGCTTCATAAGGAGCCATCTAAATACTTGAATGATACGAATTATTGTAAGTAAATTCGACCAATGGCAAATGCTCATCCCAAGCTTCTTTGAAATCCATCACACATGCCCTGAGCATTCCCTCAAGTGTCTGAATGGTCCTCTCAGATTGGCCATCCGTCTGAGTGTGAAAAGTCGTGCTAAAATTTAGCTTAGTTCCTAAAGCTTCTTGCATGCTTCCCCAAAATCTCGAAGTAAACCGAGGGTCTCTATCGAAAACTATGGAATCTGGAATCCCATGTAATCTCACTATCTCATCAATGTACTTCTTTGCTAGCACATGTAAAGAATCAGTCTGTTTAATTGCCAAAAAATGGGCTGACTTCCTCAACCGATCCACAATAACCCATATGGCATCATGCTTCCTACTAGTCTTGGGCAAATCCATAAAAAAATCCATGGTTACCCTTTGCCACTTCCACTCAGAAATGGACAATGGCCTTAACTTGCCTGAAGGTGCCTGGTGTTCAGTCTTGACTTCGACACACTAGACACTTACTTACATACTCTGCTACATCCCTCTTCATGCCCTTCCACTAGAAATGCTCTCTCAAATCCCTGTACATCCTGGTGCTACTTGGGTGCATAGCATAAGACGCATTGTGTGCCTCATCTAAAATCTCATCCTTCACCTCCTTGACATCTGGAATATAAAGTCTGTTTCTTACTGTCATGAGCCCATCATCCCTCACTACTACTTCAGACTTCTTGCCATTCTGAATTTCTTCTCGAAGCTTGCTTAATTCTGCATCCAGTGCTTGTAACTCCCTAACCTTCTCCCTGAGTATTGGCCTCACTCTGAAGTTAGCTAGAAGGCAATTTAGTTCCTCCTGCTTCAAGCTTATCTTAAGCTTGGCCATCTCTTCCAATAAAGGTAGATAAACTGTCCGAACATGGGCTATTGAAGACTTCCTACTCAAGGCATCTACTACAACATTTGACTTACCTGGATGGTACTCAATCAACAAGTCATAATCCTTAAGCAATTCAATCCACCTTCTCTATCTCAAATTCAGTTCTTTCTGGCTTAGTAAGTATTTGAGACTCTTATGATCAGTAAAGATCCTCGTCTGAACCCCATATAGATAATGCCTCCAAATTTTCAAGGCAAAGATCACTGCTGCCAATTCTAAATCATGGGTCGGATAATTCAACTCATATGGCTTCAGTTGCCGTGAAGCATAAGCTATCACCCTGTCTCCCTGCATCAATACACAACCAAGACCCTTCCGCGAAGCATCACTATACACTGTATACCCCTCATCTCCAATAGGCAGAATCAAAACTGGAGCACTTGTTAATCTATGCTTGAGCTCCTCAAAGCTCTTCTGGCATTCATCACTCCAGATAAACTTCTGATTCTTCCTCAATAACTTAGTCATCGGAGCAGCTATCATGGAGAATCCTTCCAAAAACCTCCTGTAATAACCTGCCAGACCTAGAAAACTCCTCACCTCTGTCACTGTCTTGGGTGCATGTCAATTCACCACTGCTTCAACTTTCCTCATATCAACATGTACACCATCTTGCGAAATCAAATGTCCAAGGAATGTCACCTCATGAAGCCAAAACTCACACTTGCTGAACTTAGCATAAAGCTCCTTCTCCCTCAATGTCTGCAATACAATCCTGAGATACTCCTCATGTTCTTCTTCACTCTTGGAATACGCCAGAATGTCATCTATAAATACTATGACAAACTGATCCAGATACTCCTTGAAGACCCTATTCATAAGATCCATGAAAGTAGCTGGAGCATTGGTCAAACCAAATGACAAGACTAAAAACTCATAATGCCCATACCAAGTCCTGAAGGCTTTCTTGCTTACATCAGACTCCTTGATTCTGAGCTGATGATAGTCTAACCTGATATCAATCTTGGAGAAGACCCTTGCTCCCTACAGCTGGTCAAGCAGATCATCTATCCGTAGCAGAGGATACTTGTTCTTAATTGTCACCTTGTTGAGTCTCCGATAGTCAATACACATCCGTCATGTTCCATCTTTTTTCTTGACAAACAGAACCGGCGCTCCCCAAGGTGACGTGTTGGACCCCGTCTCCGAGGCCCAACATTCAGAAACATAAACAAGCATAGAAGACCCAAAACCGACAACATACTGACCCCAATTTGGGTAACTCGCAAAAGGAAAATCGGATTGACTTCTTAAGGACATTTATTCCTCAAATTCTAATGATTCTAACACCACTGAAAACGCTCAATTCGGATTAGAAATGAAAAAGTTATACTCAAAATACTATCTGAAGAAAACAATCAAAACTGACACTCTACCGACTTCATGTCAAAGATATAAAATCTTAGAGGCTAAATTGTTGATCGGTTCCTTCATAGAACTTGTAGATTTAAGTCTCTAGTTTAATTTAAAACAAGAATCTACCCGATTGGAGCTCTATAGCTCAAGATATTTCAAAATCATTGAAGCATATTCATACTTTATTGACCGACCATCACACTTGGTTTCTATCCACTTTATATAATTTAAAAGCAATACTGACAAATCAGGTATAAAAAGATAGAAAATTTTCTTAGGAATCTATCGCTTCAAAAATGAGGTCAATCTAAGGTCTATGCAAAAAGTTATGGCTAAAAGAAGGAAGAGGGGTCGGTCGGCCAAGAACCGACCCCAAACGCCTCGGCTAGCCCAAGGGCTAGCGGTCAGAGCGCCCGGCGCTCGCCGAGCGATCTGCCCAGCGATCCGACCTAACAGGATTCTAACCCTTATAACTTTTAACTCCGAGCTTCAAATTAGACAAGGTTTGATTCGTTGGAAAGCTAAGAGATAGATCTACCATTTTCAAGAAGGACCTAAGAGCAAGCTCGGCTTCTAAAGAAATCAAAAGTTAACTCCAAGATCGATCGACTAGCTCCTCATAAACAGTACCCTAACTTGCAAGTACCATAACTTTTGACCCAGGATTCCGAATTTAGTAAACTTAGTGTCTATGGAAAGGTAAAAGAACGCTCTACAACTTCCATGAAGATGACCGATCCAATTTCCAACTCCATAAGGGTCAAAAGTGGACTCAAAGCTCTCTACTAAAATTTGCCATTTAGACAGCACCTGCACTTAATTCTAACAACTCTTAGCTACCAAATAACACGTTCTAAAAATAGCTCATACTACATCATGGAAAGCTCTACAGCTCGCCTAACACCCTCAAGGAGTCTAAATGATCCTATTCAACCTATAACAACCCAGAATTTGGCTGAATGCACAATAAATCCAAATTTGACCACATGAACACTTCAACCCAGATTTTGCAGAACTGAACAGCTCATAAACCTTTACAAATTCCCAGCGAGCTCTCCCAAAGCAAAAACCCAGCAGCAACTCAATGATCAAAAGACTCATACATATACCCTTTTCAAGGTCAAGCACAGATCGCAAATCAACAAATTCACATGATGAAGAGCGTACTGGAGCTCTCAATCTCTTTATCAATCATTCAAGAGTTCAATCATAGCTTTAATTACATATCAGCATATTCAACAAGAATCAAGTACAAAATACAAAATATGAGATGCTCAATGCTTGATATGCTTATAAAGCTATTCCAAAATGCTAGTCACTAACTTAATACAAAGTGTCTAGAATTCCTTGGAGTTATGCCCGATGCCTTGCAAGGTTCCGCGTTCAACTAGAATTTGCACCTGAGGAGGGAGAATGGGGTGAGCAAAATATGACTCAGTGGCTAACATGTTTATAGCCATCGAGTAATGAGCCATACAACACATAATCAAGAATCCTTAACATTTGCACTTAACATAATATGCATAAATACCCAACTTTATCACATAAGTCATAATTAACCGAACTCATCACATAAAGCATAACATGGGATCTTTTATCAATTAAAACACATAATATGCATCATATACTAAAAACTGATGAAATGCACACAATTGGCTCGAGAGTTCCATAAATAAGATGGGTAAACCGAAGTTTATCGTAAACAAGACGAGTCCGATTTCTCAGGATCTCGTGGCCTCAAGCGAGCAGCTGGGAGAAGGCTTTGGGTCATCGTGCACGAGACTAACAATACAGGTTCTCTCTTGCCCAATCACAATCAATTTATGCTCAATATTCAAATGCAAAAATGGCATTTGTATGCTTCTTTCATTTTTTGTCAAATCATCACAATCTCATACTTTTCATTCATATCAAAGGAAATATATCCATTTCATCACACACTTTCAAGTACATACACAACTTAACATGTACGAAATTTAACAAGGATTACACACATAGGGCATTTGCCCATCACACAACAACTATAAAAATGTTACCCACCTAATGTCGGAATCCGAATTCAAGATTGCCCTTCCTCCTTGTCTTGAGTGGGGTTTTCTTGATTTCCTTCAATTAAATCAAACTCTATTCAATGAATATATTCTAAAAGAAAGGCATAGCATTCATAAAATCAAGCAAAGGTAAAATAAGCTTTAAACTTAACCTACCCATAAGCCATCTATGCTAGAATAACCAAAACCTTAGCTTAGAAGTCCCCAAAAATCCATAGATCTTACTCTTCTCTTCTATCTTTCTCCAATCTCTACACAAACCCTAACTTCCATTATATCCCATACTTGAATCTAACATAAGCAAGTATAGAACTTACCTCCAACAAGTAGTTTCTCTTCTTTTTCTTCTTCTTTCTTCCTTCCTTCAAGCTTCCTACGGCTCTCCCTTTTCCTCTTGGCCGAAAACTCTCTCCTTCCTTAACTTACGTTTTTGCTTCTCTTTTCTTTCCTTTGGTCTACGACAACTTTGCTTCCTCTCCGTAACTACTTAATTCATTTATTCTCATCTTTAAAGCCCTCTTCAAAACTACATAGTTTTGATACTCCTCTTAAAGCTCACTTGCCACTTTGGGCTCTCCTCCTCACAAGCCCGCTACACAATAATCCACTTATTTCTAATCCTCCTTCTTCTTATTCCATTTATTCCTAAAGCCCATTCCTCCAACACAATTCTAATCCTTCATTTTAATTCCCAACTTCTAATTTCCAAACCTACCTACTAATTGCAAAACTCAACAAATATATATAAGTATAATTAAACAATTAGAGCAAAATAAATAAATATTAATTTCTATCCCAAACTATGCCAATTAGTAAGTCGTTAATAATCTGTTTTTAATTAGGTACAATCCTTATTAACAATGAGTTGGGAGTACCAAAAATAGTAATAATTCTTCATTTTGCCTCTGAGAGATAGCTATTTGGGCTTTTAATTCATAAAATTGATCTGAATTCTTTGATTTCAATGCTATTAAATGTTAGAAGACAAATACACACCTTTTTAAAAAGATGAACGAAATAACGACAATAAAGAGCTCTCGTTGTTGCAACAATAAAAAATAAGAATAAACTAAATGATGAAATATATACCAAGATTTAACGTCGAAAATTTTCCAGTGTAGAGAAAAAATCACAGGATAAATTGATAAATAAATCCACTAAACTAAATAAGGATTTAGAAAAAAATTGATCTTTCACCTTCCACAACAACAAGTTGTCTTACAAAGTTTTAGAATTAAAACTTAAGTTAATATCAAAGTCAATAATTACTCAAATCAATCCGTAAAATAATCAAAAAAAGATGAGAATATAACTCTCTTTGCTCTTTATTTTTTTTTCTCACTTTTAGATGTTGTGGTCGCACTCTCCGTCTCTTTTCTCTTGGAGCAAGGCTAAAATAAGCTCTTTATAGGCACCTCTAGCATTACAATTCAGAATCATAACTGAACTAAACTAACTAAATCACATCTTATCTTAATCATATTACATTCGTTATCCAATAAGATGATATCCCCATCTAAATAGGGCTTTATCTGATAGGGGTTATCTATGCTAGGCCCCAAATTTTTAGTGATTTTATTAAGTATGAATTGATTTGATTATGTGGTTTTTCAAGATAAATTATTTTGTTTAAAGTTTAATTAGCATGTCAATGATTGGAGGATTTATTGCTTAGATTGATGGGATTAGAAGTATTAATTGGAGAAATTAAGATTAAGTTAAAGTATAGTATGGTGTAAGTGAAAATGAAGAAGTAAAAGTGTATAAGGGCAAAAATGGAAGATCACTTAAGTTTGAGAGGTATAAGGCTTACATAGAGGGGCATAATGGACATTTGATGATCATTAAGAGTAGAACTTAGAAGAAGAAGCAATTTTTGTCTTGTTTGAGAGGTGAGTATCGTGGAAGAGAGGAAGAAGAAGAGAAAAAGAGAGAAAAGCTAGGGTCTTGAGATTCTTGAAGATTTTGAAGAATTTGGAGCATCAACAAGTAAGTATGAGTTTATTCCATCTTGTTTTGGTTAGATAAAACCCCATTATAGCTTAACTTGTGTGGGAAGTGTTAGTGAATGAAATATGCAAGTGTTATCTTTAGGGTTAATGATCAAAGATAGATTTTGATGTTTTGTTGATGATATTGGGTTAGAATGAGCTTAGAAATGAAGTATAAGAGATGGTTTAGGGTTTAGATGTGTTATATTTGAAAGATGGGAGGAATATGGTTGAAGAATGTGGAAAAACAGGTTTCAGGAGGATTTCGGCTTCGCACGTCGCGACGCGCTCCAACTTTCTCGCCGCAGCGAGAGGCCATTTTCCTGCACCGACATATTTTGGTATTTTGGGCATAACGTTTTTGGTAGATGTCCAAATGAGATGATTTTTGATTAGTTGTAAACTAGAGACATAGGGATACAAGTTTTATGAAGAAATAAAGTTCTAATTAAGTCTCTAAAGATATCAAATTTTGGATGGAAGTTAAGCATAGAATTTTTGTTTCAACTTTAGTTATAGTTCGAATTGTTAAAGTATGACTTTCCGATTTCTACACCAAATTGATTGGAATTTTGGTTATTGGTTAAGGAAATTAAGTGAGACAAGAGGAGCAAGAGGAACAAGAAGAAAGACATTCCTAAGCAAGTTTATAAGCAAGGAACTCAAGGTAGGTACACGTTTATAATAGAGTAAACAAGCCACTCATTGTTTTCTTCAAATCAAAAAAGATTTAATGATTTAAATTGAATCATCAATGTTGCCTTATTTGCTTTTTGAGTGAATTGTGAAATTGTTATATATTTTCTACGTGATTTGTATTAATTATTGATGAAAAGACTTTGAAAAGGGTTTCTCTTTAAAAGAATACATGTTCATGAAATTATGTTTGCGGAAATGATTTTTACAAGGATATCAAGTTTATGAAAAGCAAGTTTACAAGAAAGTGCTATTTTGACAACAAGTTTACAAGATTTTGAACTATGTGTGTTATGTGGGTTTGTGGTAGTCCCTCAAGAACCGTCACGTGCACGTTGCCCAAGTATAGGCTTCTCCCGCCTACCCGCTAGTAGCATGGAGCTCCCTCAAGGACTCCCTCAAGAATTTTACGGCTACACAGGACCATTATATGGGAATGTGTAGTGCGTCATGAATTTGGACTTACCCAAACCATTCTGCTGTGCTAATGTGCTTATGATCTGTTAACACGTTTGATGCATATATGATTTTTAATTGCTTATGAATTGTTTGAAAATCGAGAATTTTGAGATGATGATATCTACAATTTACATGCGAAATTACTATGGTTTCAAAAAGGTACGACAACAATGAGCTTTTGGAAATAGTTTTGCCTGTTTCTTTATTATAAATCTATTACCCACGAGCTTTATAGCTCACCCCCATTCTCGTCCCCCTATTCAGGTGATGAGCAAGAGATCGAGTAGGTCAAGAGTTACGGCATCACTCCGAATTGTCATATTTTTGTATTTTCAAGTTATATTTTTGGAATTCAAGGCTTTAGTCACATTTCAAGTTTTATTAGTTCAAGTGTATTTTGTATTTTTGTTCTTGAACTCAACTGATGTATTATGGATTGAAATGCCATTAAAGCTTTGTAAAACTCTTCTTTTGATTATCAATGAGTTATGGTTGATATGATTTTAGCTTTAAACTTTTGCATTGAATCATTTTACCATGAGAATAAGATTTTAGAAGATTGCTTGAGTGTATGATTAAGCTTGCTTTTTGAGTTTATTTTGGGTTGGGTTGTTTTGATGAAAATGGATGAAAGTTTTAAGTTTTGGATTCTGTGGGAAAAGGGCTTTCGCCGCGACGAGACCATCTGCTTGCCGCGGCAAAGTTAAATTCGCGGGTTCACCGCGGTGAGAGTTCTTTCGCTCGCCACGGCGAAGGTTCATTCACTCGCCGCGGCGTAGCTTCCCGAAAGGTTTCGCCACGGTGAAACAACACACGCCGCGGCGACGCCTGCCTTTGCTTCCGAGGGACTTTTCTTCTAGATTTTTAACTTCTAGGTCTTCCTTCCATGCTCAAGCATCACGCTTCCGTGTCTGATGTTGGGCTCCGGAAATGAGGTCCAACATGTTGTGGTATCAGAGCAACTAAGTATAGGTCTAGGTTTGCATTGCATTGTTTTAAATTGTTCTACACAATTTGAATTATTTTATATGATTTGGATTGTTTTTACATACTTTGAAAATTATTTTGCTTGAACTAAAGGTTTTCAATGGTTTTATATTGAAGGAGTGAAAATGCCTCCTCGAAAGAGAACTCGAGGAGCTATGACTCAATCTCATTCTCTCCAAGGGAGCACGGATGAATCCCATGTCCCACAAGATGCTGGGACACATTCTGCCCCGAATTCTGAGGCACCTAGTTTGCAAGAAGAAGTGCCTCCACCGCCTCCTCCTATGCCTCAAGAAAATCACATGGATCCGAGTTTCTTTCAAGCCTTTGCTCAGGCTTTCACATATGCCATGGGTCAAAGGTCTCAGGTTCTGATGCAAGCTCCAGTAGACAGGAGTGGACAGTATGACAAGTTCCGTAAGTTTGGGGCTGTGGATTTCAATGGAACGAAGAATCCGGAAGAGGCTGAAGCCTGGTTGAAGAGGACCGAGAGGGTTCTATTTCAGATGAAGTGCTCAGATGAAGAGAAGTTAGACTATGCAGATTAGTTTATTCTGAGGAGACTTGCATTGGTGGAATCGATGCCTCACAACAAAGTTATGCCACCGATCGATATGAAGAGACTTTGTGGAAGTGTTCAAGAAGAAGAAGTAACTCTCCAAGGTTTATGTACAAGAGACGGCCAGGGAGTTTTTGAACCTCACACAGAGGGACATGAGTGTGAGCGAGTATGAGTTGAAGTTCACACAGCTTTCCCGATATGCAACCAACATTGTGGCGACTGAGGAAGATAAATGTTGTAAGTTTGAGGGAGGTCTTCATTTAGGGATCAAGGAGAAAGTCTTGATCCACAACTTCTGTGAATACCAACAATTGGTGAATGCTACACTCCAGGCTGAAAAACTAGAGAATATAAAAAATGAAGTAAGCAGGAAGAGGAAGAACATGGAGCAGTCTTCTAAGAAAGGAACAAATGCTCCAATGCCTGAGAGGAGCACAAGGAGTTATCACACACAGAATGAAGTGGGTAGCAGTGGCTCTACCAGGAACAGGCAGGTAAAGGCAGTATCAGGGCAAGCCTCTAATGTGGGAGGCACTGGACGAGCAGGAAGGAGTAGGTTCACAAACCTCCAATGTGAGCATTGTGGGAAACTTCACCAAGGAGAGTGCTTCAAGTTACTTGGAGTCTGTTTTTGATGCGGAGAGAAGGGACATATGATCAGGGATTGTCCACAGGTACCGAGACAAAAGGGGTCACAGTTTTAAGCCCCGAGGCGAGTAGAAACAGTGAGAACCAGGCCAGTTACTGAGGTAGGCAACTCTGGAACTGCAAGGAAGACTATTCCTCCAGGAAGGCCAAGGGGTCAGGCACAGGCAAGGGTGTTTGTCATGACTAGGGAGGAAGCTGTAGCTGCACCTGAGGTTGTCACTGGTATGACTCAGTTATTTGATTCAGCAGTATATGTTTTAATTGATTCTGGTTTCATGCATTCTTTTTTTTCTGCAAGCATAGCATTGCATGGTGTGAATTCAGAGCCTTTGGATAACTCTTTGATTATTAGTACTCCTTTAGGGAGGAATGTGGTGATCAGTAAGGTATATAAGGGTTGTGAACTCTTCATTGATGGTGCTAGATTGGTAGTGGACTTATTACCTCTAGACCTAAAAGGGTTAGATGTCATATTGGGAATGAATACTATTGAGAAATATCTGGCGAAGCTGGATTGTGGCCTGAAAGAGGTGGAATTTGATTTGGGCAATGGTGAGAATGTGATTTTCAGAGGGGACAGAAAAACACCATCACCAAGAATTATTTCGGCCTTACTAGCTGACATAATGATGGACAAGGGGTGTGAAGCCTGTTTGGCACATGTTGTAGATACCGATGTGAATGAAAGGAAGTTGGAGGATTTTCTGATTGTGAGGAGTTTCCAGATGTGTTCCCAGAGGAATTACCAGGTTTGCCACCGGAGAGGAAATCGAGTTTGCCATTGACTTAATTCCCGAAACTGCTCCAGCTGAGTTGAGGGAACTTAAGGAACAGTTTGAGGAACTGTTAGAGAAGCGGTATGTTAGACTGAGTTCGTCATGTTGGGCCCCAAATTCTTTTTAATTATTAATTATTTATTTATTGATTTATAAAACCCAACAATATCAACCTATATTTGTCCAAATGGCGAAAAGCTTGGTATCTCTCCAATAAGGTTTCACATTTGAGTTTTGTAAATAAAACAATTAGGTGTTGGGAGAATTTTGTTCCCTTATGAGTAGCCTAGATTCAACTAGAATTACTTGAAGTTCAATTATGATAAATCTTGTGAATAATATAAGTAGGTGTTGGAAGAGTCTTGCTTTCTTATAAAACGATCAGATTAGTCTAAACTTCCTTAAACCAGAAAGTGCTCTAACAATTGAAATTGAACGCCTGGTTTGCCATACTTGTAATTTAATTCATCTTAATGGTTTAAACTTACTAACAATCAATTCCACTCACATCTTCATCCATGAATCAATACTTGCAACACAAATTCGTCGCAAAGAAATCTGTTCTTTTTTTAAGTTTTTGTCTCCAACATGCAATGAAAGGAGGATAGTGTAGTCGAATTTGAGTTTTGCAAATAAACAATTAGGTATTAAGGTTCACTTATGACAAATCTTGTGAATAAAATAAGTAGGTGTTGGAAGAGTTTTGCTCTCTTAAGAATCCATCTGATTTGTCGAAACCTAAACATAAACTTACACCGATGGTCCTGAGACAGAAAAATATTCTAACAATTGAAATTCAAAAAACTGAATAAGTATATGTTCTGGTCCACGGTCTTATTAAATGTAGCAGGAAAAGAATGAAAATTACAGATTTGGTGATGCTTGCTAATAATCAATCAAACTTCTACGGAGGTATTAGCTCTTGCAAAAACTGAGCTAATATCACCAAAAAGATTCCAGGAACAGTATTTACCAGCCCGGAGTTCGGTATTTACAAGGAGAAATGGCAACCTAAACAAGCTAGTAAATTTTACCACACATTAAGTGGTCGTTCACATTGAACTGCTGAATTCTTCAACCTTGAAGAGCTTGTTTCATGGAATTTATGCAGAACCTTTATGAGACCTCGTGCCTTGCTGCTAGCTTCAGACGTGCCGTCTGTTAGAAGTGAATATAGGGAACTCATGAGAGAAGGATCCTTGGCCAAAACCTCAACGACTTCCTGTCCACCATTTCTGCACAGCGATAACAAGATCGATACACAATACTCTTTCCCAGCTTTAGATGGCAAGGACTGCAAATTCCTGGTAATAACAGGAACTGGAGACGTTTGCAGCATTTCTCTTGTACCATCAAAACTCTCAGTTAAAGCAGCCAGAACTGCTAATGAATCCGTCTTAAGTTCATCCCTATTCGAAGTAGACACTAATTCAACTAGCAATGGAACAATACCGGATTCAAGCAACCTGTGATGGTTTCCTGGATGCAGAAGAATCCCGAAAATCGCCACGAGTGCATTCTTTTTCCCGCAGGCTGTTCCGGTCTTGATCAGTTCGATGAGAGCTGGAAATGCTTCAGGCATTTCTGCTATGTACTTCCGGCAGCCCTTCGCTGAGGCAAGGTAGAAGAGGGTTGCAGCGGCTATCTGTCTTGCTTCCAGACTCAGCCCCTCACTCAGGACTCTGAGAATTGGTCTCAATCCATCATTCTCGATTATCAGCCTTCTGCCACTAGTATGCTTTGACAGTTTCAGTAGAGCTGCAATGGCATTCTCTTGCATAGATGTGTCTAGAGAAGATAGAAGGTTTAGGAGAGGCAGGATCGTGCCTGCTTCAATCAAACAAGACCTGTTAAAAATGTTTGATTTTGCAAGCAATCGGATCTCGTAAGCAGCCTTGTTTTTCAGTTCATTTGAGCCAAAAACCAGCCTACTAGCAAGATGCCAACAAACAAATTTCATTGCCTCAGCGACAACGGGACTGCCCGGAATAATAGTTCCCGTTATATCTCGACTTCTTTTCCCTGATTTTGATAGAGAAAGGCCATGATCAGCACAGAACTGCTGGATTAGCTTTCTTAGAGATGTGTTGGGAACCATTTCTGTGCTAGTCAGCCTCTCTCCTGTTTTGGGGCAGGTTGTATTTCCAGCCTTCAACCATTTCTGAATCGAGGATCGATCATAAGTTTGACCTGTCGAAATTGTTACAGGATCAGTCATCAGCTCTAGTGAAATTGGACAGCGGAAATCTTCCGGATTTAAGCAACTAATGATCTCTGGGCTGCATCTCACGTCACTATAATCATGGTCTCGATGGTCCATAGTTTCGAAAATCACTACCCTGCAATAGCTCATCAACCCCACCAAGCTATGCAAAAATGGAACGTCTCTCTCCTCACACTCCAACTGATATCCAATCTCTTCTTCCAAGAACCGGATTTCCCTGTTACATGCACTCCATCTTTTAATCTCTAGATAATCAAGAACCGGCTTAACAAAGCTTGAATCAGTTTCAATCCCCTTCTCAAAATAATCCAACAAACAATGAACTTGCTTCAATGCCCACTCATCTTCAGGGTCTATCTCAAACTTGGCTCTACGTGCTTGTTTTGCTACTAGTTCAACCAGTTCCTTAACTTCACCACAAACTTCTATAGAGTTCAACGGCAGAACATCAAGAGCTGTGGCAACTACCTGAATCAACACCCTAAACTGATGAGCGACGAGCTGAGACTTCATCAAGATCCAAAGCCTGGCACCTTCACGCGTACAATCCTCGAATAAGAATTGGATTTTCTGAAATGTGAGGTGGAGCTCGAAGAATGAGAGGACTACCGACTCAGAGAGAACCAGTCCACGGTCTCTTATCTCCTCGAATAATATCAGAAGAATTCCAATTTGTCTAATGGTTTCACGGACATTTCTTCCTTGTGTGGCAAAGAACTTTGAGTGGAAATTGCAGATGGATTGAGAGAGACTGATCAAAGAACCGATAAGGGTCACTGGAGAAATGGCCTCACAAGGATGAACTGCCGGAAATGTTAGAATCCGGCGGTCCGAAAAATGGAACTTTTGAATCATTTGAAGTAAGCAATAGAAGTGGGAAAAAAAGAGAACTCTGTTTCTGTTCTTTGTTTTGTTGGGTCTCAGGAATGTTAGGATTCCAAATACATATAAGAGAGAGCAACCAGCAAATCAATCAACACGTGGCATTAGATCACGCATCTTAGGTTTGATGAGTAGACGGGTAAGATTTGACACAAGAAACCACGTGGGCACTGGGCAGGCTAACGCAGCTTCTTGGATCTTGGGCAGTATAGTGTACGGAAACTATTCACGTGGGACCCACTAAGCCGACCCAAGTACGTGGTCCAATAGGAATGCGGCATCATACTTACGGATGGGGCTTCTTCGATTCAAAAGTCCGCGTGAATGCGGGTTTGAATGGAGTGTCCTTTTGTAATTAGCATGAATTATACTTAAGAAATAATCAACATTGTTGTTATTAATTCAGGCTTGAAGCATAAAAAGTCCGCACTAGGCCAAACTTAATGTCATTTCATGCGTAGTCAGCATTTGGGTGTAGATAAGCAGTTCAGTATCCTGTGCTCGCGTATTGAACTATACTTGGCTCATTATAGCTTCGCCACATGTCAAGATTCAAGAATTTTATTTAATTTGATAAAAATTGTCTACCTTAGTATAGTGGTCAGTGTATCTATACTTTAACCAACTCTCTCATTCAATTTCTAAAATTTAATAGAATTGCGAAATTTAATCTCTTAAAGACAATATTAATACAACCAAAATTCAGGTAATGTGATTAACTAGTCTGTAAAGGAGATTTTAACACACCACTTCTTTCAATTTATTTAATCAATTTACTTTGTAGACATAATTTATAAAATATTATATATTTTCTTCAAAAATTAATTGTAGTTACTTCTAATAAACGCAACAAATTTGGTTTATCTTAGTGAAGGTCATTTTTCACATCAGGCAGCGATTAAGCAAAAGTGGAAGACTGAGATTGAGGTTAAAGCTAAGACAGCTTGATAAGACGTTTTGTTGCGTTTCACATAACAAAGGGACGGTGAGGGAGGAGTGTCGAAGGTACAAAGGTACTCAATCTTGAGGGGTGCTTGAGTTTATCTTTGACGAAAAAGCATGTAGCCTATTTGTCGAGTTCCTTTTGTCCCCTGTTTTTTTCATTTGAAGGAAAACCCATATGAGTTCAAAACTGCAAGGATAAGTAATTAAGCATGGATGATATTTGAGGATACAATTCCAACTTGGAGGAGTGAAAACTGGGCTCCAGGTTTGGCAATTGTCGGCAGAGAAGGCCAAATGCTAATTTGCAATATCTAGCAATTAAGCAAATATGTATTAAGTCAATTTAATTTGGTTGGAATTGATTCGTCAGCCAAACTTATATCTTAGAGAATAACACATACCGATCTACCATGTATCTTGAGATTGACCTAATTCTCCCATGTAACAATTATATAAATTCATTACCTCATCATAAAAATGTACAATTCTTATAACCCTATTTTTTACTACTCATTAGCTACCAAAAGCTTTCACAAAAACTGACTTGAGCGTTGGAGGGATCTACCGGAAATCAACCTTCGGCGTTCCTTTTGTTGTTTTGCAGGTACCTCTGATCCAGAATCGATCAATCCTATGAATCCAAACAGCAGTGTTCAGCCCCACCAAAATCAGGTAGAACCACAATCTTAATAGCAATCAATCGCTAACAAAATTTGTTAAATTGATATATTAGCGTAGGCTAATACTCGTTACAATCTTATTTGGTATAATAAAAACTTTATAGTGCTAATGAAATATCTTCTGTCACTTAAGATCTTCTCACTATCTTAAGTTCTTAACATGACTTGTTGAACCCAAGTCCTACCATTAAATGAGGACGAGTGGTGCTTATCAGCATCTCAGCTCCTTGTGCTGGAGCTATTCAATTCAATAATTAGGATTGAACAAAATAAAATTTGAGCAATATGTATTTAGATTTGAGTAGGACATTAGTGACAACACTCACCCGTCCGCCAAGACGTGGGGTTTGAATTGTGGATAGGACAGGGTGTAGAGTTACGAAATGACTCCATTTGGCATTATAGAAGGTGAAATATATATATAAAAGTATGCCTTGATAATATATAAATCGTTAACACTAAAAATACGTATAATTTTTATTCTTTATTCTTTATTTATTTGTCTCAAATGCTACTATATTAATTATAACTTTTAGATTCATATTTATTTTAGTATTTATTTCTTTTCATAAGGAAACGAATAGAACTTTAACTTTTAATTGAGCTAAAATTAAAAGAAATTATAGCTTTCGTACAATTTTATTTTTAAAATATGAAAGTATCTAATATATTTTTTAGTATAATGATGTATATTGTATTACTTAATTATAAATATAGTTTTTATTATATATGGAACGAATTTTGTTGAAGGTAATATTTTGTTAAAATACACAAAATGATACGCAATATTACTAAAAATAATTGGCTTGAAAGTTAATTTAGATGATCTTTCAAATCTTAAATTACATTAAAATTAAATTATCATCAAAACGATCAGGACATAATTCAAAGAGGTTATTTCCAATTTGTGAAGAATAAGTTGCAAAATTGGATAAGAAAATCTTTGATGAATAATTATTTAATTAATTAAGTTCAAAATATATTTAATAATATCGACTTTAAAATATTAGAAGTCGCAGAGATAAATTGTAATTATATTAATGTAGTTTTATAGAAGTGTATATTTCGCAAAAATTTTCCACTTAACAAAATTTCTAATTCTAATGGTAAGTTTAATTACCATTTTGTATATAAAATCTAATTATGAGGAAAGAAATTATTTTAAATTTATTTTTATCATACATAAAGGAAAGTTTTGAATAGTACAACCAGGAATTTAAAACATAAAATAGTAAAAAATTATAAATATTTTAGTATAATATATTTCTTTCTTTAAAAATAAAAAGTCTAGATGTATTAATCAAGAAATGGAAATAGAGTGCGTGCGTATTACAAGCTCCGAGCCACCATAACACCATTTAGTCTATAACCAATTGAGCTTAAATGCTTTTATCCTTTTGTTCATAAAATTATAGATTACACATCTAAAGAACATTTTTAAACAAAAAAGAATATTCTTCTTCTCCAACTTCAGTCTTCATTCCTTATTCAAGTCCCCAGTTTTCAACCAACACTACACTATAAGGAATGAGGACTGAAGTTGGACGAATGCTTTTTAATGAACTGAGTAATAAAGTGTCAAATTCCTCTTTAAACAGTTGCTCTAGACTTGAACATTCTTTTGTTTCTTAATTTCAAGCCAAATCCCATACATTATATAAGCTAAAGCTACTACTGATCCCCCTCGTTACTCTTTTAATTCCGACAACGCCATTGTATAGTAGTAAACCATTCCACTGCCTTGGTATAGCTTGGTTACATAGCATCATAATGACTGATTGCTTCAAGGCTTCGCACCTTTATAATGCTACGAAGTAGGGGAAGCTAACCCCACAATTGCACTTGTTTCCTAAATGCTGAAGAAAATACTAAAGTCAAAATATAAGTGCTATATGGTCTCCTTAGAAATTTGACACATAATATAAAATCCCTGCATCATTTTAAATTTCTTCATTATCTGCAGAGTATTTAGTTTAATTTTCTTTAGTAGCTAACCATAGTTAATAAGGATCTAGGACAAGATTCGTTGGACTAATAAATCATCCTAAACCATGTTACTTTGGGGAGTTGTTCTCTGAATAACTTTCTATAGAAGTGTTTAATGAACTCTTTAGAAGGATCATGTCACCATTGGATAGAGTCCCTTTGTCTTGAAATCAACCGACAATTAGTAAGAAGGGAACTAGTATAGCTAGATATATTGGCATTAAATACATCCTTGACTGAGCTTTATCAAGGATCAAAATCCTAAGAGGATTAAGGGTATTTACCTCACTTGGAAAATTAAAGATAGATTAATTATCATGCCATAATCAAGTTGCATACCAATCGCCCAATTGATGAAAGAATTTCATCCTCACATTTTCTTTTAGCTTGAGCAGATGAACCATGCACTACAAGAAAAATGCAAATTAGCGATAAAAATTTAGCAACAAAAAAATTTTCGTCGGTAATCAGCGACGAAAATATACGTTCGGTCGCTAATATTGAGTAATTTAGCAACGGTACTAATATTCGTCGCTAAATTTAGAGGGAATTTGTCGCAACAAAATTAGCGACGAAACAATATATCCGTCGGTAATGGAAATTAGCGACGGAAAGCATATTTTCGTCGCTAAAATTGAGTAATTTGGCGACGGTACTAATACTCGTCGCTAAATTTGGAGGAAATTTGTGGCGGTAAAATTAGCGACGGAATTTAGTGACAGTATACGTTCCGTCGCTAAAAATAGAGGAAATTTTTTACGAAATAAAATTTTTTTAGTTTACCTACGGAAAATTCCGTTGGTAAATTAATTTAGCGAAGGAAATTTTCTTTTCTTCGGCAAAAAGACCGGAATTATTGGCGGTATAAATTTTTTTTTAATTTACCAACGAAAATTTCCGTTGGTAATTCCGTCGGTAAATTCTTTTTAAATATAAACTCACCCGACATCTCCCTCCCACTTCTATCTTCTTTTTCCTTTCTTCTTCTTCCTTCTTCCTACATCTTCTCTTCGGTTTTCTTGGAGCTCATTTCTCTGTTGTGGACTCCTTTTCTACTCGACGATGTTGTCTTCTCCGGCTATTGTCATCGTGTCCTTCGATAGAGGTATTTTTGTAACTAATGTCATGTATTTTTTTATATATTAGATAAAAGTTAATTTGGGTATTTATTATTTTCGTTTAATTGTGTATTTTATTATTGGAAAACAACTTTAAGATATAAATGTTAGTGATAGAAGGGACAAGATGTGATTTTAGTTGTGATGTTAAGATAAATTTCTGATGCATGTAAGGTGTTTGATTAAATGTTTGTTATTTGAAAAAATGATTTCAGTTCTTTATTTTCAGTTCTGTTTTAGTATGAATTTTAATATTTTAATTCTTTTACTTGAAATAATGAAGTTCTCTATATGGTGGCTTCCAGAGAAACTAAACACTTTGCAGGTAAATTTTAAAAAATAGTTTTCAGCAAATTTACCGACGGAAAAAATTCCGTTGATAAATATATTGGATTTTACTGACGAAAAAAATTTCGTCGCTAATTACCGACGGAATTATAAAATCTGTTACTAATTTTCTGACAGAAAAATTTACTGACTGAACAAAATAATTGTCGGTAAATTTACCGACGGAAATTTTTGACGTCAGTAATTCCGTCGGTAAATTTACCAACAAAAAATGTCCGTCGTTAAATTTAGTAATGGTCATATCTCCGACACCTTTTTCCGTAACTAAATTCTATCGTTAAATAAGCTTACCGACAGAATATGTACAAATTCCGTCGGTAAATTCCGTCGCTAAACTTTATTTTTCTTGTAGTGATGGACCATGAAGAGCTAGCCTTTGGCTTTACACACTAGAATCTTTTATGTATTATGCATGGATCCATCTAACCTATAATGATATTTATCCAATTCCATGATATTGTACGAAGTCCTTATCTTTTTTTCTTTCATGAATTTTGTAAATGAAACTAACAAGCTGCTTTTAAAAGATGAGCCTGAACTTGAAATTAAAGTCGGAGTTAAACAACTTAAACTAATGTGGTCTCAATTTTGAATTATTTTCGTTCTGAGTTGGTAATCATTAAACAAATCATACTAGAATTGTTTAATGACATAGATAAGCTTTTGAGCTTGATCACGATACAGCACATTACATATAAAATTAACCCCTTCATCTTTTATCTCAGTTCCAACAAATATAATACTACAACAATACGTCTAATTATATACCAATAAGAATTTAACTTCTCTATCATCTGCTCTACCATAACCCGAATAACATTATTGGAATCAAACATCCAATTAGATAAAGGTTTCTTTATCTCACACATAGTGTTAAATGAATAATGCAAAATTGGATATTTTGTTCCCGAGACCAATTTAGTTGCAATATAAAATAATTCCAACCGTGCACAAAGTTGTCCAGCCAAAACCTATTGATCTTTCATGGGCATGCAAATGTACTGAGAATTTCTTTATCTTTGTCTGGTGAATACATCAACATATTGGATTGTCAACTCTAACATCTTGAACGTTGAGTTCCATTTAGTTGGACAATCCAAAACTAACTTCTTTGTACTCAAAATGCATAGTTTTTATGCAAAATTTTCAAAATTTTAAACTCTTTTAAGTGTTACATTCCAATATACTGTACTATTTTGAATCAAATCTATTGCTTCCTTTATTATATCCAACTTATCCTTCATATTCAACTTTAGAATAAACACAAAGTAACACATATGAAATAACTTTCCACTAACCAACAAGCTCCTAGTCCGTATCTTATTCTTCAACTTTTCAATCATAACATTATTTGTGCTATAATTGTCTTCAATTATGGTGGAATATTACAATCTATCAAATAGCCTCCCAATATGGTTGCCAACCTTTGCTTGTATGTGGTGCCAACATAAAAATGAATTTATCAGGTAAAAAATATGACCAAATCATAATATAATGAAAAAGTAAATAAAATCAATATTAAAGAATATTAATTACCTAAAAAATTTATTGAGTAGAGTTTAATCATTGTCAAAATAATGTGCCATCACTGCCATAAACCCTTGATTAGGTTATCAGTTGTCTACATGTTTATTATAATGCCAATCCATCTTCAACACTTGACAATGTTCTTAAAATTTCTTTCTTCTTATCCTTGTATATCTTCATAATGTCCTTTTTCAACATATTTTGAGTTCTCCATTGTTCATAAATTTTAAAACATCCTAAATTTTTTTGTATCAACTTTAGATAGTTAATGTTCATCACCAGTTACCATAGAAGCAATAAAAAATCTTGATTTATTGTTGTCATAAAATGTTATAGTAATTTTATTCTTCCCCATCGTAAAGTTAGGGTTTAAAAATGTTTGAGCTCATAATACCATCTTTTTTATTACATAAATCCACATGTTTTTTTAAATGAGGGGTTTCACCTTTTGAACTCCAATCCAACATCTTTTGACATTATTTACACTCAATTTTGTCTACTCCGTCTATTGATATAGTCTTATTGAAGTGACTCTAAACTTTACTTTTCAATTGACTTGAAGTTGGACTTCTATCTTCACTTAGTACAAGATTAGAAGTTTCTACTTCTATCTCTGGTACCAGATTACAACTCTCTTTTGAAGGAATATGCTCATCCATCGTGAAACAATCAAACAAATATGTTATTCATAATCGTAATTGTTAATTCATAAACATGGAGAAAATAGGAGAATATAAATCATAATTATAGATTTAAAATCTATCAATTATCAGTGATTCACATGGTCACATACAAGGGCATGCATGTGCTTATATAAGTTGTTGAGATCGTGTCACACAATACACAAAGACGTGTATGTGCTTTTGCAGATCAGGTATAGGGCCGTGTGAGTTCGTAAAACTTACAATCTCATAATGACTTACACATCCCCATACACAAGCATGTATATGATCATATAAGTCTGCAAAAATACCTCCCTGATGGCAATAATCTCACAAATTCAATTTTTAATTAAAACCAAAATATGATGAAGGAACTTTACCTTAGTGGGTGGGTGGCGAAGAAGCAAAAAAAACACTGTGGCGAGTTGGTAGGGCAGTGGGGAAGAGGGACAATCACAGATAGAGGGTGAAGGGATGGCGAGTGGCCACTGGGGCAGAGAAGAGGTGAGTGAGGGTTGACGGTGGAGATAGAGAGAGAGAGAGACAGAAAGAGACTAAAGTGTTGGGATTGAGGAAGAAAGGTTAACTGAGTGTCAAATGATGTTTTATTTAATGAAAAACAAAAGCATAAACGACGTAATTTTGCTTTTATTTGCTTCTTCTCATTAACGAAAATCATAACTAAAAATGAAATTAGTTTACTTTTGAAGCAAAACGATGTCATTTTGTTCTAATATGTTATCAGGCCTCAAGTCAGACTCAAATTTGGGTTAACTCAACATCTTCATAGCTTTTGGACCCAAGGCCTAACCCGAGGCTCGTTAACTCAAGTCGGGCCTAAATGCCACTTTCAGTGTTTATGAATGAACTCAATTAGGAAAATCAACAAATTGTTCTTTACTAAATGTATCTAAAGCTCTTTAAAAGTACTGACTCCATTTTGATTAATAAATGCACTTTTACATCTTAAGGGACTGAAGTTTTGAAGTGTTAAACCTAATTAAAGCAACTCCTTTATTGTTAACTAAATGCTCAAAGTCAGAGATATTATGAATTAGAAGATGAAAGTTGGGGTTGGGAATGGAGGCAAAACATGGCTTTGGGATGATAAATGGAATGATCTTGATCCCTTTCACTAAATACAAGGTCTAAATAACCTTAAACTCTTAATCCCCTTAAAGGACAAAGTTACTATGATCATTGACATTGAAGTGTGAACTACAGATTGAAAGGCTTTAATACTATAATGAGCTGAGTCAAATTACAAATAAAACATAAAAGGTAAAGATGGGACAACTTATAGATACCAGAACTTAAAAACTTTTACTAATAAATCCTCGCTATGCCTGCCTAAACAATCTACTCAATTGGTGTCATAGTGAAAGCTTATTTGGTTCAAAGATAACTCCCTCAAAACTTCTTTTAATCTCTAGAGCCATTAAATAGAGATTAAACACCTTAGATAGGGTGAAAGTTATGTCCCCTTCTAACATATTATTTAAATTATATTGCCAAGAACATGAAAACTTAAACTACCTGCTCTCCTCTTGTTTTGAAAATCTTTTTGGAGTAATGTTTCTAACATGTGTAGGATCTAAAGCAACGAAAGTAACTGGTTATTGTTTGTAGCTTGGGTGGAAGAGTTAAAATTTATACACCAAGTTGACTCGACAGTCTTTAAATTAATGATCAGCTGTGCTGTGACACCTATATGATTTGGTGGGAAAAGGAGCAAAACAACAATTCACGATAAATTGCAGAGCTTTTTAAGTCATCACTATTGCAACAGCTCGATGGATGAGACAGATGATTATGGTAAATAATATTTACTTAAAAGATGAATCCTAAACTATTTTCTAGATATAGAATATATAATCCTTGGTTAAGGGGGGTTTCAAGATTTGAGAGTTTTGTAATCACCACTTCCTCACACTAAGGCTCCATCTTTAGTTTCCAGTCTGCTTTCCTTAAAATGTTAGACTTTGTTTTTGTTTATATTTTGTAAAATTGTTTTGAAGTTATTAGCTTCTTTTTAATCTTTAAATAATTTAATATTATAAAATTGTTTTAATAATTTAAATAAATAAATATAAATTTTAGTTATAAAAGAATATAAATATAGATAGTAAATGAATAATGTATACTGATATATATATATATATATATATATATATATATATATATATATATATATATATATATAAGGAAAAATCTTATATTTCTTATCAATAATTTTAGACTTATATATTTATCAATTTCGACGTACGACCATACCAAACGACTAATTTGATATTTTGTTTAAATAGTGGTCCCTTCTCAATTCAGAGCGGAACCATTTTTTTGTTCTTTCTAGTCAACATCAATGCCTACCCTCAAATATAATTGAATAAGCTCTAAAGCCTACAATCTGAAACCAAAAAGGAGTGTCTAGAATTTTCTCACATGACGAGGGCATGAAGGGAAAACGAGTACTACATGATGGATGGACGGATGGATGGATGGATTGACGGAGGCAAGTCAGGTTCCTGTACATGGCTTGGATCTGTCATGCTATAAGATATTTCACTAACCAAATCATATTTGTAGCCACAAAAACTCCCAGGTCCTAATAGACAACCCCCAGTTTCTTCCAAACCATTGCAGGACAAGACCATGGAACGTACGTGGACCAGTAGTTTCGTGACAGCTAGTACGCGCTTACTAACTCAGCATCACAGCACGTTAAGTGGTTGATTGATGTAGAGACGGCTTAATTGCCATTACTAAATAATATATATATATATATATATATTTAACGTTGATGTTTGATGTAGTGAAGTTTGATCATCATCAACTTGTTAATTACGTGTCTCTACCACACACGATTTGTGTCCCTACAAATTGACAAATTTAACGCTAAAAAATCAAGAAAGTTTGATGCTTGGTAGCAACAGCTTCTGTGGTTGCTTGCAACACCTGTAGCTTGTGTTCTTGGAGTTCACATTATGTGAGGGCAAAAGGAATGAGATTAGTTAGCCAAGAAAAGACATCCATTGGCCTGTTGCAACGATTGCAATCGCCTTGCTGTAATACTGAAAAAACATGTTCCTTGCTATGAAGCTACTGGGTATGAATTCGTCAACTTTTTGTCCGATTATTGTGTCCATGATGTGCATGGCCGCTTGTCCAATTCACGTAAAGCGACAAAATCTTCTTTCTGTTATAGTTAAACCTTTATACACTCTCGGATAATTATAACTTATTTCAACAAAATACAAAAGGTTTATACACTCTCGGATAATTATAACTTATTTCAACAAAATACAAAACTCACTAAGGTAATAGCACTTGTCATTTCTCTATGCTCTAAGCTCTAACTTAGTTTCTTTTGAAACTAAATCCATTAATTCTATCTTTACAATACAACTATCTCCAATATTCTTTTGATTTCCTTTTTTCTATTTTTCATAAAATTTCATAATTCTCTATAAATTTTAAAAATAAATCCAAAATTCAAAAATATTTCAAATCCACAAATCAATAAAATTTTCAAACTAAATAAATTCCAAATTCACAAATTTTCCATAAATCACAACTCAGTCTAATTATATCCGAAAAATGTCAATGAATGCAGGTACAGTCATATGAATGCGCAAAAATGTGCACGTCACACTTAACTTATGCATGACGTAAATTTTTCTAATTTTTTAGTGATTTCTCATAACTCACTATTCTAGCCTTAATATGGGTAAAGGGATGTTACATAACCATTTGTGGAGACCCAATTTTAATCACAAAGCAGTCAACAAAGTCGTTTCGTATAGAGATAGATTAAACTTCATAATTTTTTTTCACTGCTATTTTTTTCTTCTTTTTTTGAAATATATTGATATTTAGGATTAGGAGATAGCAGTATAACACATAATTCAATTATCAATCTCTTCAATTTTCTTTCATCTTTTTCTTTTCCTTGCCTTCCATATTTTTCCACACAAGTTTGACATAAATTGTGGATAGAATGCTTACTTACATTTATGATGTGTGAAGATATTAAAGGTTTTAGTTGTTTATTATGGGTTTATGAAGAAAAAAAAGTTCAACTCAAGCTTTTGAAGTTAAATGTTTAAAATAAAGAGGGTGTTCATCATTTTTATGCACGAATGCATAGATGTGATCTCAAGTCAATTCCAAGTAAGTTCTAGAGAAAAATTCACCTTAGAAGATAATTACACATCAAAGAAATACAAATTGATGTAAATGTTTCAATCTTTTAGGCCCAAAAACTCACAAGTTAATGCAGTTCACCACAATTATATACCATGTTTAATCATATGATTGCCAAACCTTGACTAAGTGTGTACACTTGTATTTCTTAATCAAGTGGCATATATTTCCTAAAAATAAAATTAACTCATGTTATGTGCACTAATTAAGTCATTAAAAATGGAAGTATAGAAAGTGTCAAAGTTGGCTAATCAATTGCAAACAAGTCAATAAGCATTAAAATTTTTTCAATAAAGATTCCTAAATAGAAGTTATATGGAACATACCCTACCCCCACACCTAATCCATACATTGTCCCCAATGTAATTATATAAAGTGAAATAAGCTAAAATAGAAAAGAGAAGAGGAATGAAAGCTTCTCTATAATTTGATCACCTAAGTCATGGGGTTGGTGAGTAAGGAGGTTGAAATCTTTGGTGTGCCTAATATGTTGTAAAGTTTTGCTCCATTCGGTGCATTTGACGTTTAGGTAGAGCCAGATAAGGATCTAAGTTGGCCTAAGGAGGTTGGCTACTATTCAATATAGGTGAGACAACCCAACTTTTTGTGGTTGGACATGGGTTGGAAGTGACAGCTAGACCCAAATAAGTAAATTATAACCACCCATGATTCATTTCAATTATGCCCATCCTACACAAACATTCCAAATCCAAAGGTTTTATGGCACAAGCCACAAGCTTATTAGTGTTTTTAAGATCCAACAATTTCAAATTAATGGCCAATTAATATTATTGGTTTGGATTTCTTGTTTAACACATATTGAAATTGTGTCAGAAAATAAAAACTTAAATTAACAGGAATTTGTTTTTCCATACACCACAAAAAATAAAATTAAACCTTAAAAAGTGTACCAGTAGAATCTCGTCGTCCCAAAAAATTGTACGTTAAGAGACAATGTATGATTTTGAAAACAAGATTTTTTAAATATGAACTCTTAAATGCATTGGCATTATATGGTTGAGGATCAACAAACCATTGAGTCCATATTTCAGAGGCATGAAAATTAGTATGATAATCAAAGTGGGAACTTACAAATGGTTCGTTTTTGATGTCATCAGTTGATATAAAACCCATAGCAACATTAAATTCATCAACAGATAATGAAAATTCCTGCCCCATAAGTCTAAATTCATCAATCCCTTTGTAGAAATGCCGAATTCTTTATGGGAATTAAATTGAAAGGTGTTGTAAAAGTCTCGTGTCAATTCAACATAAGTAGGATAGTCAACTTTAACAAATGCATTCCAACAAATTTGCCTAACTAATTGTTTAAAGGAATTACGAATTTGTAAAGCATCAAGAGTGTCAGTTAGAACATGCTTACATGGGTAATTTTTTGTTGGCTCAAGTCCTCTAGCAATTGAAAAGTAGTGAAATCCCCACTTCGTGAGTTCCATTGGCTTCTCCTTTTGATTTGCTTACCTTTTTGGGTTCAATTTCTAGTTGTAGGAACTTGGGTCAGTTCAGAAATTGGAGTAATGGAGGGACTCGACGTCATAGTTGTTGTATCTGATGAAGGGTGAGTGTTAACCGATATAGGGATTGATGAAGCTAACTGGCGTGAGTCGTTCTTCTTGCGTGGCATGGTCCCAAGCTCTGGAACTGTAGACCTGAAATCACTAAAATAAGAACACAAAGCCAACGAAAATTTGGACTAGTGGGTGACGTTGGTTACTGTGGTAAGTAGGGTAAAAGTTTTAAGGGTTTTCGTTGGAATGGTATGGGTGTTGGATAAATTTATGGTAGGATGAATGAAATTGGAATGGGTGAATGAAAGTGTAAGGCTGAAATTGTAGTGGGTGGGCAAGAAAAGTTTTTTTAATTTTTAATTTTTAAATTAAATTAAAATTGAAAACATTGACATGTGAAAATACTAAAGGGAATGGAATAAAATTGACATCTAAAAAAATTAAAAAATTAAAAAAGAGAAATAATGAAAATAGAAATAAAATTGAATATGAAATTTTTGGGTTGCCCCCAAATGCGCTTCTTTTAATTCGTTAGTTGGACGTGTTTATCGACTTACCTTATTAGAGATAGATTGGGGCTACTAGCTCTATCTCTTCCACATTCTTGATTGGAGAATTCTTATAATATGGCTTCAAGTCATGTCTATTAACCTTAAACACCTTGAAAGTGTCTGAACTTTGAATTTCTACCGCACCATGAGAAAATACATTAGTAACAATAAATGGTCTAAGCCATTGAGATCATAATTTTTCTGGAAATAACTTAAGCTTTGAATGACAAAGAAGAAATTTTGTCCTATTGAAAATTGCTTCCTTAAAATCATTTTATAATGAAAAGCTTTTGTTTTGTCCTTATAAATTTTTGCATTTTCATAAGCCTTATTACGGATCTCTTCTACCTCTTGCAATTGCAACTTCCTATTATTACAAGCCTTTACTAAATTCATGTTTAACTGCTTCATAGCTCAGTAGGCTTTATGTTCTATTTCTATAGGCAAATGACATGGTTTACCGAAGACTAACTCGTACGACAACATGTCTATTGGAGTTTTGTAAGCAGTTTGATATGCCCGTAAGGCATCATCCAAATGTAAGCTCTAATCTTTTCTTTTTAGATTCACCATTTTTTTTTCAAAATTTATTTAATTTCTTGGTTGGAGACTTTAGTTGCCACTAGTCTGCGGATCGAAATACGATGTGAAACACCATATTTATTCATCAATGTTCCAACAATTTTATTACAGAAATGAGTTCCTCTATTGCTAATCATAGCTCGAGGTATTCCATACCTGACAAAAATGTAAGATTTGACAAAATTGATTACAACTTTAGCATCATTTGTATAAATAGCTTTTGCTTCTATCCACTTTGACATATAATCCATGGTTAAAATGATGTAAGTCTTACCAAAAGATGAAGGAAAATGACCTATAAAGTCAATTCCCCATATATCAAAATTTTCACATACCAGGATATTTGTAAGTGGCATTTGATCTCTTCTTCCTGGACTACCAATTTTTTGGCAATGATCATAAGACTTACAAAACATGTAAGTGTCATAAAATAATTTGGGCCAAAATAAACCACATTTAAGAATTTTAGGAATTGTTCTTTTGGGGACAAATTGTCCCCCACACACAAATGAATGGCAACAATTTAATATGGAAGGAATTTCATCATCTATAACACACCTTCTAATAATTTGATCAACACAAAATTTCAAAATATGAGGTTCATCCCATATGTAATATTTGGTCTCTCATCTAATTTTATCCTTTTTAGCTCAAGATAAATCACTAGGTGAGGACTTAGTTGCCAAGAAATTTACTATGTTGGCATACCATATAATTACCTGTTGGATTGCAAAGAGACTTTTATCTAGAAATTCATCTTGGGAAATATCAGATGTATTAGTTGGAGTGATCAGGCTGAGATGATTGGCCACCAAAATTTTAGCTCTCTTTTTTGTCACGTATTTTCAACTTAAATTCTTGTAGGAGTAAGATCTACCGAATCAACTTCGGTTTTGCTTTTTTTTTAGTCACCAAATATTTCAGAGCTATATGGTCTGAATAAACGATCACTCATGTAACCCATAAGTAAGACCGAAATTTTTCCTACCTAAAAACTATAACCAAGAATTCGTTCTCTGTCGTGGAATAATTTTTCTATGCATCGTTAAGTGTTATGGAGGCATAGTAAATGACATAAGGTACTTTGTCCACTTTTTGACCCAAAACTACTCCAACTGAATAATCCGATGCAACACACATTAATTTGAAGGGAATGCCCCACTACAGTGGCTGAATTATTGAGGCTGTAGTGACTCGTTCCTTTAGTTCATCAAATGCAATTTTATATGACTCATCAAAATCATTTCACATCTTTTTGGAGTAGTCTACACATAGGTTGAGCAATCTTTGAAAAATCTTTAATAAATTGACGATAGAATCTTGCATGAACAAGAAAAGAGCAAACTTTTTGCATATTCGCAGGGTAAGGTAAAGATCTTATAACATCTATCTTAGCCTTATCAACCTCAATTCCCTTAGAAGAGACTGTATAACCCAAAATTATGCCTTGATCAACCATAAAATGACTTTTTCATAATTTAAAACCAAATTAGTCTCAATACAACATTTAAACACTATCTCAAGGTTGATAATACATGTTTAAGAAGATTCTCCATAAACCGTAAAGTCATCCGTGAAAACTTCCATATAATCTTTCATAAGATTAGCTAACATACTTACCATACGCCTTTGAAATGTCACTGGTGCATTACACAAACCAAAAGGCATTCTTCGATAGGCAAAGGTGCCAAATGGACATGTGAAAATTGTTTTCTTTTGGTCCTTTGGTGCAACCAAAATCTGATGATAACCTGAATAACCATATAGACAACAATAGTGAAATTTACCTGCAAGTCTTTCAAAATTTTGATTAATAAATGGAAGAAAAAAATGATCTTTTTTAGTAATTGAATTTAGCTTCCTATAATCTATGCAAACTCTCCACCCATTTTGAACATGAGTGGGTATCAACTCACCATCACTATTTTTTATTACAGTCACCTCAGTTTTCTTTGGAACTACCTAGATCGGACTTACCTAATTGCTATTCAAAATGGGATGGATAATTCTAGCATCAAAAGGCTTTAAGATTTCCTTTTTCACCACCTCCATCATGGGTGGATTTAAACGACTTTGGGGTTGCCTTACCTCCTTGGCTTCATCTTCAATCAAAATTTGGTGTACATAAATGGTGGGACTAATGTCTTTTAAATTAGCTACCGTCTACCTAATGGCTTATTTGTGTTGTCTTAACACCTGAATCAATTGTTCTTCTTGCAAAGGAGTGAGTTTATTTGAGATAATAATAGGTAATGTAGCTTGCTCACCCAAAAATATGTATTTTAGATGGTTAGGCAAAATTTTCAGCTCCAATGCAGACAATTGAATCAACGAAGGCAATAATTTGGAATTGTTTTAGGACAACTCCATATAAGGTAATTGCTACACCATTTTCTTCGTTTTCTCCAAATTGCAAAACATGGTTTCAAGTTCGTTATTAAGCACTAACATCTTTATAAGTAACTGCCACTATAACACATCTCCAATTTCAAGAATTGTCTTAAGTTCATCTCTTCCATTTAAGGAAGAATTTTTTTTTGTACCCAAGTGTCAATAAAATTCATAGAAACAATAGGTTGTTCATCATCCAAAAATTTCATGGCATTGCATATATTTAATTTAATTAATTCACCATCAAATTCTATAGTCAACGATCCATTATGAACATCAATTTTTATTCTAGTGGTTTTCAAGAACGACCTTCTAAATAAAATTGGAGTTAAAGAGGAAACATCCTCACTATCCATATGCAAAATGTAAAAATTAGTTGGAAAAAGAATTTTGCCTATTTGAACCAAGATATCCTCTAACACACCCTTAAGATAAGCATTCGAACGATCTACTAATTGAATCAATAGATTAGTTTCTTTAATGGGCCTCATTTTTAAGGACTTGTAAATGTAATAAGGCATGGCATTTATTGGTGCACCCAAATCTAGCATAGCTTTTTCAATTCTTAAATCACCAATTTTACAGGGAATAGTGAACATACTTGGGTCTTGACATTTAGGTGGTAGTTTTTTTTAAGTATTGCAAATACGTTCTCTCCTTATTGTACTTTATCATTAAATTTTAATTTTTGTTTCGAAGTGCAGAGCTCCTTTAGGAATTTAGCATAATGAGGAATTTGCTTAATGGCATCTGTTGGACCTCGAACTTTTTTTGGAAGTTAGAAATATTAAATGAGAAAATTTGGCGATTATTCATGTGTAAAGAAAAGAAGAATTCTTGAATTTGAAATGAAGTGGAAAGGATAGTTATGTACAAGATGGGTTATAGTGAAATATTGAAAGTTATAAGTTGAAACATGTAACATCCCATCCCCGATGGGAAGGGTAAATTGGTCAATTAGGACAGGCTAGTAATTTACATTGCATATTTTGAATTGAATATTTATTTTGACCTCTAATTTTAGAGGAATGAGTCATTTGGTACATGCACATGTAAGTACATGCATTCATGACATTTTTCCCGGTAATTATTTGTGATTATGATGGGATTTGTGAAAATGTTTAATTTATGATTTATTGGGAATTATGAAATTTTTGGGTCTGAATAGTGGAATTGGAAATGTTTTAGAGTGATCGTCAGTTGATAATGACCCTTAGGAATTTTTCTAAAAATTCGGGAGAAAAGTCCGGACCAAAAAATCCTCTGAATGACGGACTGATTGACTGTATAGTATTGAATAACTGTTCAATGGCCATGAGAAATTAGATATATGATTTTAGAAATTATTTTGTTGAGCCATTGAAATTTGGAGAATGAATTGTACTGGAAATGATTGTGAAAAGAGGAAGAGATTTAAATGTATTGCGAGGAAAAAGACTAGAGACTTAATTGTTTTACCTTAAATGCCTTAAGTTTCATAAATTGGGAGAAAAAGAAATCCTTCTCTCCTAGGGCACGATGGCTTCTCCTTCCTTGGGTGATTTTCGATTCTCTCTTCAAGAGTGTGCTTGCTCCTTCTTTGTGGCTGAAGATCAACTAGAAGCCTTGAGAGAGTGATGATTTTCAAGAGTTCAGAAGCTCACCGTGGATGTTAGAGAAAGATGATAGGGTTGGGGAAGATTTCGGAAGATTTGAGGATCGGATGCTTGATTGGTAAGTAAAATGGGTTTAATGTTGTTTTATTGTTTTTAGTATGCATTGATGAGTTTAAATATTAAAGATTGGGGTAGTTATGGTTGAGTTATGACTGGTTTTAGAGAGAGAATGAAAAAAAGAGAATCGGAGAAGACGATCGGGGCTTCTTGCGTCGCGACGTCTTGTTGAAGGCCCTCGGCGCGACGAGTAATGATTATTACCATGGCGAGCTCGAGCTCAGTTGGACGTCACGGCGAGCGTGTAATTATACGCCGCGACGAGTCCATTTCTTTTGCATCGCGGCAAGCCAAAAGGTAGGTGTTCACCGCGGCGAGAGATTTCCACGTCGCGAGGAGCGACCCTTCTTAAGCCGCGACGAGGAGTCCTTGGTCGCGGCGAGGGGCATTTTTCTGAAAGAATATGTTTAATTTATGGGGCATAACTAATGGTGTAGACCTCCAATTGAGGTGATTCTTGATTCGTTATTATTTAGAAAAAGAGGTCTACAATTGAGGTAGAGAAAGAAAGTTTGAAATCAAATGAGTGAGATTTTAAATATAGAAAGAATGTTGAATATGATTTCCTATTACAACCCAAGGGTTGTTTCATGATAATTGGGGTTTAATTATGAGATTCTGAATTTAAGGAAATGTTATTGAGAGTTTTGGAAACTGAGCATAAAGGGTGAATTTGATCTAGGGAATAGTGACACTGAAATTGAGGTCTTTCTTGAGAATATCCAAATGAGTATGACTTGGTAAATTGACTGAATGTTAAAATTGGAATTTGTGGAATTCCGTAATAGGTCATTGAAATGAAATGAGTCATTATTGATCAATTGAGTGAAAGGTTAGGTTTGTTAACAGAAAGTGGAAATTGGGAACTAGTGCCGGGAAGGTCATGAATAGGCATCGTACATCTTTTATTTAAGACATGTGCATCATTGAATCTTTCTGATTATGCATTTAGTAATGAGAAACTATTTGACTGTTCTAGAGGCACCGTTGGAACAACATTCCACGGATATTGCTGGGACTTTCAGGCGGTAGCTCGGAAGTACAGGTGAGTAACCTAGTTGGTTCCTCAATCTTTATGTGTTTAATATTATGCACTGATTCCGTGTGGAGATAATGGGGGGTTATGTGTGTTTGCTTTTGATTAATTTCAGACCATAGGTGTCCGAAGTATTGAGAACTTGATACTGAAGTGTTATTGTATGTAACTGATTATGAATGCTTCAATGAAATAAACTGAAAATGATTATGACTGAAATACTGGACCGATGGTCCGAAGGAATGGGAAATGGGACACTGAAATATAAACTGACTGTAAATGTAAATTGGGACATATGCATTCATTCATAAAGGCATGTTCAGATAATGATAGTTGTGACCTGAGTCGCCACTGATACTGAAAAGAGCCTCGAGCTTGAACACTGATACTGAACCGAGCCTCGAGCTCGAGGAGAGTTAGTGCATACCCTGAGGGTTCTCCTGCTCCCTAGACGCGTCTACTGAATACTGATCACTATTAAGCGCTCGGTCACAACGCCGTAATAAACTGGAAAGTGTCACATGTGCATCGCATATACAAATGATTAAATGTGGACTGTGTGAAAGGCGAAATGCCTTATATTTGTAAAATGAGAACGTATGTGATACTCTATGAATTGTTTGTATATGCCTGAATTGAGTGAACCATCGATGATGGTTTCTCAGTGAGTTCACAAACTCACCCAAAATTGCAACTATTTTTTAGGAATCGAAGAATACCCCGTTAGACACAGGGGTGTATGCCTTCTGCATGCCAGACAGAGTTTGAGGTCGGGATCAGTTCATGTCTGCATTAGTGTTATTCTGTTCTTGTATAAGATTTGTATTTCTGCAATTTCTGCAGAATAGTACTGTCATTGTAGAGGGCCCAAATTGATAAATGTTGTATTGTAATGTGATTTTTGAAATTATGTTTTGATCGAAATGTTTTCGTATTAAAGTGGGTCCAATATGGTTACTGATTTCCGCGCACGAGATTGTTTTCAAAAATAAAAAAATGTTTTACTGAGTTTTGAACGGTTTTGACTGCTCTAGCATACCACCCTCGTGAGGCACGGGCTCGGATATCACCATCGATATCGGGTTCGGGTCTTGCGGGAGTTGGATGCTACATTTGTGGTATCAGAGTCCAGAAGTACAATCTTACATGGACATTCTGAAATATGGGTCAAGTTACATGCATTTAAGTCATGTCACGGTAGACAGTGACAACTGATTCCTTGTCTAGCATATGAGTCAAATGCATGAGCCTGTATCAATTGTTTAAGTGGTTAGAAATAGTGAGGAAAATGATGATATGTTGGAAAGTGATAAATGGAAGTTTTGGGTATCGTGAATTAAGAAAAGGTGTATGATTAGATTTGAAAAATGAAGATTTAGAGTTTTGGTATTGATGGATATATTATGAAATACAATAGCCGTGTTATACCTGAGTATATCCTTAAATGTGGGATAGATATGAAGTTAGAATTGTGGATTGATAGAGGAAAATAGCGAGGGGTTAGAAATGGCAAGATTGAAAGTGTATAAACAAAGTGGATGAAATTAAAATGTTCCATGATCTGTAGAAGCTACAATTGGGTTTGATTACTGTGATGGGAGTCTTTGAATAAGAGTTTATGACTTAGAGTCAGAATATGTTAGTGGGAAATCAAGAATGATTGTACATCTATAATATTGATTCGAGTGTGAAAATATATGGGTCTGATTAAATAATGAAAGGATTGAAATGCAAGACAATGATAATGGTAGATGAAAAAGTTGTTTAGGTTCAATAGATTTGCCTCTGTGAACGCACACACCTGATAATAGGAACGCCATGGCAAGTGCAAATATGAAGCTTATATGTCTCATATGTGTGGAGATGATATCGGAATCAATCAGTGAGTTGTCCTTCATCCGTCTCTCTATAAGATGTAATGATTTTGATGGTATTTACTTCACTGAATTTTATTAAAAAGAATGTCCTGATTTATATGAATTGAGGTACAATTGATCTTCATGGGATATGATGAATAGCTAAAAATTGATTTCCTAAGGCATTGTGATTGGGTGACAAGAAATATGACGACTGTTGATGATTAGGAATTCTATGAGAGGTATTGATGAAAGTAGTGAGAAATCTTCTTTCAAAGAGGAGTTTCCTTGAATTGGGTTAAGTCGATTAGATGATTACAATTGAAAAATTTAGCAATGAAAGGACAAATTGGAGATAAATTTGAAATGAACGAAAAGTCATTATTGGGAGTCCTAATCCTAGTGGAGACTCAAGTGTAAGAGATAGAATCTGCTACTGAGTAGGTATGTACTATGTCAATGTAAAGAATCCGATTATATAATAGGATTATTGAACAGTAAAGAGACATTAGTCATGGTTATGAGGAGAATATTGATTCACAAATATTTGTGTAAAAATGTTCAGAAAGTACAAGTGGATTTGGTGAATGTGTTATCAACCCAGTTTGTAATGATGGCAATAAATTGAAATATGTGGAGAAGCTAGTGTAAGAGAATATGTGTCAGCATATGTTATTATGAAACTGAGAAAATCATAAGAGAATTTTTCCTCATTGGGGAATTTAGATATTTTAAGAGTTATGAAAATCAATTATGAGCATTGTCTAAGAAATTTTGGGTTGAAATTGTCAAAGATATCAACGCCCCGGTAGTGCTATATTATTGAAGAGTAGAATGTCTCAATTGTGTTTAAATTGGATAGTGATTATGAACCTTAATGATATATCAATTGTTTTTGAAAAGTGAAGAAAAATAGTCGGTATAGTTGAGGAAATTGCATGTTTTGAAAAGTTTCATAAAAAGTGAATCTTAGTTGATCAAATAATTGTAGATGAATTAGTGTTCAGACATGGCACTTTGGGAGACGTAATGACGATAGAGGTATTGATAAAATGTGAAATTGCAAGGGACATATGTATACGGGATTTAGAGTTCTTTTAGAATTGGTTGTATACGTCCAGAAATTGTTAAGATTTTCAGGCCTTAGTTCTTTGACAAAAATGTTGAGGAGAGGCGTGTGAACTATCTGACGGGTGATTGTAAAAAGAGACATTGGAGATTTTGCAATATTTACAAAGTGTCCCAGTAAAGGTTATGATGTGATCTGTTGAAATAGTATAAAGTGGTTTTATGTACATAGGGACAAGTATAATCTCATGGGCTGCATTATGATTGATGACTTGAATTTTTTATTCTGAGTATTGTTTTGAAAGTTGGAGACTTTATTCGTATAGAAATATTTTTGAATATGTCTATGAATATGCAAATTGATAGCGATTGAGGTATTTAGGGAATTTGAAAGAATTGAAAAGGATTAAGTGATTGAGTGTTTCAAAATTTTGTTAGTGATGCAATTAAATAGATTGAACAGAAAATGTAATGGCAGAAGATCAATTTCTGGGCGATAAGGTTATTAAACCTAGTGTAATTCGGAGTGCAAACTGTTGAGCTATCAAGGGGCAAAAAGAAAGTATTATTAGCTATTGGATTTCCAAATCAGATGTGTATAAAAAGGATTGGCAAAACCCGAATTGAGGACTTAGAATCTGCGAACCCTATGGAGGAATTGAAAATGAATCCAACTTTTGAGAAAACGAGATTTATGACTGGATTTAGAAGTATGGGTAATACCCACCTAAGAAACTGTTAGAGAAAACTCAACGATTAATCGAAGCTTTATGTTCTGGTAAGAATTCATTGAAAGAGTAATAGAAGATTTAGAAAGTGAAATCGAATGATTATATGTGTGATAATCCAACAGACTTGATTGCCGGAGACAATGTAAAACTGATATTTTTGGAATCTCATTGGGATATGAAATTGATGTTTAGTTCAGATTGATTGTGGGTATATCAATTGTTTTATTGGTGATACCATTCAATAGTCGAAGGCCATGATTGATTGAAATAATGTTGATAAATGAAATGAATATGTAATAGGGGTTAAATGATCCAAGTTAATGACAATGAGTCGAGTTGATTATATTGAGATTATTAGAATCTTATGAAATTGATGTTTTAATTTCTAAAGGGAGGTAATATGATAAGTGATAAATGAAATGCTTCGAAGTGTATCACTTCGACCTTGATGCACTGAGATGAGGATAAGTGTGTAAACCGAAGAATTAAATTTGTTATAAGTGGCCTCTATATGTTTGGGGTGTGATTAGATTGGTAAGTTAGTCAAAAAAATGATTTTGATTTGCAAAGTGTTACTCGGACAGGATTAAGAAGTATTGCTATGATCTGATATATGTGTTATTGATACCGAAAGTGAAGAATTGCGAGTAATCATGAGGAAACAGTTAGGACAGTGTAAAATTTGAGAAAGATAAAAAGGGTGATCGATTGTATTGATTTCAGTGAATTGGCAGAATTGGTCATATAGTGCAATAAGTGTGAAACAGTATGTAGGTGATCGAAACAATTCCCCCTGCCTTTTTGATTAATCGTATATGAAATTTCGAGGACGAAATTTTTGTTAGGAGGAGAGAATTGTAACATCCCATCCCCAATGAGAAGGGTAAATTGGTCAATTGGGATAGGCTAGTAATTTGCATTGCATATTTTGAATTGAATATTTATTTTGACCTCTAATTTTAGAGGAATGAGTCATTTGGTACATGCACATGTAGGTACATGCATTCATGACATTTTTCCCGGCAATTATTTGTGATTATAATGGGATTTGTGAAAATGTTTAATTTATGATTTATTGGGAATTATGGAATTTTTGGGTTTGAATAGTGGAATTGGAAATGTTTTAGAGTGACCGTCAGTTGATAATGACCCTTACGAATTTTTCTAGAAATTCGGGAGAAAAAGTCCGGACCGGAAAATCCTCCGAGTGACGGACTGATGGACTGTATAGTATTGAATAACTGTTCAATGGTCATGAGAAATTAGATATATGATTTTAGAAATTATTTCGTCGAGCCATTGAAATTTGGAGAATGAATTGGACTGGAAATGATTGTGAAAAGAGGAAGAGATTTAAATGTATTGCGAGGAAAAAGACTAGAGACTTAATTGTTTTACCTTAAATGCCTTAAGTTTCATAAATTGGGAGAAAAAGAAATCCTTCTCTCCTAGGGCACGATGGCTTCTCCTTCCTTGGGTGATTGTCGATTTTCTCTTCGAGAGTGTGCTTGCTCCTTCTTTGTGGCTGAAGATCAACTAGAAGCTTTGAGAGAGTGATGATTTTCGAGAGTTCAGAAGCTCACTGTGGGTGTTAGAGAAAGATGATAGGATTGGGGAAGATTTCGGAAGATTTGAAGATCGGATGCTTGATTGGTAAGTAAAATGGGTTTAATGTTGTTTTATTATTTTTAGTATGCATTGATGAGTTTAAATGTTAAAGATTAGGGTAGTTATGGTTGAGTTATGACTGGTTTTAGAGAGAGAAATGAGAAAAAGAGAATCGGAGAAGACGATCGGGGCTTCGCATGTCGCAACGTGCGCTGAGGACCTCGACGTGACGAGTAAACAGTTACTCGCCGTGGCGAGCGTGTAATTATACGCCGCGACGAGTCCATTTCTTTTGCGTCGCGGCAAGCCAAAAGGTAGGTGTTCGCCGTGACGAGAGATTTCCACGTCGCGGTGAGCGACCCTTCTTACGCCGCGGCGAGGAGTCCTTGGTCGCGACGAGGGGCATTTTTCTGAAAGAATGTGTTTAGTTTATGTGGCATAACTAATGGTATAGACCTCCAATTGAGGTGATTTTTGATTCGTTATGATCTAAAAAAAGAGGTCTACAATTGAGGTAAAGAAAGAAAGTTTGAAATCAAATGAGTGAGATTTTAAATATAGAAAGAATGTTGAATATGGTTTCCTATTACAACCTAAGGGTTGTTTCATGATAATTGGGGTTTAATTATGAGATTCTGAATTTAAGGAAATGCTATTGAGAGTTTTGGAAACTGAGCATAAAGGGTGAATTTTGATATAGAGAATAGTGACACTGAAATTGAGGTCTTTCTTGAGAATGTCCAAATGAGTATGACTTGGTAAATTGTCTGAATGTTAAAATTGGAATTTGTGGAATTCCGTAATAGGTCATTGAAATGAAATGAGTCGTTATTGATCAATTGAGTGAAAGGTTATGTTTGTTAACAGAAAGTAGATATTGGGAACTAGTGCCGGGAAGGTCATGAATAGGCATCGTACATCTTTTATTTAAGACATGTGCATCATTGAATCTTTCTGATTATGCATTTAGTAATGAGAAACTATTTGACTGTTCTAGAGGCACTATTGGAACAACATTACACGGATATTGCTGGGACTTCCAAGCGGTAGCTCGGAAGTACAGGTGAGTAACCTAGTTGGTTCCTCAATCTTTATGTGTTTAATATTATGCACTGATGCCATGTGGAGATAATGGGGGGGTTATGTGTGTTTGCTTTTGATTAATTTCGGACTATAGGTGTCCGAATTATTGGGAACTTGATATTGAAGTGCTATTGTGTGTAACTGATTATGAATGCTTCAATGAAATAAACTGAAAATGATTATGACTGAAATACCAGACCGAAGGTCTGAAGGAATGGGAAATGGGACACTGAAATGTAAACTGACTGTAAATGTAAATTGGAACATATGCATTCATGCATAAAGGCATGTTCAGATAATAATAGTTATGAACTGAGTCGTCACTGATACTGAAAAGAGCCTCGAGCTCGAACACTGATACTGAACCGAGCCTCGAGCTCGAGGGGAGTTAGTGCCTACCCTGAGGGCTCTCCTACCCCTGACGCGCTCATCGAATATCGATTCTTTGTTAAGCGCTCGGTCACAACGCCGTAATAAACTGGAAAGTGTCACATGTGCATCACATATATAAATGATTAAATGTGGACTGTGTGAAAGGCGAAATGCCTTATATTTGTAAAATAAGAACGTATGTGATACTCTGTGAATTGTTTGTATATGCCTGAATTGAGTGAACCATCGATGATGGTTTCTCATTGAGTTCGCAAACTCATCCAAAATTGCAACTATTTTCAGGAATCGAAGAGTACCCCGTTAGACACACGGGTGTATGCCTTCTGCATGCCAGACAGAGTTTGAGGTCAGGATCAGTTCACGTCTGCATTAGCGTTATTATGTTCTTGTATAAGATTTGTATTTCTGCAATTTCTACAGATTAGTACTGTCATTATAGAGGGCCCAAATTGATAAATGTTGTATTGTAATGTGATTTCTGAAATTATGTTTTGATCGAAATGTTTTCTTATTAAAGTGGGTCCAATATGGTTACTGATTTCTGCGCACGAGATTGTTTTCAAAAATAAAAAATGTTTTACTGAGTTTTGAACGGTTTTGACTACTCTAGCATACCACCCTTGTGAGGCACGGGCTCGGATATCACCATCGATATCGAGTTCGGGTCTTGCGGGAGTGGGATGCTACATTTGATATGGCTCAATGGTAAGAGGCGTCCACGTAAAGTGGAACAAAACCTTGAGGTATTGTGTTCGAGTTGTGACTCACACAAGTGCAAAGAGACATATACAGGTGATGGCGGTAGAGGTCGGACTCTACATTAAAAGGCACCTTTTAATGTAGAGCCCGCCTCACCGCCATCACTCCAGGTATTGTCGTTTTGGCACTGTGTGAGTCACGATCAACACAAGACCTCAAGGTTTTGTTGCACTTAAGTGCACGCCTCTTACCATTGAGCCATAAGGCCGGGCTCTACAAAACATGTTCATTAAGTATGTTTCGGTATTTTAGCCATAACTTTTTCTCTAGTTATCCAAATGAGGTGATTCTTAATTTGGAGTAAAATAGAGAAATAGGGTTACAAATTATCTGTTGAAATCAAATTCTAATTTAGTCTCTAAGAATTTCAATTTTTGTATGGAAGTTGAGCACAAAATATTGTTTCAATAAAAGAGTAGTTCGAAAATGTTTGGGTATAACTTTCAGATTCCTAGACCAAATTGATTGATTTTGATGTCATTAGAAAATTGCGACAATGAGGAACATTTTTCTAGAAGGAAGTTTTATCAAATTCCTTAAATTACCTAATCAGAAAAGGTCTTTATTTTTGGAAGAAGTTAGACAATGACTTAAAAATGAATTTTGTGGAGGTATTGATAGATTAATAAAGTTATTTTTGTGGAGTTAATTATCATGTTAATATGAGCAAGACTTTATGAAATTGGTTAATTGAATTAGTAGCAGAAGTATGTGTGTATGAGGGCTTTTTTAGAAGATCACTTAAGCCATTTAAGTTGCAAGGCATATAAGGAAGGGTAGAAGGGTCTTTGTGCACTCATTAATGGCATAATTGTAATAAGAAGGATTGTTTGGCTTTTAAAGGATAAGCATGAACAAAAATAGGAGAGAAAAATAAAGAGAAGAGAGAAGAAGGAGAGAGAGATCGTGGAGAAGAGGAGAAAAGAAAGAAAGCCATGTTAGGTTTTGATTTTTCTTGGTCTTGAAGCGTGATTTTGAAGTTACTCACGAAGGGAAAAATGAAGAGGAAGATTAGAGTCTTCTTTTGATCCAAGAAACTCTTCATTTGGTGAAGATTCAAGGTAAGCTTATGTTTAATATTTTGGATTTTTGAGAAGATTTTGGTTCATATAGCTTAAGAAATGTATGGGTTTAAGGATTATATGATCAATTTTAATGAATATGTCTTATGGGTTTCTCAATTGGAATGTCTATTGATTTGGGAATTTTTGTTAATGTTGAAGAAAATCAAGAGAGGCAAGAGAAGGAAGAGTAGAGACATCTTTGAGCAAGTTTATGAGCAAGGAAATAAGATGAGTTTCATGCTTAAAATAGAGTAAATAAGTCACTTTTGTTTTCTTTAAATCAAGAAAATTTTAATGATTTAAATTGCATCATAAGTGTTGCATTAATTGTGTCATGAATGAATTGCGAAAGTGCTACATGTTTGATATGTGAATTGTGTGATGATTTATGAAAATGATTTCTTTGAAAGGATTACATGATTATGAAATCATGTTTTTGGAAATCGTTTTCGATATACCTCATGCTTATGAAAAAAATGAAATTTCGAAAAGTGCCATTTTGGGCAACAAGTTTGAAATACATGTTATGTGGGTTTTGGTAGTCCATCCAAGAAATGTCACGTGCACGTTGATCAAGAAAAGGCTTCTCCCACCTACCCATTAGTGGCACGGAGCTCCTTCAGGGATTCCCTCAAGAATTAACGACTACACAGGACCGCTATGTGGAAATGTGTAGTGCTTCATGATTATGGATCTACCCAAACCATTCTATGTGCTTATGTGCTTAGGATATATGAACAAGTTGATGCATTCATGTTTTGTGATTTGTAAATGTGACTACATGATGAGAATTTGAGAAACAAGTGTTTTATAGATTTCAACAAGAATTTTCTATGACAATGAACTTTTGAATAGTTTTGCTTATTTTTCCGTTATAAGCATGTTATCCAGGAGCTGTAAAGCTCACTCTTACTCTCTTTCCCCTATTCAGGTGATGAGCAAGAGATCAAGTGAAAGTGAATCAAGAAATAAATTCGAATTTGCATGTTTTGTTTTGTTTTGGAGTGATTTCTATAAACAAAGATGTAATTGCATTTTGAGAAATTATCTTTCAAGTATCTTGTGTAATTTGGAAATTTTGGAATATTAATGTATTGATGATGTAATATAGCTTGAAATGCCATTAAAATTTGTAAAACTCTTAATTAATGATGTTGATGAAAAATGGATTTGTGTATGGATATGAAATGTGAATTTGTATGTGGATGAGGATGATGAATGTTGAGCATGAATGGTTGATATATATGTGTATATGTGTATATATACATATATATACACATTAGTGTGATGTTATGAAAAAGACACATAGGAATTATGAATGATGAGATGTAGTTAAATGTGACAATTCAAATGAGCTAATATTTAAGAATGGATGAAAAAATTTTGAATTTAAATTGATTATGGTTAAGGTTAAGTTGGAATTAGGTGCACTTGAGGAAGTTCTAAATTGAGATGATGAATCTTGAGCATGAACTATTATTATATACATAAGTGAGATGTTATGGAAAAGAAAGATAGGATTTTATGGATGATGAGAATTGAATGCAAGTGATGAATGAAATGAGTAGATATTAGAGAATTTAATGGAATAATATTGATCGTTGAAATCCTTATGAGTGATATTGCAATAGAGGAAGTGATATTGGGATAATTTTCAAGTTTTTCATGAGGGCAAAATGTGTGTTCCAACTTCAGGAGAAAATCTGTATTAATCTAGGATGAACTCGACCAAGTTTTCTTCATAAAAGTTGTATCTTGTCCTCTTAGCTTTCCAATGATATGAATTATGCAATTTTTTTATATCGGAGTTGAGATTTATGATCATTACAAGTTAGGATGTCGTAAAGGATGTGTATCTCGAATAATTAGAGTATATGAAGTGATATTGAACTAGAAAGAGTTGAATTTGGGAAGATTATAAGGAAAGGGGATGTTAGGATGGGTTTAGGATCCTTTTGAGGGGTCTTGGAGGGTGGAATTTTTTTTCACCCGAAGGTTAATTTCCACCCGAAGGTTACACGGCCTGCCCGTGTAAAATCACACGGGCTGTGTGTTTCCAGCGCAAGTGCACATTTTCACCCGAAGGTTACACGGTCTGCCTATATAAAATCACACGGGCTGTATGACCCTCCAAATGAATGAATTTCATTTTTTAGTCTTATGAATGTTGTAGATATAGAAGTCTACTTTCTAATGGTTCAAGAACAAAGTCAATCCGACACCCGTAGTGAGAGTTATGGCATTTGCGCCAGAGGATGTACAATTCTAGTAAGGACATGAACATGTTGGATTCATTTGTCCATAACTTCCTCATACGGTCTCTAAATGAAGTTATTCTTGAGGAGATTGATTTCTAAGACATGTATCTATCTCTACATAAAAATTGGGATCTTTTGGATTTAATTTGAAAAAGTTTGATTGAAAGAAAGTGAGAGGTCGGTTTAGAGAGCATTACGGGGTTATGAATATATGTTGGATTTTTAAGCATATCTTGAGCTATAGAGCTCCGATTGAAATGATTCTTTCTTCAAAGTAAACGAGAGACTTAAAACTACAATTTCTTTGAAGAAGTCAAATTGAAATCCTGGTTTTAAGATTTCCAAATTCTGTTCACAAATAGGAGAAATGAGTTCGAGTATGGTGACTAATTTACATGGGCATGCCATTGAACAAATTGTGAGGAAAATTATTAGGAAGTTATGAGAGTGAAGATTAATCAATGATGGTTAAAGACATTTCATGGGAATAAGCTCATGTTTCATGTTTTAGTAAGAGTTGGATTCCGAAATCAAGCGGGACCCAACATATATTGGTATTGGAGCAAGAGTTGGGTTCCGAAACTGGTGCCTAACATGTATGGTATCAGAGCAAGTGGTTGGGCTTCGGAATCAAGCGGGGCCCAACAGCATCAAGCAAAGGAATATTTACCTAGACTTTTTTAAAAGTCTCCAATATCTATTTCTTTTGCTCCTATTTCTTTGTTTTGACAAATCGACTAGGAAAAGGGGCCATATAACCAATTTTTATAGATCTAAATATTTTTTTCTCCTTTTCCTTTTCTAGATAGTTCGGTACTTCCTTTCTTGGTTTTTCTTCGATTTCCCTCTTGGATATTTTTTGAGAAGCTCCCTTCAATTCTTAACAACTTTGGCACTTACTTGGGACTAGTTTCTATTTGAGCAGGAAATTTTAAAAAATTTGTGCCTCTATTCGATTAATGATTGTTGCCATTTAGCTCAATTGATTTTCAAGATTTTGAATACTAGCTTGAGTATCTTACTGAAATGTCATGGTGTTAGTGGACAAAGATTTAAGTATATCTTCTTAAAAGGACTTACCTTCTGAATTGGTTACCATTTGTTGATGTTATCTAGGAACATAGGGTTGCCTATATTGCTGGAAATTTAAAGTAGTTTGTTGTCCTTGAGGGTTCTCATAACGTAGATTTGGATGGTTATGCCAACCCGAATTATAGGTATTCGAGAATGGATCATATTTCCTTTAAGTTTTCCCAACAAATCCTCCCATGACATTGATTTGTTCTACACTTTCTTCTTGCAAAATTGGGCATGCATTAGTAGTGTGTCCCAACATTAAACATATTCCACATGCCTTTGCTTCTTCTTTCTTTGTGATTGCGAGTTGCCGCACCAAAGATGTAAGATCGTCTAATCTCTTCTCCAACATTGACACATTCACCTCATTCATTTGTTTTCAATTATAGCCAAAATGTATCCTAAATTGTTGTGTATTGGAAGCCATGTTCGTTATCAAATCTCTTGCAGATGCTGATGTTTTGTCAACCAAAGCTCCACCACTTGCAACATCAATCATATTGAAGTAAATCACTTGTTAATACAGAAATCCCATATAATATGTAGAATACACAAGAAAGGGGGGGGGTTGAATTGTGTTAAATCGTCTAAGATATTAATCATTAGAATCTTCTTGACTTTCTTTACAAATTTAGATGATTACAAAATAATTCACTTAATTTGATGAATAATGCAACAGTGAAAATTATTATCTATTCTTCTAACAACAAGAAAATTAAAGAGATAAGGGTTAGAGAATATGATGTCGCGATTTATAGTAGTTTACCCTTAACCTTGGGCTACGTCCAGTTCTCAGAGTTTGCCTGAGATTTCACTATACTCTTCAACATTACAAGTATTATTTCTACACTTGTAGAGCCTCTTCAGGTCTCTCTCATAAAGTATTCTTTTTTTTCTTCCTTAGCTTCTCCAGGCTCTAGCTTTTCTTTCTCTTGGAAAGATATTGTTTGAGCTTCACGTTACAGATGTATTTGCTCTCTTTCTTTCGCCTTTGAGTATAGAGTTTCTTTAAGTAAGTTTCGTACAATAAGATTTTCTCTCTTGTATTATGTTGTTAGTTTATGACTATAACTAGTATTTATAATCTAAATCTTCAACTGTCTTCTTGAGATATCTGCTTCTTGAATCTTCTAGAAATCGTTATTAGTTGAGTCCTGTAACTAACTCTAACTAACTAATTGACTAACATTCTAGAATATTTTTTAATTGCATCGTCTGGTATTATGCTTCGTCTGGTGTTATACTTCGTCTAGTGTTGTGCTTCGTCTAGTGCATCTAAGACGCTTTGTCGTATTCAACTTTTACTTAAGTATCATCTTGGGTTGACCTTGAGTCTTAAGTATCATCTTGAGTTGACCGTCTTCAGTTTTAAGTATCATCTTGAGTTGATGATTTGTGTTACTTACATTTATCTACGCACTTAACAAACTCATCAAAACAATTCACACACTTTTATTATTATTATTATTATTTGATTGTCATCAAAATTAATAGAAGAAGTGAAGTCTTCCTGACTTAACAATCTCTACCTTTTTGATGATAACAAATAATCATAATATTTAAGATAAAATAATATTCAGATGACAAACTAATATGTGGTAAATCACTTGTTAATATAGAATTCACGTAAAGTATATGAAATACACAAAAGGGGGTTGAATTGTGTAATCTTTTCGAGAATACAAAAACCTTTGATATTTCTTGAAAAGAACTTTTTCAACTATCAAATTAAATCGTTCTGAGATTTCACTCTACTTCTTCAATTTTAGAAATATTCTTTTCTTCCCTTTCAGATCCTCTTCAGGTCTCTTACACAAAGTATTCTTTTTGATATCTTAGCATCTCTAGACTCTTATCCTTTTCTTTTTCTCACTAGAAAGATATTATGAGCTTTTTGTTACAGTAGAGTTTGCTCTTTTGTATCGTGCTTTGAATATAGAATTTTGTTTTGTAAGTAAAAACTTGAAAGCTAAAAGTTCAAAGTTGAAAAGTTATTCAATCTTTGACTACGACTAGTATTTATAGTCTAAGTGTCCAACTACTTCTTGATAACTACTTCTTGTTTCTTGTAGAAACCGTTACTTAGTTGAGTTCTGTAACTAACTCCAACTAACTAACTGTCCGACGTACTAGAGTATCTTCATCTTTGTATCCTCTGTGTTTTGCTTCTTTTGTATTTTTCGCTTCTTTTGTGTTTTTGTTTCTTTTGTGTTTTTCCGCTTCTTCTGTGTTTTTTCGTTTCTTCTATGTTTTCTCTTCTTTTGTGTTTTCGTTTCTTCTGTGTTTTTCGCTTCTTTTGTGTTTTTCGCTTCTTATGTGTTTTTTCGCTTCTTATGTGTTTTTTCGCTTCTTTTGTGTTTTTTGTTTTTATGTGTTTTTGGTTTATTTTGTGTTTTTCCGTTTCTTTTGTGTTTTCCACTTCTTCTGTGTTTTTCCCGCTTCTTCTGTGTTTTTTTCGCTTCTTCTGTGTTTTTTCACTTCTTCTGTATTTTTCGCTTCTTTTGTGTTTTGTTTCTTTTGTGTTTTGCTTCTTCTGTGTTTTGTTTCTTTTGCACGCTTAACACAGTTATCAAAACAGTTCATTTATTTCTAACATTATTATTATTTGATTGTCACCAAAATTAATAGACGTGAAGTCTTCCTGACTTAACAATCTCTTCCTTTTTTATGATAACAAATAATCATAATTTTAGAAAGATAAAAGTGAATAATTGAATATTATTCAGATAACAAATAAGACAACAACAAAAGAAATGCACATGCATATATGAGATACACATATGACAAAAAAAAACTTGTAGTTGATACTATCTTCTTTTTTTGCCTCTGGTCTCCCCATATGCTATCTTTCTTCTACTTCTGCTCCCCCTATTTTTTATTAATAAAAAACTTTACTGAAGATGCTTCCGTATTTTAAAAAACATTCTTTGCATATCAATGCGGATCAACTTGAGGTCTTCTTCAATAGAAACTCGTAGATAAGCTATTGCCATCATGCTCTTTTTGTTTCTTTATTTTTTTATTTTCTTCTAAGCAATGGACATTCAGACTTGTAGTGTCCTATTTTGTTGCACTTGTAGCAAATGATAGAGGTCTTCTCGTTCTTGACTTCGTCTTTGCTATTTTTCTTAAAAGAAAATTATTTATTTCCCTTTGCTTTCTTTTTCCACATTCTTCTGATCTTTCTTGAAATGAAAGATAGTTCATCATCATCTTCACTTGAATCTTGATCAGATTCACTAGTATCATCATTCTTGATTTCTTCAATCTTCAATGCTTTTGATGATGATTTTTTATTTTTCTAAGCCTTGTGATTTTTCTAGCCAGCCTTTAATGCTATAGATTTGTCTCTTCTAGGTTTATCTTCTGCATCAAGCTCTACTTCATGTACTTTGAAAGAACCAAGCAATTCGTGTAAGTTTAATTTGCTCAAGTCCTTGATTTCTTGTACTATGGTGACTTTGGGTCTCCATCTTTTAGGTAAACTTCTGAGAATCTTCCTGACATGGTCTTGATTATCGTAGATTCTCCCAAGAGCTTTAAGTCCATTAACGATAGTTTGAAATCATCCAAACATGTGATCAACAGACTCATCTTCTTTCATCTTAAACAACTCATACGGATGTATAAGAATACTGATCTTGGAATCTTTCACCTGGTTTGTGCCTTTACGTGTGATGAATAAAGTTTCCCACATCTCCTTTGCAGTTCTACAGCCCATGAACTTTATCATATTCACTTCTGCTTAAAGCACAACTCAGAAAGAACTTGGCCTTTGAGTTTAATTGAAATCTAGCTTTGTGATCGCCTGACCATTTGGTAGGAGGAATGGTATTTCCTTCATCATCTACTGGTATGTATGGTCCATTCTCGATGATATCCCAAAGATCAATGTGTGTGGATTCTATGAAGAGCTGCATCTTGTCCTTCCAATAATGATAATCCCCACCATTGAATGCAGGAGGTCTTGTGATGGAGGCAACTTCAGCTATAAAAACATGTGATTCAACATAGATCTTAGTCCTCAGTTTGTAAAGGAGGTTCTTGGAAATCGAGCTTTGATATCAATTGAAGTAAATCACTCGTTAATATATAATTCATGTAAAGTATATGAAATACACAAGAAAGGGGGTTGAATTGTTTAATCTTTTCGAGAATACAAAAACTTTTGATATTTCTTGAAAAGAACCTTTTCAACTGTCAAATGAATACCAAGAATGTTATACTAAAGTAACTACGTATTTAAATCGCAAATAACTTCTATATACTTGTTTAACAACAAGAAAAAATTTAAAGTGTAAGGTTAGAAGATAGATGCTGCGATTTTATATTGGTTCACCCCAAACCTTGGGTTACGTCCAGTCCTCAGAGTTCATTTTGAGATTTCACTATACTTATTCAATTTTACAAGTATTCTTTTCTTCCCTTCCAGAGCCTCTTCAGGTCTCTTACATAAAATATTCTTTCTACTATCTTAGCCTCTCCAGGCTCTTAGCCTTTTCTTTCTCTCACTAGAAAGATATTGTGAGTTTTTTGTTACAATAGAGTTTGCTCTCTTGTATCGCACTTTGAATATAGAATTTTTCTTTGTAAGTAAAAACTTGAAAGCTAAAAGTTCAAAGTTGAAAAGTTATTTAGTCTTCGACTACGACTAGTTTTTATAGCCTAAGTCTCGAACTGCTTTTTGACAACTGCTTCTTGTTTCTTGTAGAAACTGCTACTTAGTTGAGTTCTGTAACTAACTCCAACTAATTAACTGTCCGACGTACTAGAGTATCTTCATCTCTGTATCGTCTGTGTTTTGCTTCTTCTATGTTTTTTTGCTTGTTCTGTGCTTTTGCTTGTTCTATGTTTTTTGCTTCTTCTGTGTTTTTGCTTCTTCTGTGTTTTTTTTTCACTTCTTTTGTGTTTTTCTACTTTTTCTGTGTTTTTGCTTCTTTTGTGTTTTCCACTTCTTCTGTGTTTTTTTGTTTCTTCTGTGATTTTCACTTCTTCTATGATTTTCACTTCTTCTGTGTTTTTGCTTCTTCTGTGTTTTTCTGCTTTTTTGTGTTGTTCCGCTTCTTTTGTGTTTTTTTTGCTTCTTTTGTGTTTTGCTTCTTCTGCACGCTTAACACATTTATCAAAACAGTTCATTTATTTCTAACATTATTTTTATTTGATTGTCACCAAAATTAATAGACGTGAAGTCTTATTGACTTAACATAATAAACAAATAATATTCAGATGAATCAAAAAATAAAGCAATACACAAGATATGCATACAACATACAATGCTTTATAATATTCTCCACTTTTCTTCCCCTATTTGTTATTAAAAAAAAATAGTTCATTTTAGACGCTTCAAAATTTCAAAATATATATGTTGAATATCAGTACGGATCGTCTTGAGGTCTTCTTCAATAGAAACACGTAGAAGTGTTATTTCCTCATGAAGATCACCCACTGCATCACCTAGTTCATCAACCTTAGTATGAATTTCCTCAATGTTTTTAGCTAAGGCTTCCTGAACCTCCGTCCGCTTGTGACTAGCATAATTCCAATTGATGAAATGCTTCAAGAACTTCAAATTTACAGTAGCATCTTGTTGTATTTCACTAAGTGGATGAGGGTGTTCAATAACAGATGGTTTTCTAGGTGAATCGTCTAATTTTATGATTTTGATTGAGGTTAATTTGAAGGTTTATTTTCCTTCAGGGATATCAAGATCATCAGGTATGGGTAGTTTGTAAATTGGTTGCCCAAGAAGGTGTAAAACAGTTTTAACTAAAGGTATGAAACCTAAGGGTCTTAAATGAATGATTAAATGCATAAAGGTTTCTAGATTAAAATCGATACCTTCTATTGTGATACTTTTGTACCTTCCTTTTGAAACTGTGCTAACTACTTTGAAACTTTCGTCTTTGGTAGATTCTTTAAATTGACTTCCTGATGCCCTTGATTTGTGATATGATACATAGCACCTACAGGTTGAACTGCATGACATGCATCGTCTATGTTCTTCACACTATCACTTGAATATGTTCTGTTGTGAGATCATCTTCATGCCCTTTAGGAAACATCTTCTTCTTCCCTTTTCCTTCGTTTATTATGAGTGTTGGAAATCTTGGTTGTACATTTGGTACAATCCTTATTGTCGTTCTGCTTGTAATCGGATAGATCGTATAATGATCTTTTGTAATCTTCATTGAATATGGTTTTGACTTTTCATCTTGCAGAATACCATATAGTCTTCGTTCTTCATGATTTAGAAGATGTATCGTCTACTCATTTACTGGTATAGGCTCAACTTGTACCTTAACTATTTGTTTAGAAGGTTCTCTGATAATAATTGAACTTCTATTTCGATCAAGTATTGATTCTTCTGTGACCTTCATTTTTAAATCCTTTTTCTTTAACGTATTAGCTGGTGTTCAACAGTCTGTGCCTTTTGTGGAACATCAGATGAAGTGTTGGATCCCGTTTCCGGAACCCAACTGCATATAAACTTAACATGATCACTCTTAAAACGAATCCGAAATGGAACGAAAAACAATGAATCGGATCATATAGCGAATTAAACACATGAATCGAAAATGAAAGGCGGATAACAGAAAATCGAAACATATGTGACAAGTGGGTCGATACTGATTCGAAACAAACGTAATCTGAATTCAACTCGAATGAAATGAAACAAATGAGAAGCTAAAAGGATCGAATCCAACCAAAAATGAATATCAAATAAGTCGAATCGAATACAAATGGAAGTCGAATACGAATAGCATTACAAGTGTCCGACATCTGGGAATAATTATCTTAAGGAAGCGTTGCGTTGGATACCTTATACTTGACCTATACGAACTGATATAAATTTTGTTTTTCTCTTTACTTTTTCTTATTGTTCATTTCTTTCATCATTTAATCCATCTTATTTAATATCAAACAAATAGTTTCCCTCTTTGGGAAACTTATCCTTCAACTCATACTAACCTCAAATTACTTGATTCTTCTTATTCATCATATTCTTATTCTTTACCATAACAATCTCATACTCATGTCAATCAATTCATAAATTTATACACAATTTCACTTATTCATATACTACCATATAAAATCCGGCAGCATAACGACTGCACTTTCAATAACCCAAACCTGCAAATAACTTGAATACACTTCTATATATTCCAGATAGTTTCACATACATCAAATCCACCGGACCCTCCGTCCGGGATCTCAACAGAAATGCAAACCTAAATTCTAAACCACTTCGAGTCATTTTTCATATCCAATACATATTCATCACATATAAACTCATATGCAATTCCCATTAACTCATATACAATTTAATACTTCCATCAAACTTAAAACCAAACGTATTTATAAATCATCACAATTCATATCCCATTTTTAAACACATTCATCCATATCTATATATATATCTGTCCCAATTACATTCATAACTCAATTCAATTTGTATACAAATCCAATATGTACCATTCATAGTCAATACATTTGTAATTCAATAAATCAGGTTCTTATACAACATCATAATCCAAAATACATCATGGACTAACTGCTTACAATACTCTAATGGCATTTCAAGCCATACCCCATTACCAATACTCATAAACCAGAATACACAAATTACAAACAAATGCACAAATACTGATGTCTTGACGTCTTTCATCCGATCTCCTGCTCGAATACCTGGAGATGGGGATGAAAGGGGGGGGGGGGTGAGCTCGGAAGCTCGTGGATAACATGTTTATAACTTAAATGATAAGCAAAAATATTTTTATTTCTCAAAAACTTCTCACTTTCGAAAACTTTCATAAACATTTACAAACAGTTTTTGCAAAACTCTCATAGTTGGAAATCCCAATTTTTCATTTGTCGCAATTTCAAACCATTTAAAAACATGAAATGCTTCACATCTAAACGCAACACATTCTAAACAAGCAAAAACACGTAGCACATCAAACGGTTTGGGTCAGTCCATAAAACAGGACGTACTGCACATTCCCGCAAAACGGTCCTGTGCAGCCGTGAAACACATGGGGAGTCCGAAATCGGAGCTCCTATGCCACTAGCGGGCAGCCGAGAGAAGGCTTTAAAAATGAGACCAGTGCACTAACTCCACATGAGGGACCTCACCAAACCCATGTAACACATAATAATTCTTGAAAGAAAATTTACCCGAAGGCATATATCGAATTCAAACTTTTCATGTCATCTCAATTTCCACATAAAGTCTATCATTCACAATATCACACAAATTCACATAATCAAATTATCAATCAATTTAACACGGTGAAATCAAATGAGTATTTAAACTCTATCAATTTATTCAAGAATCCATAGCATAACAATTCAAGTCATTTATGGAAAGTTATCCGAAACAATGGTAGAATTTTTCGTAAATCATTTGAAAACAATGACTTTAACAATTCATAATCATTCCAAAAGTAATTGATTCAATCATTTGCAAAACAATGGCTTATAAAATCAACATTTATAATTAGCTTATAATTTGAAAAATAAACACATTACCCACCTTTTAACCTTGCTAGAAACTTGTCCCAATCCTCAATTTGGTCTTTACTTCTATCTCTCTTCCCATATAAAGTTACCCAAGCCATAATCATCCAAATCCAATAACATAACCATCATAATTCTCAAAATTGATTACAAAATTTACAAACCCATACTAAATTCATGATAGCTAAACCAAGAACTTCTAAAATCTCCAACTCTTATCCACTTGTATAACCCTTAATACTTTTCATTCAAAATTAAACATAACCTAAGACAAAATCACCAACATTAACTTAATAATTCACAAGCCCATATCAATCTCAAGCCAAATCAACCAAAAACTCAAGAGACTCTCAAAGCTCATAAGATTCTCTTACCTTTTTCTTTCTCTATTTTCGACATTGCTTGGCTCAAGATGAAGCTCTCTTCATCCTCCACATTTTTCCCTTCTTGACCCACTTGAAGATCACCCTTGAAGCCCTTGAAAAATCCAACCCTAGCTCTTCTCTCCTTCTTCTCCACGAAATCTCCTTTTCTCTCTTCTTTCTTTGTTCTTTCTTCTTTAATTTCGTGACTCTCCTCTCTTCCCACGACAATCCACTCTTATTTATATGCCAAGTCATTAAATGAAAGTAAAAGGACCCTTTTGTCCCTCCACCAATGCCTTAAAACAAACCCCTTTAAGTGAACTTCCTAATATGCCCCTGAATTTTACTTTAAGTGATGCTTACTTTCGGACATGTTTTTCACTATCAATTTGAAGGAATTTGTCAAAACTTCCTTCTAGAGAAATGTTCCTCTATGTCTTAATTTCATAATTCCATAAGAATCATCCAATTCGGAGCACTATATCAAAAGTTATAGTCCAAACATGTCGGATATATCATTCTACTAACACATGTTCTAGCAATTCACTTCATTCTACAAATTGGCATTCTTAAAGGCTAAATTGAAATTTCATTTCTTCATAAAAATTGTAGCCCCATGTCTTAATTTTATTTTTCCTCAAACATCACTTCAATCGGATCTCCACAGATCCTGAATTTCATAAAATACTGAACTATGTTCAGAAACTTTCCTGTCTCACTTTGATTCAAATAATCTTGATCAATTAAATCTCTAAAATTCGTAATTTTCCATAAAAATGAAATTAATTGTCTTAGGAATCCAACACTTCGAGAACCAAATCATTCGGATGTCAGACGGAAAAGATATAAGCAAATGATTTGACAAGGTCGGATGAGGAAGGAAAAATAGCAAGATCCGAATGAAACAAATCGTTCCGATTATCAAATGATTCAATCAAACTCTTTCAATTCAACTCCAATTGATACAAATTTTTATGTAGATAAGGAAACATGCGTTAGGGATTCAATGCTTCAAGAATCGCCTCAATCTGAGGTCGGATGAGTGAGTTATGATCAAAACAATTCAACATGTTCAAACCCTAAATCGATTTGAAACTCTTTTGGAGAAAATGCCATAACTTTCAATATAGAGATCGGATTGCTTTCTTTATTAAACCATTTGAAAGTATACTTCAAGAGCTACAACTCTTATGAAGACCACAAAATCAGATTCGGCCTCTAAAATAGTCAAAAATGCACTTTTCACCAGTTGACCAGTGGCTGTCCGTTAAACGGACATGCATGTCCGTTTAACGGACACATACGGCCCAAAATGTACCAATCCATCCGAGAATTTCCGTTTAACGGACATCCATGTCCGTCTAACTGACATGAGCAAGGTAAGGGGTCCTTTTGACCCGTAGTTGTCCATTAAACGGACTTCCATGTCCTTCTAACGGACATGCGATTTCCAAAACCTCTTCAACCTTTTTCCAATGCTTCTCATATCCAAACTAACATCATATACACTTATAATCTTCACATATTTACTTATTCAAAGGCCTAAACACTTCATAACAATTCAAGCAACAAATTCAATTCATGAACTTCTCAAATCTCAACTAAATTGGTTCATCAAAACTTCAAATTTCAAACATTGATCAAAGCTGTCACAATCATCAATCTTATATAACATCATAACTTGTATTAACTATAACTCTTAACTCCGATCTCAAAATCTTGCATACTTGGTATCATTAGAAAGATGTAAGAACAAAATAAAACTTCGAAGAAGGAAAATTTGGCCAATTCTATTTCAATCATTCCTGAAATTCCCTTGAATCAACATATACATTTAACATTCATCCTAACTTCACTTTCTTAATTGCACATCATTTATAACAATTCAACTATCATTTGGAATTCATCCAAAACTCAGCCTCAATTTATATGATTTCTTACATTTAATAGCATTATGCCATTCTCTAAGTTCCTCTCTTGATTTTGCATAATATCTCATATGTATCACCATAATTCATACTAAGGGTTTCTCAACTCACCATCCATACATGATTCACATTCCAATATCATAATCATCTATAACACAAATCACATACAAAACACTCATTTGATTTCATTTATTATTTCTAAATTTTCACTTCAAGGTTCAGGGTCCAACATGAAGAAACCTTTTTCTGACTAAGCTTCATCTTCTTTTGTTCTTCTGTTGGTTTGGAAGAGAGTTGATGTTGAGGCTTCTTCCTCTCAAATACTAACTTCCTTTTTATCTCTGTCCCTCCAAATGATTGTGCTGATTAAATTTGTAGGATAGAGACAATTGATTTGGTAGGTTGCTATTGTTGCTCTTGCTTCTTTTCAATCTCAAAATCTCCACCAAGAATCAGAACTTTTTGTTTCTTTTGTTCTTGTTGTCGTAAAGTCAATAATCTTGATGTCCTTTCTGATTGTTTGGGCCATTCTGATTGGAGCGTCTTAGTCTTCCTTTTTAAAGACACTTGATGAGTTGATTGTTGAACCTTACTTTCCTCCCTCTGTAAAACCGTCTTGACTTATATTGACACGTCAAACAATTGTTCAACCTTTTCCTCTGTAGATATTCTTCCTGTCGATCAAGGTTTTGCTTGTATTTCAGACGGAACATGTTCACTGTTGCTTCGTCTTACTAAAAACTCCCCTTCAGACTTTGCTTTCAGTGTAAAATCTATATCCGATTCAGCTTCAATCTTGATTCCCATTTTGTGAATAGTAGAGGCATTAATAACACTGTTAACATTCATCTTTACCTGTTTCCTCTATCAAGTAGGATTCTAGATTCTTTGAAGAATCTTGTCAACAACATACCGTAAGGTAAAGAACTATAATAATCCTCCCTAGCCTTTATCATGTTCTTCATAATCAAGAACGGAAGATTAATGGGTTGGTGAGTAAGTAGATGAAATAAACAATGTTCATCATTCATTGTCACCATGTCCTTTGATCCTACTCTTGGTAGAATACAATGGAGAAGAAGTGAATGAAGAACCCTAGCCTTCTATATAGTTGTCAATTGATGTTAGCTTTGTCTATACGACCTTGAGCGATCCATTTTGTATTGTTAAATGATTTTGCTCCAATACTTGGAAACCCAATAGCCTTCTCGATAGAATCTTATGTGACTATTACCTACAACCCATCTACCATCGATACTAAGGTGTTGTCCACCACCTTTGCATTCTTCCAGAACTCATATATTTCATTCATATATACTGTCTTGCAGATATTGAAGAAATTTTTCCCGTCAACTGCTTCAATTTCTGGTTCGATATCCATATGATTTTTCTTCAAGGAAGTGAAATCAACGTGTCTCTTATAGACAAGATATTTTGACATTTTTAATCTGTAACAAATAAACATCAAACACCGAAATGTATTTCGTTTAACGAAGCGAGGTTAGTATAAAAAGATAAACATATGAATGAGAAGAATTTGAAGTTTAGAATAGAGTATTGAATCATTTTTGTTGAGAGCACTAAACAAGTAGGTTTCGACATTTTTCAAGAAAATTCTAGAGTGTAAGGTGTTTTAGAGTCTTGAGAAGATTTCCTTTTTATACATACTCTTGAAAAGTTACTGTTTGTAACTTATCGTTACTATTTTACTTGAAAGCTTATGACTTTTCAGCTTCTTCTGTATGAATCATCTGCGTTATAGAGTATCAGAAGAATGGTCATTTAACATTACCCTATTTAGGTTTCGTTTGATTTCCTTGAATCTATCTTCACTTAAGGGTTCGGTGAAGATATCTGCCCATTATTGATTCGTCTCAACAAATTGTAGATTGATGATCCCTCTCTATACTTAGTCTCTTATTAAATGATGTCTAACTTCAATATGCTTTGCCCTTGAGTGTTGTATTAGATTCTTTGAGATATTAATAGCACTTGTGTTGTCACAGAAGATTGGAATTTGATCTTCTTGGATAGAATAATCCTCTAATTGATACTTAATCCAAAACATCTGTGAACAACAGCTTGCAACTGACATGTATTCAGCTTTTGCAGTAAATAGAGCAATTGAACTTTGCCTCTTGCTTGACCAAGAAATTAAATTATGACCAAGAAAGTGACAACCTCCACTTGTACTCTTCCTATCAATCCTATCTCTAACATAATCAACATCACAATGGCTAATTAACTTGAAATCTTTACCTTTCTCATACATTAAGGAAAGATCAGTAGAACCTGCCAAGTATCTCAGTATTCTTTTGACAGTAATATAATGAGATTCTCTAGGATCTGCTTGAAATCTTGCACATAAACAAACACTAAATAATATATTAGGCCTACTTGCACTTAGGTAAAGCAAAGAACCAATAATTCCTTTGAAAAGAGTCTAATCAATCTTATTACTAGCTTCATCCTTAGATAAGAGGATTGAAGGATGCATAGGACTTGCCATTGGTTTGACATTCTCCATTTTATATTTGACTAAAAGTTTTTCAATATATTTTTATTGATGAATAAAAATCTTTTCTTCAGTTTTTTTAATTTGTAAACTAATAAAGAACTTTAATTCACCCATTAGACTCATTTCAAATTCACTTTTCATAAGATTTTCAAAAATTGAACATAATTGCTTAGCAGTTGCGTAACATCCCGTTACTGATAGCAAGGGTATTTTGGTAATTCTGGGTTAGACTGATAGGTTTCATTGCATTCACTGATTGAACATGTTACTGGCCTCTAATTATAGAGGAACTGGTTTCTTGCATATGCATTTATTCATAGGTACATGCATTCATGATTTTCCGGCATTTAATTGTGAGTATAAATTGATTGGATTGTGAATTGACTGGACTGACTGGATTGTAATTGACTGAGAAATTAGGAGTAAATGGACTCGAATGACTGATTTAGAATAGCCTAAGAGTGACTGGTAATTGATAGTGATTTATAGGAAATTTTTGGGATATTCGGGAGAAAATGCCCGGACCGGAAATTTTAGAGTGACAGACTAATTGACTGTATAGTACTGAAAGAATGGTCCAATGGAAAGGGAAATATTAGGGTTATACTGTTAAGAAATTAAAATGTTGAGCTATTGAAATTTAGAGACTGAAATTTGGACTGATTTGGAGACCTATGTCTATAAATAGATAGGTTTGAAAGAAATTGGGGAAAATTGGTCTAAGGCATTTCGTTTCTTCTTCTTCCCCTCTACGGTGATCTTCGATTTCTCCCAACGGTGAGATCCTTCAATTTTTCCTTGTGGTTTTCTCCTCATTGTGTAAGGCTAACTTGTTTATTGTGATTGATGAAGGATTGAGAAGCTATAGAGTGGATCATCGTTGATTTTGAAAGATTTTAGGTTTACGGTATTTTGAAAGATCGTGGATCGAGCTTGATTGGTAAGTTTTAATGGTTTTAATGTTGTTATTGATGGTTTTATGGCATTTATGGCATTTATTATGGTTTATCGAGTAGTTGGGAGAGTTAATGGTGGTTTATAGAGAGAAATAGCTGAAAACGATCGGAGAAGACGAAGGATTCGTCGACGCCTTGCGACATTTACGAGCCTCACCGCGATTTAATTTTAATTGCTCGCCGGCGAGGGAGAAGAGGACGTCGCGGCGAGCGTCATTTAATTGACGCTGCGACGAGTCTTCTTCGCCTCGTGGCGCGGCCGAATTGGATTGTTCGCCGCGGCGAGCGTGTTTCACGCCTTGGCGAGCGGACCATTTCACGCCGTGGCGAGGGCCTCTTGGCCGCGACGAAGGGGACTGTTCCATTGAATTAATTTCAAATTATTGGGCATAATTCATGGTGTAGACCTCCGATTGAGGTGATTCCAGATTCGTTACGGACTAGGGAAAGAGGTCTATAATTGAGGATAATTATAGGAATTAGAATTGATTTAAGTGACATTGATTTATAGAGAATAAATTCGATTATGGTTCATAGTGTGACCTAAATATTGAATTGAGACAATTGGAGTTTTAATTGGGATTCTCAATGGAGGTTTTGACCCAATGAATAGGGAATTGTTATAGGGAGTTTGAATTGAGGAAATTGAACTGAATTTTAGGATTGGATCCATTATTGTCGATCTATTGAGCGAAGTGTTAGAATGGGACATAAGAGTTCAAAATTGGGTTTTAGCACCGGGAAAATCGTAAACATGCGTTGTACATAATTTCACTGAGACATATGCATTACTGAACTGTTTATTTGAGCATCTAGTAATGGGACTATATTTTACTGTTATAGAGGCACCGTTGGATCGTCATTCCACGGACATTCTTTGGAACTTCGAGCAAGAGTTCGGAGTTCTGGTGAGTAACCTAGTTGGTTTCTCAAATTTCGATCGCTTAAATGCTCAACGTGAATTACTTGCCAAATGTGGCAGTATGATTACTTGAAATATACATGATTGGATGGTATGCCTCTCATCAGATTAGATCGTGAAATTGCATGATCACTTTCTCTTGATCGATTGGATTATCAGATCGGATCAATTATCAGATGTTCTTGAGAAATACAATACTGGGCTTTTATAGCCATACACTGAATACTAAATTACTGAACACTGCATTGCATGCATAAATGCATGATCAGATAATGGAATGTGACCCAAGTTGCTATTATCACTGAAAAGAGCCTCGAGCTCGAACACTGTTCTGACCGGGCCTCGAGCCCGAGGGGAGAAATCCATGACGCGTCCTCCACTGAACACTGACTGAGCACTTGGGCACAATACTGAATAACTGGAAAGAGTCTCATATGCATTATATACATGACTGATTGAATTGCCAAATTGTGTGATGATTACTGAACTGTGTGATGCTATGATTTATTGTAAATTGTGATGTGATATCAGAATCGTTTCTATGCTATCGTAATATTGTCACTAATATCGTATAATCGTTATAAACTCATCAGTAAATTGTTATATAATACCGTTAATTGAATATTCTTGTGCCGTCTGCACGCATGATTTGCGTAATGCATGATTTGAGTGAACCATCGATGATGGTTTTTCACCGAGTTCGCAAACTCACCCAAAATTGCAACCTATTTTTCAGATCGATAGAGTAGACCCTAGCTCAGGAGATAGTCTTTTCTCGCCGCCGCGAAGCGCATCGGCAAGAGAAGCGATGGCACATGTGTCGGTCACTGGGTTGGATTTTAAGGATGACTTAGATAGATGCTTATATCGGTTCCCCTTTGGTTTTGTTTAGGGGTGATAGACTTGTCTATTCTCGCTCGGATGACTGTATTGAAATTGCTGCTATGTTAAGATTATTTTGGATTTTTAAAAGTTACTGATTTCTAATATTATGGTTTTAATTATTGCGATGCCATGTGGATATTATTGGGAAAATGTTCTGGTAGTACACCTTTATCGTGGGATACGTATCGGAGCGACCTTCGGGTTTCCCGATGTGTACCCTACGGTGAGGGGGCGCTACATTAAGTGGTATCAGAGCATGGTTTGGCATCTTTGGGCATAGTGTATTGTTAGGTTTGAATCTTTGTAAGAATAGTGGAACCGATCGAATTTCTTCTGCTTTAGGTCATCCGTCCTGGAGATCGAGTTGAGTTACCAAATGACTGGAATCGGTAGGAGCTAGTAGGAGTCTCCTGCGCCTCGCTCGCAGGAGTTGCCTCCTCGAGTTCTGTGAGACGGAACGAAGATATGATCAATTGCGTGCGGGGCTGTTGACTTTATGGCGGCACCGACCTGGAGGTCGAGGATGGCTAGAGAGGACTGAGAGAGTCCTCGATCAGATGGACTGCGACCCGGATGAGCGTTTTGACTATGCGGTTTCTCTGCTACAGGGTCCTGCATATCAGTGGTGGAAGACTGTCCCGGGCAGTACCACCAGGCCCTGCACACTGACATGGGATGATTTTCTGAGGGCGTTCAAGGACAATTTCATGCCCAAGATTTATCTAGAGATGAAGTTACAGGAGTTCTTAGAGCTGAGACAGGGGCAGTTGACCGTGGCCGACTATGAGGTGCGGTTCAACGAGTTAGTGGTATATGCTTCTTCACTGGTGGCTTCTGAGGCTGACAAGTGTCGGCGTTTTGAGGGCGGACTCAATCTGGAGATCCGTACCCTATTGGCTAGATCTGATATGGGTAATTTTATTGAGCTGAGGGCTGCAGCAGTGAGGATAGAGCAGCTACTGAGACAGCGTATGCCTGAGACTGGTCAGGGGACCAGGATTAAGAGATCCAATGATAGCCAGGGAAGTGCTAGCAGAGGGTATAGCAAGCGACAGACTAGGCCCTTCAGATCTGCAGGAGGGGTTAGACAGACTGGTTATGGCCAGAGGGGCAGATTCGTACAAACTGTTAGTGGTGGCGGCAGTGCCAGAGTTTCAGGGCAGTCTGCTCCTTTATGTGAGCATTATGGCAAGAGACACGGTGGAGAGTGTCGATGGCTATCTGGAGCCTGCTTGAGGTGTGGTTCGATGGACCACCTAGTGAGGAACTGCCCAGAGACTTTGGGAGCCCAGTCTATTATGACTGGAAGATCAGGCAGCAATACCACGGTGCTGCAAAGCTGTGGTGGTGGATCCGGATGGAGAGGCCGAGGCCGAGGTCGAGGTCGAGCAGAGGGGTCCGCAGAGGAGGTCGAGGGACCGAAAGCGGCGAAGAGTCATGGCTGGGTCTATGCCATGACTCGGCAGGAGGCCCAGGATTCCCCAGATGTTGTTGCGGGTATGCTTCTTATTTATGGTCTTGAAGCATATGCATTGTTGGATCCTGGATCCACTCATTCCTTCATTGCACCGCATTTAGCATGTAGACTGCATGGAGATAGGCAGAGGTTACAGCATGGGTTAGAGGTGAGTACACCTCTAGGTAGTACAACTGTATTGGGAGAGGTGCAGATGAGATGTCAGTTACGATCGATCGGCGGTTTTGAGTGCCGATCTGATCGTTTTGGCTCTGAGGGAGATTGACGTGATTTTGGGGATGGAGTGGTTGACTGCACATAGGGCTATCATAGACTGTTATACCAAGGAGGTCGATTGAGTCTCTGGTCACCCCAGTCGTGTTTGAGGGGTTAGTCAGGCAGTGCCAGCGAGGATGATATCCTTCTTGAGTGCCCTGAGACTGATGCAGGGAGGCTGTGAGACCTATTTGGCTCACGTAGTGGACTCCAGAGTCGAGCCGAGATTTCAGGATGTTCCTGTAGTCAGGGAATTTCTAGATGTGTTTCCCGAGGAGTTACCGGGATTGCCGCCAGAGCGGGAGACAGAGTTTGAGATTGATCTCGTTCCCGGTACCGCCCCTATATTGATTCCTCCGTATAGGATGGCACCGGTGGAATTGAGAGAGCTTAAGGCTCAGTTGCAGGAGCTAATGGATAAGGGGTTTATTAAACTGAGTGTTTCGCCATGGGGAGCTCCGGTACTGTTTGTGAAGAAGAAGGACGGGACACTGAGACTGTGTATCGATTATAGGAAGTTGAATCGGGTAACAGTAAAGAATAAGTATCCACTGCCTAGGATTGACGATCTATTTGATCAGTTGCAGGGAGCTCAGGTGTTCACTAAATTGGATCTAAGATCAGGCTATTACTAGTTGAGGATTGCAGAGGCCGATGTGCCTAAGAGTGCCTTCAGGAGCAGGTACGGGCATTTCGAGTTCCTAGTGATGCCGTTTGGGTTGACTAATGCCCCGGCAGCCTTCATGGCTTTGATGAATAGAGTTTTTCAGCCCTACCTGGACCGGTTCGTGATAGTATTTATTGATGATATACTGATTTATTCGAGGAGTAGGCAGGAGCACGCTGAGCACCTGAGGATTGTTCTACAGGTTATGAGAGAGAGGCAACTGTTCGCTAAATTCACTAAGTGTGAAATTTGGCTAGATGAGATTGTATTTCTAGGGCACGAGTGTCGGTAGTGGTACCTGTGGATCCTCACAAGATAGAGGCAGTTATGAGTTGGGAGATTTCGAGGAGTGTGCCAGAGTTGCGGAGTTTCTTAGGATTGGCCAGATATTACCGGAGGTTCATCGAGGGGTTTTCGTTGATCTCCGCCCCTTTGACGTAGCTATTGAGGAAGAATGTGCCATTTAGATGGTATGAGGAGTGCCAGAAGAGCTTTGAGGAGCTGAAACATCAGTTGACTACTACACTGGTGTTGAGCATTCCTTCTGGTACTGGAGGCTTTGTGGTTTTCAGTGATGCCTCGCATCAGGGACTGGGATGTGTATTGATGCAGCATGGGAGAGTTATAGCGTATGCCTCAAGACAGTTGAGGTCTCACGAGGTGAATTATCCAGTGCATGAATTAGAGTTGGCATGATGGTTTTGCTCAAGATCCGGAGACATTATACGATGGGAGACGCCCAGATCTTCACCGATCATAAGAGTTTGAGGTATCTGTTGAGTCAGAGAGAGCTCAATCTGAGACAGAGGAGATGGATAGAGTTACTGAAGGACTATGACTGCACGATTGAGTATCATCCAGGGAAGGCCAAGGTGGTGGCCGATGCACTGAGTAGGAGATCGCATGGCAGTGCAACTCAGGTTCAGGTTTTGAGGTTACCGGGTATGATTCAGTTGAGAGCTCTTAATGTACAGATGGATTTGAATCAGGATGGAACTCTACTTGCTACTCTGAGGCTGAGGCCGATGTTGCATGACAGGATCCGGAGAGCTCAGGATCAAGACCCAGTGTTAGTGAGACTGATTAAGAGAGTCTAAGCCGGTACTGATTCAGAGTTTGAGTTGAGAGATGGGACGTTATGGATGGGACAGACCTGTGTGCTCGATATAGATGATTTGAGACGGGAGATTCTAGAGGAGGCACATGTAGCTGCCTATGCTATGCATCCTGGTACGACCAAGATGTATCGTACTCTGAGACAGGATTTCTGGTGGCCTGGTATGAAGAGGCAAGTGGCAGTGTATGTTTCCAGGTGTCTGATTTGTCAGCAGGTTAAGGCAGAGCATCAGGCTCCAGTGGGAAAGTTGCATTCGTTGCCCATCCCGGAGTGGAAATGGGAGCGAATTACCATGGATTTTGTGATGGGGTTGCCTAGGACACCGAGGCAGCATGATGCTATCTGGGTCATAGTGGACCGATTGACCAAATCGGCTCACTTCTTACCAGTAAGGGAGAGCAATACTCTCGATCAGTTGGCCCAGAAGTATGTGGCAGAGATTGTATAGTTGCATGGGGTTCCTTTGTCGATAGTCTCAGACAGGGATCCCAGGTTCACCTCGAGGTTCTGGAAGAGCCTACAGACTGCTATGGGTACGAGGTTGAACTTCAGTACTGCATTTCATCCTCAGACGGATGGACAGAGTGAGAGGATGATTAAGACTGTTGAGGACATGCTTCGGGCGTGTGTATTGGAGTTCAGAGGATCATGGGATCAGTATTTAGCATTGATTGAGTTTTTATATAATAACCAAGATCGAGTAACATCGATGGCACCGTATGAGGCCTCAGATGGGAGGCCGTGTCGATCGCCAATGTATTGGGATGAAGAGAGTATGAGATCGATAGAGGTCCCGAGCTGATTCAGACCTGAGAGATAAGGTGCAGTTGATCCGAGTTGCATTAAGTCGGCTCAGATGCATGTAAGAGCTATGTGGATCAAGATCATCGGAGAGATGGAATATAGTGTAGGTGATGAGTGTTTCTCCGAGTGTCTCCTTGGAAAGGAGTCTTGAGATTTGGCCGTAGGGCAAGTTGAGCCCTCGGTATATCGGTCCGTATGAGATCCTTGAAAGGATAGGACCGCTGGCTTCTGATTGGCATTACCGAGTGAGATGTCCCGGATGCATGATGTATTTCATGTTAGTATGCTCCGACGGCACTGCTCGACCCGACGATGTGATTCCGGCTCAGAGATTGAGGTAGCCAGTGATTTGACCTATGTTGAGGAGCGAAGACGGATTATAGGATCATGGGTCAGCGGTGAGGAACAGGTGATTCTATTGGTGAAAGTCCTTTGGAAAACCACTCTTCCGAGGAAGCTACATGGGAGACCGAGGAGCATATGAGGAGTCAGTATCCTCATCTATTCGATCGGACAGGTATTAAATTTCGAGGACGAAATTTTTATTAGGAGGGGTGAATTGTAACATCCCGTTACTGATAGCAAGGGTATTTTGGTAATTCTGGGTTAGACTGATAGGTTTCATTGCATTCACTGATTGAACATGTTACTGGCCTCTAATTATAGAGGAACTGGTTTCTTGCATATGCATTTATTCATAGGTACATGCATTCATGATTTTCCGGCATTTAATTGTGAGTATAAATTGATTAGATTGTGAACTGACTGGACTGACTGGATTGTAATTGACTGAGAAATTAGGAGTAAATGGACTCGAATAACTGATTTAGAATAGCCTAAGAGTATTTGGTAATTGATAGTGATTTATAGGAAATTTTGGGATATTAGGAGAAAATGCCCTGACCGGAAATTTTGGAGTGATGATCGATCGATCAGATAATCTCGAAAGAATGGTCCAATGGCAAGGGAAATATTAGGGTTATCTTGTTAGGAAATTAAAATGTTGAGCTATTGAAATTTAGAGACTGAAATTTGGACTGATTTGGAGACCTATCTCTATAAATAGATAGGTTTGAAAGAAATTGGGGAAAATTGGTCTAAGGCATTTCGTTTCTTCTTCTTCCCCTCTACGGTGATCTTCGATTTCTCCCAACGGTGATATCCTTCGATTTTTCCTTGTGGTTTTCTCCTCATTGTGTAAGGCTATCTTGTTTATTGTGATTGATGAAGGATTGAGAAGCTATAGAGTAGATCATCGTTGATTTTGAAAGATTTTAGGGTTTACGGTATTTTTGAAAGATCTGTGGATTGGAGCTTGATTGGTAAGTTTTAATGGTTTTAATGTTGTTATTGATGGTTTTATGGCATTTATGGCATTTATTATGGTTTATTGAGTAGTTGGGAGAGTTAATGGTGGTTTTATAGAGAGAGAAATAGCTGAAAACAATCGGAGAAGACGAAGGATTCGTCGCACGCCGCGACCTGCGCACGAGCCTCGCTGCGACGAATTTTAATTCGTTCACTGCGGCGAGAGAGAAGAGGACGTCGCGGCGAGCGTGATTTAATTGACGCCGCGACGAGTCTTCTTCGCCTCGCTGCGCGCCCGAATTGGATTGTTCGCCGCGGCGAGCGTGTTTCACGCCGTGGCGAGCGGACCATTTCACGCCGTGGCGAGGGCCTCTTGGCCGCGGCGAAGGGGACTGTTCCATTGAATTAATTTCAAATTATTGGGCATAATTCATGGTTTAGACCTCCGATTGAGGTGATTCCAGATTCGTTACGGACTAGGGAAAGAGGTCTACAATTGAGGATAATTATAGGAATTAGAATTGATTTAAGTGACATTGATTTATAGAGAATAAAGTCGATTATGGTTCATAGTGTGACCTAAATATTGAATTGAGACAATTGGAGTTTTAATTGGGATTCTCAATGGAGGTTTTGACCCAATGAATAGGGAATTGTTATAGGGAGTTTGAATTGAGGAAATTGAACTGAATTTTAGGATTGGATCCACTATTGTCGATCTATTGAGCGAAGTGTTAGAATGGGACATAAGAGTTCAAAATTGGGTTTTAGCGCCGGGAAAATCGTGAACATGCGTTGTACATAATTTCACTGAGACATATGCATTACTGAACTGTTTATTTGAGCATCTAGTAATGGGACTATATTTGACTGTTATAGAGGCACCGTTGGATCGTCATTCCACGGACATTGCTGGAACTTCCAGGCAGTAACTCAAAAGTTACAGGTGAGTAACCTAGTTGGTTTCTCAAATTCCTGACTGTTTAAATGCTCAACGTGAATTACTTGCCAAATGTGGCAGTATGATTCTTGAAATATACATGATTGGATGGTATGCCTCATCAGATTAGATCGTGAAATTGCATGATCACTTTCTATCAGATCGATTGGATTATCAGATCGATTGAATTATCAGATGTTCTTGAGAAATACAATCTTGGGCTTGTATAGCCATACACTGCGAATCAATTATCGAACATCAGATTGCATGCATAAATGCATGATCGATAATGGAATGTGACCCAAGTTGCTATTATCATCGAAAAGAGCCTCGAGCTCGAACATCGCTCGACCGCCTCGAGCCCGATGGGAGAAATCTCGACGCGTCCTCCATCGAACACCGACCGAGCACTTGGGGCAATCATCAATAACCGGAAAGAGTCTCATATGCATTATATACATGGTGATTGAATTGGCAAATTGTGTGATGATTCTTGAAGCGTGTGATGCCATGATTTCATCAGAATTGTGATGTGATATCAGTAAACTATTCTATGCTATCGTAATATTGTCACTAATATTGTACATAATCGTTATAAACTACATGAAATTGTTATATAATACCGTTAATTGAATATTATCGTGCTGCGTCAGACGCAATTTGCGTAATGCATGATTTGAGGAACTGCTGATGATGGTTTCTCATCGAAGTTCGCAAACTCACCCAAAATTGCAACCTATTTTTCAGATGATAGAGTAGACCCTAGCTCAGGAGATAGTCTTTTCTCGCCGTCTGAGCGTCTTTGGCAAGAGAAGCGATGGCACACAAAGTTGGTCGGTGGGTTGGATTTTGAGGATGACTTAGATAGATGCTTATATCGTTCCCTTTTGGTTTTGTTTAGGGGACTGATAGACTTGTCTATTCTGCTTCTGGATGACTGTATTGAAATTGCTGCTATGTTAAGATTATTTTGTATTTTTAAAAGTTACTGATTTCTGATATTATGGTTTTAATTATTGCGATTCCATGTGGATATTATTGGGAAAATGTTCTGGTAGTGCACCTTTATCGTGGGATACATATCGGAGCGACCTTAGGGTTTCCCGATGTGTACCCTACGGTGAGGGGGCGCTACAAGTTGCACCAAAAAAGATATCTTCTAAATATATTTGTACAATTATTAAATCATTTTAAATATATTTTCTAAATAAATTCTTATCTAATTGACCTCTAATAAAGTCATTTTTAATCAAAAACGAACTCAAACGATCGTACCAAACACTAGGTGCTTGTTTTAATCCATACAAAGATTTATGAAGTTTATACACATAGTTTGGTTTATTATTGTCTTCAAAACTAGGGGGTTGTTTTACATAAACTTTTTCATCTATAAAACCATTCAAAAACAATTTTCACATCCATTTGAAATAGTTTTATATTATGAAAAACAACACATGCAAGCAAAATCCTAATAGCTTCTAGTCTAGCTACAAGAGCATATGTTTCATTATAGTCTATTCCTTCTTGTTGATTATAGCCTTGAGCTACTAATTTATCTTTGTTACGATCTACTTTTCCTGATTCGTCTAGTTTATCTTTGAATACCCATCTGGTTCCTATAATAGATTTATTAGATGGTTTAGGAACTAAAGACCAAAATTTATTCCTTATAAATTGATTTAACTCCTCTTGCATAGCTAAAATCCAAGCTTCGTCTTGAAGAGCTTCATCAATTTTCGTAGGTTCTAATTGAGAAACAAAAGCTACATTTGCCTCTCTTTTAAATTTAGATCTGGTTCTCACTCCTTCTGATGTTTCTCCTATAATCCAGTTTTCTGGGTGAGAAGATTTATACTTTCAGTCTTTTCTTAGACTAAAATTTTTAAAGATATCTTCTACCTTATCAGGTGGATCGTCTGGTGGTGAAATGTCTAGATTATTAACTAAAGGAGCAGATAGAGTTTCATCATCAAAATCATCTCTTTTATCTAGATGATAATCATCATCAAATTTTACATGCGTAGACTCTTCAACAGATTCAGAAGCAAGACTATAAACTTTATAAGCTTTAGAAGTAATTGAATAACCTAGAAAAATTCCTAAATTAATCTTAGAATCAAATTTATCTAACTTTTCTTTTGTATTCAATATAGTACATTTGCAACCAAAAGGATGAAAGCAAGATATATTTGGCTTTCTTCATTCCCATAATTTATATGGAATTTTAGTTAAAATAGGTCACAAAAATATTCTATTTTGAATATAACAAGCTGTAATTACAGCTTCTACCCAAAAATACTTAGGAAGATTCACAAAGCATAGTTCTTTTCATTTCCTGAATCGTCATGTTCTTTCTCTCTATAACTCCATTCTCTTGAGGAGTTCTAGGAGCAAAGAAATTATAGAAAATTCCATTCTCTTCATAAAAAATTTTGAATTTTGAATTTTCAAATTCTCTACCATGATCACTGCTAATTCCAACAATAGAAATTCCTTTTTCATTTTATAACTTTTTGGATAAAACTTTAAAGCATTTAAGAGATTCATCTTTAAGTGATAAAAACAATATCCAATAAAATCTAGTGAAGTCATCAAAAATTACGAGACCATATTTCTTTCCACCTAGACTTAGTGTTCTGGATGGATCAAACAAATCTATGTGTAACAGCTCTAGAGGTCTAGACGAAGTTACAATATTTTTAGATGAAAAAGATGTTTTAACTTGTTTTCCTTTTTTACAACTCTCACAAAAGAAATCTTTGTTAAAGCTTATCTTTGGTAATCCTCTTACCAAATCATGTCTAACAAACTTGAAAATATGTTTAAAACTAACATGACCTAACTTTTTGTGCCAAATCAGTTTTTCCTCATCTATTGATATAAAACATGAAATATTTTGACTTTTCATATCGTGTAAGTTAATTTTATAGAAATTATTTCATCTCTCGGCAGAAAAGAATATGACATCGTCCTTGTTTTTGAGTACACAAGAATTTTGATTAAAGGATAGTTCAAAACTATAATCACATAATTGACTTACACTAATTAGATTATACTTTAAGCCTTCAACTAGCAAAACATTATTAATAGACGAAAAAGAATCTTTACGAAAATTTTCGATTCCAACTATTTTACCCTGCTGATTGTCTCCAAAAGTTACCGATCCTCCTTGCTTATGTTGGAGGTTTAGGAACATAGACCTTCTTCCCGTCATATGTCGTGAGCAGCTACTGTCCAAGTACCATTAGTGATGGTTGCTTTTTTCAAGAAAGGAGATCAATAGTATATATTATATCCTTCTTAGGTACCCATATTTTCTTAGGTCCTTTGGAGTTAACCTTACAGTTTTTCATCGAATAATAAAAATATTGTTTTTTTTTTCTTTTTATTAGGAACAAAACTCTTATTATGAAGAACATTACTATTATTAAAACCTAAACATCTCTTATCATTTGAATGTCTATATCTTCCAATCATATCTTCCATCCTTTTTGTACTTTCTGTAAATATTGATAAATCCACTGAGAGATTGTTAATTCTTTATTTTAGTTGATTAATTTCCTAATATCTATCTAGAGTACTTTCTTTTTCATATCGTCTACTTGTTTCTTAAGGCAGATGTTTTCTTTTTCTAAAAGTTTTGTGTTCATCAAAATTTCAACAAATTTCTTTTTCAATAACGTATATTGTTTTAAGATAACCTGTGAATCTTCTAATAATTCTAAATAAGTGTCTTGAAGATCATCAAAGTTAGAAATTACCTTATCATCGTATTACCTTTCAGTTACCAAACATATATTTGCTTGCTCTGATGTTTCTGAGTCGAATTCGGATTAAGATGAATCCAGATCTTCCTATGTTGCCATCAAGATCTTTTTGTTTTTTTAACTTTTCTTTTGTTTTCTTTTGAGCAACGGGCATTCAGACTTGTAATGTCCTAGTTTATTGCGCTAATAGTAGACGATAGAACTTTTCTCATTCTTTGAATCGTCGTTGCTATTCTTTTTAAAAGAGAAGTCTTTATTTACCCTTGATTTTTTTTTCATATCCTCCTAATCTTTCTTGAAATGAAGGATAGTTCATCATCATCTTCACTTGAATCTTGATCAGATTCACTAGCATCATCATCCTTGATTTCTTTAATCTTTAATGCTTTTGAACATGTGCTTCTATTTTTCTGTATCTTCTGATTCTTCTAACCAGCCTTTAATGCAATAGATTTATCTCTTTTGGGTTTATCTTCTGCATCAAGCTCTACTTCATGAATTTTTAATGAACCAAGCAATTTATCTAACTTCAGCTTACTTAAATCCTTAGCCTTTTGTATTGCTGTTACTTTGGATATCCATCTTTTTGGAAGACTTCTAAGAATCTTTCTGATATGATCTTGACTATTGTAGATTCTCCTCAGAGCTTTAAGTTCGTTAACAATTGTTTGGAATCATCTAAATATCTGATCAATAGTCTCATCATCTTTCATCTTGAACAACTCATACTGATGAACAAGAATACTAATCTTGGATTCTTTCACCTGATTTGTGCCTTCAAGTGCAATGGCTAATGTGACCCACATTTTCTTTGCAGATTCGCATCAATGAACCTTATCATATTCACTTATGCTTAGAGAACAACTGAAAAAGAACTTGACCTTTGAGTTTAATTGAAAGTGAGCTTTTTGATCAGCCTACCATTTGTCACGAGAGATGCTATTCCCTTCATTGTTTGTTGGTGTGTACGGACCATTTTTAATGATATCCCAAAGATCAATATGTGTGGATTCTATAAAGTGCCACATCCTGTCCTTCCAATAATGATAATCTTCACCATTGAATGCAGGGGTCTTGTGACCAAGGCATCTTATGCTATAAAAACATGTGATTCAGCCATAGATCTTTATCCTCAGTTTGTAACAATGTTTCTTGGAAACCTTTCTCTGTTAATATAGAAATCATGTGTAATATGTTGAATACACAAGAAGGGGGAAAGGGGCGGGGAGGGGGGAGGGTGGGGTTGAATTGTGTTAAATCGTCTAAGATATTAATTTTTAGAGTCTTCTTGTTTTTCTTTACAAATTTAGACAATTACAAAACAATTCCCTTAATTTGATGCATAATGCAACGAAGAAAATTATTATCTATTCTTCTAACAATAGAAAATTAAAGAGATAAGGGTTAGAGAATATTATGCCGCGATTTATACTGGTTCACCCTTAACCTTGGGCTACATCCAGTCCTTAGAGTTTGTTTGAGATTTCACTATACTCTTCAATGTTACAAGTATTATTTCTACACTTGTAGAACCTCTTCAGGTCTCTCTCACAAAGTATTCTTTATTTACTTCCTTAACCTCTTTAGGCTCTAGCCTTTCTTTCTCTTAGAAAGATATTATTTGAGCTTCACTTTACAGATGTATTTGCTCTCTTTCTTTCGCACTTAAGTACAGAGTTTCTCTAAGTAATTTTAGTACAATCAAATTTTCTCTCTTGTATTATGTTGTTAGTTTACGACTATAACTAATATTTATAATCTAAATCTTCAACTATCTTCTTAAGAAATCCGTTTCTTGAATCTTCTAGAAACCGTTATTAGTTGAGTCCTATAACTAACTCCAACTAACTAACTGACTGACGTTCTAGAATTTTTTCAATTGCATCGTTTGGTATTATGTTTTGTCTGGTGCTATACTTCATCTGGTGTTGTGCTTCGTCTAGTGTTGTGCTTCGTCTGGTGTATCTAAGATGCTTTGTCGTATTCAGCTTTCCTTAAGTATCGTCTTGGGTTGAACTTCAGTCTTAAGTATCATCTTGAGTTGACTGTCTTGAGTCTTAAGTATTATCTTGAGTTGACGATTTGTGTTACTTACATTTATCTACACACTTAACAAACTCATCAAAACAATTCACACACTTCTATGGTTATTATTATTTGATTGTCATCAAAATTAATAGAAGAAATGAAGTCTTTTTGACTTAACACATACTCCTGTCTATCAACAAAAGACCTTTATAGAAGTATTGAATCAATAGTTGATCGTTTATTTGGTGATGGGACTAGCTCGCACAAAGCTTCTTGAATCTTTCCTAGTATTCATATAGTGTCTCACCCGTGTGTTTTCGGATGTGACAAATTTCTTTTCTAATATTGGTAGCTCTTGCCGCTAGAAAATATTTTTCAAAAAATAGTCTCTTCATTTCAGCCCATGTCTGCACATTTTCACTAACGGAGTGATACAACCAATCTTAAGCATCATCTTTGAGAGAAAATAGGAAGGCTTTTAATTTGATTTGCTCCTCAATCACATTCATAGACTTCATGCCTATACAAACCACATCAAATTCCTTCAAATGTTTGTAAGGATCCTCTCTAGGTAGAACTCAAAAAATTACCAATAAGTGAATCAACCCCAACTTCAATTCAAAGGTATTGTTGTCCTTAAAATTAAAAAATTTGATGCAATAAGGTTGTTGAGCGTCTGTAGGGGTAGCTAATTCACAAAGGGCACAATTTGTAGCCATCTTTTCTTTCTTTTGTGCTTGTTATCTCTGTTTTATCTACTTTCGTAATTTCTTAGTTGTCTTTTCTATCTCTGAATTGAATAACAACTGTATTGTTTTGTCTACTCATGTAACATACATATACCGTTAAGAAATCTCGACAACAACATCAAAATTTGGTAATGTTGTCACCTACAACCAAATTAATACTAACTCTAATAATGAAATATATAGTTACTGAAGAGTTGGGATCGTTCCCATAAGGAATCTATTGATAAGTGTTTCACGAGTTAAAACTAAAACAAATTAGGGTGTTTAAATAACGTGATTCTAAGGAATTAAAATTGGTAAAAATTAGAAATAAATAGAAATGTAGCACCCCACCCTCTCGAGACATGTATCCGACATCCTGAGCGATGTCCGAGTGTAAAGCCCGTAAGGGTGGCATGTTAGAATGATCAGGCTCTCGAAAAACTCAGTACAATTTTTTCCATGTTTAACATACATGAACGTAGAAATCAGTAATCAAATTCGGACCCATTTTACGCATAAACATTTTCAAACAAAAAGTTACAACTAGTACACAACTCATCAGAATTTCACTAGTCACTTGGGCCCAAATTCACATACAAAACATTTAAATCATAATGTCTTTACATTTCAACATCATTGATATACACATTGTATGGTATTTTTGAGTACATAATTTGATACAAAATTTGTAGAATATAAAGTGAATCACATTATTACAATGCTTATTATACAATGTATAAATGCACAAGAAGGGGGGGTTGAATTGTGTATTTCCCCTTTTAAAAAAACCTTCAAAATCATTTTGTCAAAAAAAATTGTTCTTTCCACAAGAACTACTGCAAATCAAAGTTAATTGTATTCTTTGAAAACTTTTTTGAAAATTAAGTAAAATCGAAACTTTGAATCGATAAGAGAGATAAGGATAGAGAGAAGTTGACACAGTAATTTTTATACTGGTTCACCCCAAACTGTGGGCTACGTCCAATCCTCAGATGTCTTTCTGAGATTTCACTATCTCTCAACAACTTTACAATTATTCTTTCTTTTTGAGCCTCTTTAGGTCTCTTTATAGTTAGTATTCTTTTTCTCTTAGCCTCTGCAGGCTATCTATACTACTTTCTTACAGAAAGATGTTTGAGCTTTGTTACAGTAAGATAGTTCTAGCTATTTGCACAATAAACTCTCAAGTAAGCTTTGAAACAAATGTTGTATGCACGCATGTTTATGTAATGTATGTGCCTGTAACTTTGCAATCTTCGACTTCGACTCATATTTATAGCCTTCGTCTGCAACTGCTTCTTGAATCTTGAAAGAAACGGTTATTCAGTTGAGTTCTGTAACTAACTCAAACTGATTCTTGATTTAGATGTGATTTGCTTCCATATGCTTTTCATCGTTTGCTTTTTCTTTCGTCTGCTTTTGGATTCTATCTGTTTTTGGCTTTAAATGCGCTTTTGGCTTTAAATGCCTTTTGGCTTTCGCGCTTTTGGCTTTAAATGCGCTTTTGGCTTAAATACTTTTTGTCTTTCATCTGTTTTTCAATCTCCGTCTGCTTTTCAATCTTCCATCTATTTTTCAATCTTCATTTGCTCTTCATTCTTCCGTCTGTTTTTCAATCTCCTTCTGCTTTTCATTCTTCGGTCTGTTTTTCAATCTTCGTCTGCTTTTCATCTATCGTCTGTTTTTCAATATCCGTCTGCTTTTCATTCTTCCGTCTGTTTTTCAATCTTTCATTATTTGTACTTCATCAAAATCATTAATGTAAAGTCATTTTGACTTAACAATATCCCCCTTTTTGATGATAACAAATAATTATACAAGTAAGATGTAAAACTGTAAGATGATATACAGATTAAAAAATGCTTCACTTTCTTTCTTCTTCTGACTTCTACATTTTCTGCTTACTCTTCCTCCCTTATCTTTTTCTTTCTTCTTTAAAAGTTCATCTCCTTTGTTCACCCCCTTTGATTTCTACTGTCCATTCTCCCCCTATTTGTTATTAATAAAAAATGATTAGGACCGATGATGCTTCAACAATTCTTTCACCATCTCCTTCAACTCCTTGACTTCTCTTTGTAGGTGCATTACCTCAGCTTGCAAGTCAAAAGATAAGGTGGGTTGGTCATCATCCTCCGGGTGTTCTTCAAAAGCAATTGTAGTAATATATGAGTCTGAAGATGGAACATAGTCTTCAAAAATCTCAAAGGTAGGAGGTTGAACCGATAGGTTGGGCTCAGGAAGGTCTAAGTCATAAGGAGCCGGTAGCCTTAACACTTGTCTTCCACGCAAGGGTAGGGCTTCTTCTTCAATAGAAGATGTATTAGATAGTGGCCTAATACACACTATTGTCTGCACAAGGGATTCAGTAAACGTCCCTTTAGTAAGCTTTCCCCTACTGGACAGTGTTCATCTTTAGTTGTTGCACTACAACTAGCTCCTGTAACCGTCGTCTTTGCAGAGCATACTTCATCTATGCGTTGTATTTCATCTGCAATTTGATCTGAAGACAGATCATCTAGCACCCCTTCTAGGTATAATTTCTTCTTCCCCTTATTATCATCCATGGGTTTTCGTGGTTGAAGGTTTGGTACAACCTTTATCACCGTTTCCTCTGTAATTGGAAAAATAGTGTATGATTGACTGGTCATCTTTGTAGGGTATGATTTTGTAGCAGCATACCTCAAAGCTTTATAAAAATTCCTTTCATCTTCATTCACCAGATGCCATGTCCCACTATTTATAGGAATAGGTTGTAAGTATGCCTTCACTAACCTCCTCGATATATCCCTGACGATTATTAAAGTACTCCCTTTAGTCACAGGTTGAACTTCTTCAATTAATCTGATTTCCAATTTGCCTTTCCTTAGAAATTCAGAATAGTTGTATGGAACCAGACTGAGTTCTTCAGATTCTTCTTATTGAACCTGTACCAAACTAAGTTCTGTTGCTTCCTGATGATGAACCTCAGTAGGAATAACATTTACCAGACTTAGTTCCACTGCTATCTCTTGTGGAACAGCAATAGGAGTATTCCTCTTCTGACTAACTTCCTTAGCAGTAGGAACACTCTTCTTCTGACTAACTTCCTTAGTCTTCTTCACTGCCTCAGTTAGTCTTGGAGTTTTTTTAGGTTGGGGTTTCTTCTTCTCATACTCCAATTTTCTTTTCCTCTCAGTCTCCTTGGCCTGTTTGGCTGAATCTTCACTTAAGATCGAGACTAGAGATCTCGTAGCCTTCGGTGCGCGAGTCTCAGAGACTTCTACCTGAATAAGTTCTTTGGCGCTCTTTTCTTCTTGCTGTCTCAAGGTTCGAATCCTAGGTGATCTCTTCGCCTTCTTTGGAATATCACTCAGAAGCTTCTCCCCTTTTCTCTTCAAGACACTTTCGTCTATACTCCGAAGTTGGCTACTTTCTTTTTGAGAAATCATATTTTCCTTCAAAACTTCTTCAGATGATTTTCTTCTTTCAATCATGGGCATTCTTGTACTAACTTGAGATTTAAAACTCTTTGTGGGAGACCTGCTTTGTATCCGCTCCCCCTCAGTTCTAACTTTATTATCAGAATCTGCTTCTGCTCTGTCCAGATTCTTCAAGCCTATTTTTGCTATAGTACTTGAGTCAATAACACTCTTAACAGGCATCATTCTTCTGATTCCTCTGTCAAGACAGACTCAAGACTCCCTTAAAATCCTTGCTAACAACATTCCGTACGGGTAGCTGTTAGTATCCTTCATCCCCTTAACCATATACTAAAAAATCAGAAATGGTAAGTCTATGGGTTGACGATTTAGCAGGTAGAATAGGCATTGTTCATCTAGAGTAGTCACCAGATGACTTGAACCCGCTTTCGGTAAGATGCAGTTGAATAGAATCGTATGTAAGACCCTGGCCTTTGGCACCAGACTCGAGGTCTTCCTCTCCGTAGGGTCATTTTCTCCATACAACTGTCTACTAACTTCGTCTTCCTTTAAACTGACCTTTGTCATCCATCTGGCTTTGCTCGTTAGCTTCTTTCCAATAGATGGACATCCAGTCACCTTCTCGATCAACTCCGTTGTTACAATAATAGACAGTCCGTCTACTGTAGAAACAATAGCTTTGTCTACCATCTACACATTCTTCTAAAACTCATACACTTCATTTTGATATACATACTTCCGCACCTAGAAGAACTTCCTCCAACCGGCTTCTACAATCTCTGGTTTGATATCCATATCATCTTTCCTCAGAGATTCAAAATCCACATGCCTTCTAGATCACTGCTTGCTCCATTGATTCTGAATAGAAACTGAATTCGATAATCTGTTCTTCAAAGGTAAGGTTGATTTCAGAGGTTTGAGAGGGCTGAAAAGTTTGTGGGTTGAGAGTATTCAAAAGGTTTCTGAGACTACTCGAAAGGTCTTATTAGGCGTGTTCTAGAATAGGTGAAGTTCTTAAGGCTATAAGACTTTCCCTCCAAAATTTCCTTTTGAGAGAAGTTACCAGCTGTAACTCACTGTTTCTGACACCGTTAACTTTGACAACCTTTTAACTTAGCTCTGAAATGTCAGACGGTTGGTCATTTAACATCACCATGTTGAGGTTCCGTCTGATTTCCTTGAACCGTTCTTCACTCAATGGTTTAATGAAGATGTCCTCTCATTGAAACTTTGTCTTAATAAACTGTAGACTTATAACCTTTCTCTGAACGTAGTCTCTTAAGAAATGATGTTTGAATTCGATATGTTTCACTCTCGAATGCTGTATAGGATTCTTCGATAAGTTTATGGCACTGGAGTTGTCACAGAAAATTGGGATCTCCTCTTCTTGAACTGAATAATCTTCTAGTTAGTATTTAATCCACAATGTTTGTGAACAACAGCTTGCAGCAGACATGTAGTCGGCTTCGGCAGTTGATAGAGCAATTGAGCTTTGTCTCTTGCTTGACCAGGAAACTAGGTTTGAGTCAAGAAAGTGGTAGCCTCCACTCGTACTCTTCCTTTCAACTCTATCTCCGGCATAGTTCGCATCGCAATATCCAATCAACCTGAAATCTTTACCTTTCTCAAATATTAAGCAAAGATCAGTAGTACTTGCGAGATATCTCATAATTCTTTTAACAGCTATGTAATGAGACTTTCTAGGATCGGCCTGAAACCTTGCACCCAAACATACACTAAACAGTATGTCAGGTCTGCTTGCTGTAAGATAAAGCAAAGAATCAATCATCCCTCTAAATAGGGTTTGATCCACCTTCTTACCAACTTCGTCTTTCGAAAAAAGGTTCGAAGGATGAATCGGAGTTGCCATAGGCTTCACATTATTCATATCAAATTTAGACAACAATTCTTTCACATATTTTTGTTGATGGATAAAGATCTTCTCTTCGGTTTGCTTAACTTGTAACCCAAGAAAGAACTTCAACGCACCCATCATACTCATCTCAAACTCATTTTTCATTAGACTCTCAAAACTTATACATAAATTCTTTGAAGTAGCACCAAAAATGATATAATTAACATAAATTTTCACTAAATTAAACTCATTCTCATAATTCTTTCTAAAGAGCGTCTTATCTACATGACCTCTACTAAAACCACTTTCTAAGAGAAAGGTACTTAGACGATCATACCAAGCTCTAGGAGCTTGCTTCAAGCCATATAAAGTTTTATGAAGTCTATAAACATGATCTGGATACCTAACATCCTTGAAACCAGCAGGTTGCTTAACATACACCTCTTCGTCTATAAAACCATTCAGAAATGCACTTTTCACATCCATCTGAAAAAGCTTTATATCATGAAAAACCGCATATGTGAGCAATATCCTAATCGCTTCAAGTCTCGCTACTGGAGCTTATGTCTTATTGTAGTCTATTCCTTCTTGCTGATTATAGCCTTGTGCTACTAATCTAGCTTTATTTTGACTCACTCTCCCTGATTCGTCTAACTTATTCTTAAAAACCAATCTAGTTCCTATAATGGATTTCTTCGAGGGTTTAGGAACCAAGGACCAAACTTTATTCCTAGTAAATTGGTTCAGCTCCTCTTGCATGGCTAAAATCCACGCTTCATCTTGAAGAGCTTCCTCAATCTTCTTAGGCTCTATTTCAGAGATAAAGGCTACATTAGCTTCTCTTCTAAATTTGGACCTTGTACAGACTCCTTCTGAGGTCTCTCCAATAATTAACTCTTCTGGATGAGAACTCTTATATCTCCAATCTCTTTTTAAACCAAGAATCTCTGGAATATCCTCAACCTTATCTAACTGAGTTCCTGATGATGAAGCTTCTATTGTATCACCTAAGATCTTTGAAGGGACTTCACTCTCTATGTCATCTTCAGTACTGGGTTGGGAACTATCATCAAACTTGACATGAATGGTCTCCTTAACCGTCTTTGATATAAGATTATAAACCCGAAAAGCCTTGGACGATAAAGAGTAGCCTAGAAAGATTCCTGAATAGGTCTTTGAATCGAACTTATCCAACAATTCTTTTGTATTCAGAATAGAGCACTTGCAACCAAATAGATGAAAGTAAGATATATTCGGTCTCCTTCCATTCCATAATTCATAAGGAGTTTTCTTCAAAGAATGGTCGCAAAGAATATCCTATTCGAGATGTAGCATATCAGTATAACGACTTACCTGAAGTACTTAGGAAGATTCATTTCACACAGTATAGTCCTTGCCATCTCTTGAATCGTCTTGTTCTTCCTTTCAACAACTCCATTCTGCTGCGGAGTCCTAAGAGCAGAGAAATTGTGAAAAATTCCATTCTCCTCATAGAATATTCTAAACTTCTCATTCTCAAATTCTCCACCATGATCACTCTTGATACTGGCTATAGACATTCCTTTTTCATTCTGTAACTTTCTGGAAAGGGATCTAAAACACTTAAAAGACTCATATTTGTGTGACAAAAATAATATCCAACAAAATCTAGTAAAATCATCAACAATAACAAGTCTATATTTCTTTTTGCCAAGACTTATTGTCCTAGTTGGACCAAACAGATCCATATGTAACAACTCTAGAGGTCTAGAAGATGTTATGAAAATTTTAGAAGAAAATGATGTTTTGACTTGTTTCCCTTTCTGACAGCTTTTACAAAAGAACTCTTTGTCAAAACTTATTTTTGGTAAGCCTCTTACCATGTTGGGCCCAGGCTGCCACACTCGGGCTTAGGTCCTCGAGTGAGTACCACTTGCACCTCCCAACCTTAATCAGTAATGGGCTCTTTGGTCAAGGGTGAGCCACGGCTCGAACCCAAGACCTCAAGGTTTCGATATCGGGGCTAGGAGTTATGAGCGATTACAAATTGGAAGTCGTTTAGGAAAAGCTGTTTTGGACAGAATCTTTGATTGAGTTTTTGACCTCTTTTGAGACCTAATTTGATTTTGAGTACTTCAGGGAAGTTGTAGAGCTTCCTTTGATCTTTTTATTGACACCAAATTTGTCAAATTCTGAGTTCGGGATCGAGAGATATGATTTTTGAAAAGTTCGGTTTTGAAGTTCCGTTACTTCGTTTTTAATCCGATTCCTTTTGTAATCTTTTGCTTATAATTCCTTCGTCTGACATCCGATTAATTTAATTCTCAAAGCGTTGGATTCCTAAAAAAATTAATTTAATTTTTATGAAGAATTATGATTTTTAGGAGATTAAATGCAAAGAGATTGATTGAACCAAAGTAAGAGATTTGGTTATAGGTTATAAGTTGGATAATTTTCTGAACATGGTTCAATATTTTGCAAAATTCGGGAGCTGTACAACTCCGATTGAGTTGATTCTTGAGGAAAAATAAAATTAAGATATAGGGCTACAACTCTTTTTAAGGGATAGAAATTTAATTTCATCCCTAAGATTGTCAATTTATGGAATTAAATTAGCGAAATGTTCAGTCTCGGATTTTTCACAGGTCCGATAGTATTTCGGCTATAACTTCTTCGTTTCTGATCTGAATTGAGCACGGTTGGTGGCGTTGGATTCGTATGATTGAGAGGAACAATTTTTAAGAAGAAAGTTTTGTCAAATTATTTCGTTTACCTTATCAAAATCAGGACGCAAGTTATCAGTTTTTCAAGATTCTGTGCAGGGGTAATTTTAGAAGTTAGGCTAAAGTGGAAGGGCAAATTGGTCTTTTACCTACCATTTAATGACCTGGCATAAAAAGACATGGGGTTGTCGTTTTTGTGTCCAGCAACTCACAAAAATAAGACAAAAATGAAAGAAAGAAAACGAAATAAGAAAGAGAGGGAGAGAAGAGTGAAGAACCGACGTTGAGATGAGAAGAAGGAGAAGAAGAGGGAGCTGATAAGGTGTCGGTTTTTATGGTTTCCAAGGGGGTTTTTCCAGATGGTTCAAGAGGGAATGGAAGGAAGATGATGAAAGTTCATTTCCAAGCTTGGAGATGTCGAAAATCGTGGAGAGAGAGGTAAGGTTGAAATTTTCTAAGTTGAGATTTGATGAATTTTTGGTTTGGAAATAATGGAAAATGGTATGGGTTGAGGTTTGTTAAGTTCAATTTTAGAGATAGCATGATTTAGATTGATTAATTTTGGATTATTGTGATTAGGGTTTATGTCCAATTTTTGGGATTTGGGGTTTTTGAAAATTGATGCTTTAGAAAGCTTGGAAATATGATGGAATTGGGTTTCCTATAGTTAATTTTGAGAATTTTGATGTTTATGATGTTGAATTTGGATGTTTATGGTTTAGGAAATTTTTAATTGGATGAAAGAAGGAAGCTTTGGAGAAATTGAAGTACGGATCAAGATTCTAGCATGGAATTAAGGTGGGTAATGTATTTATAATTTGAATTATAAGTTTTGTATGAAAATTTGAGAAATTAAGAATGAAAATGTTTTGAAAAATTATTGTCTATGTTTGAAAAATCAAGAAGATGATACAATATGTGTTATTTGATGTTTTAGAAATGACTACATAAATTATTAGAAATCGTTTTGGATAATTTGATAAAATTGATAAAATTTCTAAAATTTTCTTTAATTATGAAAGAATTGATAAATTATGAAACGATGTTATATTTATTGATTTGAAAGTTTACTTAAGAAAGTGTTATTTTATGATCTTTGAAATTTCAAAGGAAATTATTTTTTGAAAAAAAGGATTTCAAAATTTATTTAAGGAATTATTATCCACTATGTTTAATTTATTTACGTAAATTGTTTTGTTTGGGACAATGTAAACAAAATGATTCAATTGATTATCTTCCTTGATTTTTGAATGTTTTGATAAAAATGAAGTAATTGTTAAATTACATGTTTTGATTGTTTTGATAAATGGATTACTTCTAAAAAGACTTGCATTCTTTGTTGAGTAATTCTTTGTGTTGTAAATGATTTCAAATGTTGGTTACGAAAAGGTTTGAAAAATTGGGATTTCCAAATACCTTTGGAAATTAAAAAAAAAGGTATATGAAAAGATTTGAAAAATTTGGGATTTCCGAATACTTTTGGAATTGGTTATAAAATAGTGTTTATAAAAGTGTTTGAAAAATGATGACTTTCGAATGTTTTGGAAATTGTATAAAAACAATATCATTTAGGCAAATGTTTGAAAAACAAATTTGATTTCTGAATATTTTTGGGAGGGTTATAAAGAAAGGTTATGATTTTTGACTATTTTGAATTCGTTATAAAGTAGTGATTATGTAAATGGTTGAAAATGAAATGCTTGATTTCGAATGTTTTTAAGCTTTGTTGCAAGTTGTGAATGTTTGATAAATTAAGGAAATTTTTGAAATTACGAAAAATGATACAAAGGTTCAAATTCTTGTTTTCAACTGCTTTGTGAAATTGATTGAAAAAGTTGGAAATTATTGAATTTTTAATTGTTTCCGAATGTTTTGGAAAATGTTACGAGTTTTAAAATGCAAAAACATTCTGAAATTCGATGATTTTGTAATGATTTAAGAAATAATTTGTTCGATTTGTTATTTTCGATAGATTTGAGAATTTATGAAGAGGGTTTCGGATGATTTGAATAAAATATTTTTAATTGTTTACATTCTTCGATTTTGAATGATGTGAGAAAAATTGAGAAAATTGTTCAATGAAATGTTTTGAATGATTTGATTAATTGATGAAGTTTTAGAATGAATTGATAATTATGATTTTAAGGAATTACTATGATGCTTGCATTCTTTGTGTTTAAATGTGTAAGATTCTAACATGAGAATGGCATTTTGTTTTAATGTCTTGGAAATTGTGCATTCTTGAATGCTTGGGAATGTGTTATGTAATTGCTACGTGAAATTATGTGTAGTTGTGAATGTCAGTGTGTTTAGTTAGACATGATTTGAAAAGAGTTCAAAATGTGTCTTCGGGCAATCTGAATTTTCGTTTTCGATTAGGTTTATTATGTAGGTTTGGTTAAGTCCCCTCCGTAAGAGTCAGTGCACTGGTCTCCCTTTGATAGCCTTTTCCCGGCTACCGCTAGTGGCATAGGAGCTCCGATTTGGACTCCCCTCCGATTCACGGCCAAGACAGAATCGCTATCTTGGGAATGTGCAAGACGCTCGTTAGACCCACCCAAACCGTTTGATGTGCTATGTGTTTTGTTTTGTTTATATTTGTGTTGGATGTCAGCGGTATAACCCATGAACACACGCCGGTATAACCCTAAACACCTCTGGTGGGGTGTGGGGTCCAACATTAAAAAGCGTGTTGTTTTGTTTATATTTGTGATGCAGTTTATGTGTTGCATTCATGATTTGAAATTGTTCATGATTTATGAAAAAGAATTTGTGAAACTTTTGAGAATTTGTGAAAAATGAGAAATCGAGATTTTCAACCGTAAAATGTGTGAAAGTGTTTATGAAAGTTCCTGACTGATTTGAAAAGTGAAGAGTTTAGAGAAATAAGGATTTTGCAAATTTTCTGTTGTGATATTTCTAAGATATGGCAAAGATTTTGAAGAAGAATTTTTGCTTATTTTTCAAATTATAATTATGTTATCCACTGAGCCGTCGAGCTCACCCCACCTTTCATCCCCATCTCCAGGTATAGAGTGGGAGATTGGATGAAAGAAAGTCAAGACTTGGTTTCGATTTTGTCCATCTTATGTTTTATTGTATTTTGGATATCGTTTTTGGTATTGTAAGTTTGGCTGGGAAATGCCATTGGAGCATGGAAACAGTTATTTTATGATGTTAATGAAGATTGGACTTGTGTGTGGTGTTAAATTATGAATATGTATATGAATGACCTATTGTAATATATGTAAGTGAATTGTTATGAGACACAAGAGTATGTTTCATGAATTTTAAGTATGGATATGAATGGGAATTGCTTACGACTGTGACTTGAGATATGGATAATGGAATTAGTTTACAAATTGTGTATGATTATGGCTTATGGATTGCGTATGGATAATGAGATTGATTGTGTTGGTTGATTGGAAAATTATTGAAGTGTGTTAGGTTAGGATTGTGTTGTTTATGCTAAATTCCGAACGGGAGGTCCGATGATGGTTGTGAAGGTTGAAAGTGATTATAGAAGTGTGTTTGAATATGTTTGCAGATTTTTGGGTTTGGCAAAATACAACCATTATGCTGCCCAATTTTCATTAAAATTTGATGGGGCTGATTTGTATTTTTTGTCATGTGTGAGATTTTTGGTAAATCAAATAATAAGATTTTGTGTAATTTGATAAGTTATGAGTTATGCTAGCTTTTGAAGAAATAAGTTGTGATTAAGGATAAAAATTTTCAGATGGGAATTTGAGTTTGAGAGTAAATGATGTCAATTGGACTTTGAAATCACTTTGATTGATAAGTACCAAAGTGGAAAAATTTTTTTTATTTAAGATTGAATTATATTCAATTGAATAAGGATAAAAGGAAAAAAAAACTTGCACGGTTTTCGGCTTAGGTTATCCATAGGTTTCCAACGCGACAGTTTTCTTGTTCGCTTTGGATGTCGGATCCGTTTATTTTTGCACTTCGCTTTTATTTCCGTCTGCCTTTCATTTGTTTGCGCGCGCATTTGCTACCTCTGCTTTTGATTGCATCCGTTCTTTCGCTATCGTTCTTTGTGCTTCAGCTTTTCGTTTCTGGAAGTTTTCGTTCGTTTTCACTTTTGATTCTGCTTTTTCGGTTGGGATCCGGTTTCGATATCGGGTTCCAACATACCAAATCATGCTTTAACAACTTTGAAATATGTTTAAAACTGACATGACCTAGCTTTTTATGCCAGATTAGTCTTTCTTCTTCAGTTGATAAAAAACATGAAACATTTTGATTTTGAAAATCTTGTAAATCAATTTTGTAAAGATTATTTCTTCTCTTGGAAGAAAAGAATATAGACCCATCTTTATTTCTAACTTCACAAAGATTTTGATTGAACGTAACTTCAAAACCAGAATCACACAATTGACTGAAACTAATCAAATTGTGTTTCAGACCATCAACAAGCAACACATTATCAATGCATGCAAAGGAATATTTACCTATTTTACCGATTCCAATTATCTTGCCCTGCTGGTTGTCTTCGAAAGTTACCGATCCTCCCTTCTTATACTGAAGATATAGGAACATAGACCTTCTTCCCGTCAGATATCCTTCCTTGGAAGATGTGACAAGCACCGTTGGTATTTGGATAGTGGATGCTCAATACCAACGGTGCTTGTCACATCTTCCAAGGAAGGATATCTGTAGGAGAAACTATTTTATTTTTTGGTACCCATATTTTCTTGGGTCCTCTTGGGTTAGTAACATACACAGAACGATTCATTTGATAAGTTTGTTGATGAACGCGTGTTTGGTGATACTTCTTTTTATGGAAGAAAGACTTTCTTCCCTCATGAGATTTATTTCTTGTAAACCCTAATCCGATTTTATCATTCGGATGTTTACATTTTCCTAACATCTCATTCATTTTCTTTGTACTCTCAGTGAAGGTAGCTAAATCAGCTGAAAGACTCTTAATCCTAAGCTTCATCTGATTGATCTCTTCAGATCTATCTACAACTTTCCTTTTCTTATTCTCCTCTACTTGCTGTTTCAAGCATGTATTTTCTCTCTCTAAATCTTGCGTATGTTTGAGGTTTTCTACATACTTTTTCTTTATCAGTTTGTACTGTTTCAGAATAGCATGAGAATCTTCTAGTAGTTCTGAATATGCATTATACAAGTCATCATATTTAGAAGTTACCTCCTCATCACTTTCTTCCTCAGCTACTAGGCAAATATTCGCATGTTCTGATTAGTTGGATTCATCATTCTTTGATTCTTCAATCTTTAATGCTTTTGATGACTTTCTCCTCCTTTGAGTCTTGTGATTCTTCTGTCCGGCCTTCAGTGCTATTGACTTGTTCCGTTTGGGCTTGTCTTCAGCATCGAGCTCAACTTTATGAATCTTCAGCGTTCCAAGTAAATCGTCAAACTTTAGTACGCTTAAATCCTTAGCTTCCTGCACAGCAGTAACTTTTGGTCTCCATCTCCTTAGAAGACTTCTTAAGATCTTACGAACATGATCTTGAGTGTCGTAAGTTCTTCTGAGAGCTTTCAATCCATTGATAATTGTTTGAAATCTTCCAAACATTTGATCAATAAATTCTTCATCTTTCATCTTGAAAAGCTCGTACTGGTGCACAAGAATGCTTATCTTGGATTCTTTGACTTGGTTTGTGCCTTCATGTGTGATAGACAATGTGTCCCACATCTCCTTCGCAGTATCGCATCCGTGGACTTTGTCATACTCACTTCTACTTAGGGTACAACTCAAGAAAAACTTCGCTTTAGAGTTCAGTTGGAATCTCGCTTTTTGATTAGCCGTCCATCCGATCCGTGGAATAAGATTTCCTTGTTCATCTACTGGTGCGTATGGTCCATTCTCTATTATGTATCAAAGGTCAACATGAGTAGATTCTATAAACAGTCGCATCCTATCTTTCCAGTAATGATAGTCTTCTTTGTTGAATGTTGGAGGGCTAGTGACTGGGGCACCTTCTCCAATGTACGTATGTGATTCTACCATAATCTTTGATCCACACTTTGTTACAATGATCCTTGGACACCAAGCTCTGATACCAATTGAAGTGAATCACACGTTATTACAATGCTTATTATATGATGTATAAATGCACAAGAAGGGGGGGTTGAATTGTGTATTTCCCCTTTTTAAAAAACCTTTAAAATCGTTTTGTCAAAAGAAAAACTTGTTCTTTCCACAAGAACTCTGCAAATCAAAGTTAATCGTATTCTTTGAAAACTTGTTTGAAAACTAAGTAAAATTGAAACCTTGAATCGATAAGAGAGATAAGGATAGAGAGAAGTTGACATAGTAATTTTTATACTGGTTCACCCCAAACCGTGGGCTACGTCCAGTCCTCAAATGTCTTTATGAGATTTCACTATCTCTCAACAACTTTACAAGTATTCTTTCTTTATGAGCCTCTTCAGGTCTCTTTACAGTCAATATTCTTTTACTCTTAACCTCTGCAGGCTATCTGTGCTACTTTCCTACAGAAAGATGTTTGAGCTTTGTTACAGTAAGATAGCTCTAGCTATTTTCACAATAAACTCTCAAGTAAGCTTTGAAACAATTGTTGCATGCGCGTATGTTTATGTAATGTATGTGTCTGTAACTTTGCAATCTTCGACTTCGACTCATATTTATAGCCTTAAATGCAGAATCGCTTCTTGAATCTTAAAAAGCGGTTATTGATTGAGTTCAGAACTAACTCAAACCGATTCTTGATTGACGTGATTTGCTTAAATACGCTTTTCACCGCCCGCTTTTCTTTCGTTTGCTTTTGGCTTCCGTCTGCTTTTGGCTTTTGTTTGCTTTTGGCTTTCGTCTGCTTTAAGCTTTTGTCTATTTTTCAATCTCCTTTTGCTTTTCAGTCTTCCTTTTTTTTAATCTTCGTCTACTCTTCATTCTTCCGTCTGTTTTTCAATCTCCGTCTGCTTTTCATCTATCGTCTATTTTTCAATCTTCCGTCTGCTTTTCATTCTTCCGTCTATTTTTCAATCTTTCATTATTTGTACTTCATCAAAATCATTAATGTAAAGTCATTTTGACTTAACAGAATATACAATTCAGTACGACAATAAAGAAATATAATGCATACGCGAATTAATCCCAAGCCCTATCCCTTACTTGATTGTAGTAGGTATACTCCTATTTGTCTAACGAGGTACTCTTCTGAGCTTGAAAAATATTTGCAAATTTTGAGTGAGTTTTGTAAACTCAAGGAGTGACCATTCTCGATGACTCACCCAGTCACATAACACATAATTTACATCACTTATTTAATAATCACATTGGACCACGTACACTTAATCAATCATTTCACACTTTACATTCAACACATTATAGTCATTGATATCATGCATATGCAGTGCACATGAGACCCACTGTCTATTTGTTATTTTGTTGTGACCGAGTGCCGAAACTGTCCCGTATCTATTGTGGATACCGAGCTTATTAATAACTATCCCGTATCCATTGGGGATACTGGGCTCATTGATAACTGTCCCGTATCTATTGGAGATACAGGCTCTTATACATATTCTAAGCTCTAGGCTCTTTTCCATATTATAAGATTTAAGTTCTTTTCGATGACTCCTTCGGTCACAACTGCCTTTATCTTTCATGTATTCATGTAGTGAAATGCACTTATCACATATGATCACTTATTCACCTCCGCATATCATCGGACCTTAGTCTGGTATTCAACATTTATGTTGAGAAACACTTTGTGATCATGCATTCATGTCATGAAGCATTTAGTTCATCACATTCACATACAATTAGCACTTAAATATTACACTTAAGCATCAAAAACCTCGGACCTTCATTGTCTGGAATCATACAATCAATTCATATCTCATTCATAATCACTTAAGTCATAGCATAAATGAAATATACAATAAGGTAAGACCATGTAGGTCTACTCATAGTACGCTCCAAATTAGCATTGACTTCCCAGTTCTGGAAACGTCCAAATGCGGACATTTATCTTGCACATTCAAATTATGCAATATTCACATTGCACTCTCGCATTAATAACTTTGCATAATTATAAGTGTTCATTTATGCACACTTGTGGATATAGAATATGTACAATGTATGTTCATGACAATCCCGGGTATATTATCAAATTTCATATTTTATGTTCATTTACATTTCATAATTCAATCACTTATCATTTCTTTTCTCGCATTTTAAACTATATATACTTTACTCCTCTTCTTCAAATCACAACTTTAATCAAACGAACCACTTCATCTCCATTTTACACATGTCTTTGGTACTTTAATACCAAGAATTCACTCATTAATGTTGTAGCATCCCATCACCGATGGGAGGGGTAAATTGGTAAATTGGAAAAGGCTAGTTATTTGCATTGCATATTTTGATGTGAACATTCATTTGGCCTCTACTTTTATAGGAATGAGTCTTTTGGCACATGCACTTATATGTACATGCATTCATGGCATTTCCCGGCATTTATTTGTGAATATGATCTGTTTTATAAATTCTGAAATATTGTGCTTGAGAATTGGACTTGGAACTGTTTTAGAGTGATTGTCACTTGGTAGTGACCCTTAGAAATGTTCTGGATAATTCGGGAGAAAAAGGTCCGGACCGGAAAATTTTCTGAGTGGCAGACTGATTGACTGTATAGTACCGAAATAATTGTCTAATGGAAATGAGAAAGTTTTATTTATGATTTTAGAAATAAGTATGTTGAGCCATTGGAATTTAGAGACACTTTAGACTGGAAATGATTATGAAAAGAACAAGGAGCTTTATGTGTATTTGAGGAAAAAGGCTAGTGGCTTTAGATCAACCCCCTTTTAAATGCCTTAGGTTTTAAAACTTGGCAAAACCTATTTTCTCTATCCTAGGGCTTATTTTCCTTCTCCATCGATCGATTCTTGTTCTTCCTCCCCTTCTTGATTTTGCTTGTCCATTTGCTTGCTTCTTCTCCACTTGCAAAGCAAAGCTTAAATCCTAAGGAAGATGAAGTTTTGTGAAGTTTTGGGAGAAAGCCGTAGGTGTTAAAGCTTAGAAAGATTTTTGGGAGTTTGAAGATTGAAAGCTTGATTTGGTAAGTTAATGGCATTTATGTTGCTTATTGTTAGTGTAAATGCATTTATGGGGTTTATTATGAAAGATTGGGGTATTTTGAGAGTGAGTTATGGTTGAAATTTAAAGAGAGATATGTAAAAAGGGAATCGGAGAAGACGAGCCAGGACCCACACGTCGCGACGAGCGGGAATTTACTCGCCGCGACGAGCGATACGTCGCGACGAGCCACTGTGTAGACGCCCCAGCGAGCACTTAGGGGTGCGCCACGGCGAGCGACTCCAGGACGCTGCGGCGAGAGCTCTGAGGCCGCGGCGAGGACCATTTTTCTGAATTGGTTTATTTTAGTTTTTGGGGCATAACTAACGATGTAGACCTCCAATTGAAGTGATTCTTGATTCGTTATAATCTAGAGAGAGAGGTCTACAATTGAAGTAAAGAAAGAAAGTATGAAATCAAATGAGTGAGATCTCGAATATTGAAAGAAAGTTGAGTATGGTTTCCTATTTCAACCTAAGGGTTGTTTCATGATAATTGGAGTATAGTTTTGAGACATCGGAAATAAATTTAACGCTATTGGGGTTTTAGAAACTGAGCATAATGAGTGAATTTTGATTTAGAGAATAGTGACACTGGTTTTGAGGTTTTCTTGGGAATATTTTAGTGTGTCTGATATGATAAATTGAACTGAATTTTGGAAATGAAACTTGTGGAGTTCTATGTTATGTTAATGAATTGAAATGAGTCATTAGGGATCAATTGAGTGAAAAGTTAGATTTTGACAAAGAAAGTGGAATTTGGGAAATAGCACCGGGAAGGGAAGGTCATGAACATGCATTGTACATCTTTTATTAAAGACATGTGCATCATTGAATTGTTCTGACTATGCATTTAGTAATGAATGATCTTTTGACTGTTATAGAGGCACCGTTAGAACGACATTTCACGGATATTGTTGGGACTTCCAGGCAGTAGCTCGGAAGTTACAAGTGAGTAACTTAGTTGGTTCCTCAACCTTTATGTGTTAAATATTATGTGCTTATGCCATGCGGAGATGAATGGAGGGCTTATGTGTACTTTGATTTTGATTGCTTCTGGACCATAGGTGTCCGAAGCATTAAGTACTTGATATCGAAGTGTAAATTGTGTGTAAAATGGTAATTACTATGAATTGAGACATATGCATTCATGCATAAAGGCATGTTCAGATAATGACAGTTTTGACCGGAGCGATAACGATTTGAGCTTAAAGCTCAGCAACAGGCCTTCAAATTAACGTAATTCAGAGCCACAGGCTCACCGTATCAGGGCTTCAAGCCCATTGTAATTCAGAGCCGCAGACTCACCGTTAATGAGCCCATTATGGGACAGATCAGGAGCACGGTCACAACACCGTAATAAAATAGAAAGTGTCACATGTGCACTGCATATACATATGATTGAACATGGACTGAGTGAAAGGCGAAACGCCTTATATTTGTGAAATGATAGATCATGTGATATTTCTGACCATAATGCTATGTGATATTCTGTAAATTGTTTGTATATGCATGAGTTGAGTGAACCATCGATGATGGTTTCTCACTGAATTCGCAAACTCACCCAAAATTGTAACTATTTTTCAGGAATTGAAGAGTACCCCGTTAGACAAACGGGAGTATGCCTACTGCATGCAAGTCAGAGTTTTAAGGTCGGGATCAGTTCACGTCTGCATTAGTGTCTTTCTGTCTTATGTAATTGTATTCCTGCAATGTCCGCAGAATAGTACTGTTATTTCATAGGGCCCCATTTGGTAAAAGTTGTATTTGTAATGTGATTACCGAAAGTGTTCAGAAATGGCATTGGGCCGAATTTGGCTATGGAATTTTTGTGCATGAGTTGATTAAATACTGTTGAGTGCCTTTTTGATGACTGAAATTGTGTATGATTGAAAATGTTTTCGTGTTAGATCGGACCCAAATCGTTTATTGATTTCTGCGCATACAATTGTTTTTAAAAATAAAAGGGTCATACTGAGTTTTCGGACTATAATTGACTGCTCTAGCATACCACCCTCGTGAGGCACGAGCTCGGATATCACCCTCGATGTCGAGTTTGGGTCTTACGGGAGTGGGATGCTACAAATGTAATTTCTAGCATTACAAGACCGAACAATTATCCAACTCTCATTTCAATCCTATATCACTTCCAAAAATCTAGAGCTTTGGGTAAATTTTCCATGATCATTCTGATCAAATAAATGAAGTAATTTGGCAATAATTTCTTTTATAAAAGTGTTCCAAATTGTCTTAAGTTTCTAATGACACTATGATCATTCAATTTGGTTTAGTATTCCACAAGTTATACTTCAAACATTTTTGGATTGTTCTTATTCTGAAACAATATACTATGCACAATTTCCATCCAGAAATTGAACATCTTAGGGGCTGAATAATGTTAGTAGTGTACCCTAGGCCAATAAACATTTGTGATTCATGTATTAACATTATGATTTGTTAATAATATATTATGAGGTATTCCGTTTCATATATGCATGTATTTCGTTTATGTAATGTGATTTACATTCCATGAATAGTATTAGACTTATGTCATCAAGTATGTGACTTGATAGTAAAACCATAAGCGTTATAACACTATTCTAGATCTGTCTTCGGTCGATCATTATTGGTGGAACAATAATGAATTAAGACTAGTATGTGTTCGATTGATGATCACGCTTTCTCGATCATGGATATGAGATATCAAATCAGAAACATAGATATATGTTAGAGAACATATATTGGACCGACCCACATAAAGAATACTACATGGTTTCATGTCATTAGTGATTCTTTATATGGTTTGACTTTAGTCCTTTGACCTGAAGTCATCATGGTTCCCTACATGAGGAATTTAGTGTTTTGATATTAGACTAAGTTATTTTAACGAATAACAAATAGTCTTATGTTGGACACTAAATGAATCATGCAGAGGGACGTGAATGACGTAGATGGGATTTGTACCTCTCTTAAATGAGAGAGATATCATTTGGGCCTCTTGACAAGTGTGATGAAGAAATGCATGGTCGTGTTTCAAATGAATTGATGAAGAGTCATCAATGTCATTTGTTATAATTAGTCAACTTGGGGATCAAGAAACTATGATTAATCAAAGATTGACATGTACCATGCCTTGTGATTAATCTTGATATCGTGTTACAAAAGGATCGAGCCTATAACCATAATTCTGAGTTAAATCGGATTATCGATCCTCATTTGATTTGGGTAGTCATAATGTCTTGCTAGAGGTCGCTTATGACTTATGGGCCTTGAAATGTGATCGCCCATTGCCAACATCAAATGAGCCTCTGGTCGCATACAAAGAGTAATGTGATCTGGGCTTATTCTCTTGGGCCTAATTTATTAGGTGTTGAATAAATATATTTAGATATATTTATTGGGCTAGATTTAATTAAGTTGTCGGGCTTTTATTATATATGATATAATGGGCCGAAACTTAATAGGGCCTAAATGAGATTAGGGTATCTCTATAAATAGAGAAACTTAGGTCTCATTAGGTTAAGGGAAGAAAAAGACAAAACCCTAGCCGCCATCCGAGAGAATAATCGTGCGGCATTCGGAAGAGTTTCTGAACGTGCTAGCACACCACAGCCGCAGCCCGGATCGTGCATACTCGTGTGGATACCGGTAGAGGGCATTCGCGTGTTGCAGTGTCTTGGAATCCGAAAAGAAGCAATCCACCCACAAAAATAAGGTATTTTCGTTAATCCTCGTGTTTTCGATTATACGTGATGTTTCTGTATGGTCTTTTTTCGCAGTATATTGTGAATACTCGGACCGTACGTGATCCAACAAATAAGAATTCTACTTTTTCATATAATTTGTAATCCTATGTCTCTAGTTTAATCCAAATTAAAAATAATCTCATTTGGAATCCTACAGATCTAGATATATTCAAAATACCAAAGTATGTTTAGTAAAATAACACTAGTTCATACAATTCCAACAAATTCCCTCACTTTCCTTCAATCAAACTTTTTCCAATCAATTAAGAATACTGAATTTTTTTTAGCTAGATATAATATTGTGTTAGGAATCTATAGGCTTAAGAATCAAGTCATTTGGAGGTCTAGAGAAGAAGTTATAGTCGAAAGAAGCAAGATGGTTCAGCTTGCACAATGCTCTCGGGTGCAGAAAGGCACGACTAATAATTGAAGAGCACAGTGTTTTGATGGGACATATAAACATCAGTCTTGCAATTAAACTCATGGGCATGAGAGGGAAAAATCATAGGCATGACTTAGCCACAGATGTGAGGGTGAGAAGTCACAGACGTGAGAGATAAAGACAAAGATTGGGTTAGATCATACTAGTCAGACTCGTCCACGTTTATCACTCAATCTCTCTCAATTCAGTTCAGATCACTATGATTTTTTGTGGAGAGGTAGAGCAATGTCTTACAAGTCCAAGGGTTTAAGTCTCATTTCATTTGTAGGTCATACAAAGGGGATAAGCCAAAACACTAAAGGGTGTTCGTTAGCCTCCAACCTTCAAATTCGTGATCGTGTACATACCAAAGTTGCCATTTAACTTGCGAAGTCGCGATCGTGACATCACCTATTAGCTTCCAAAGTCACAATCACAACATTCGATGAATAGCAGAGAAGTTACGATAGTGCTTAAGCAGGATCACGACTTTTCCTAATCACGCACCCTAAAATCTCCATATCTTTCAATCCAAAACTCTTAAAATTTCAAACTCTATATCATTAAAAAGATAAAAGAAATATCTACAACTTTCATGAAGACAATTTTATCAAAACCTTCCTAGATCAATACAGTTTAATCGTGTAAATTTCAGACCAATACTAACCTCTCTAACTTATGTTCTGCATTATCAGTGTTTCTTCTTTCATTAAATTCAACACTTCCTTCTATCTACATTCTCCATTTCTATTTTTCCATTTTAACTCTCATTCAAATCATCCATAACACATTCATAGTACTACTAAATATGCAAGTTTACTCAAAATTCTCAAAATCATCAAAATCCAAATATCAGTTATTCATCTTCCTCACGTTATGCATTTCACTATTCTCTGCATTTCAATCTATTTGTACATTTTCTATTTTTCTTCTCAACTTTCATTTTAAACAAATTTTCTCATCTCCAGACATCATCATACAACTATTCTCCAACTCTAATCTCATTCTTGTTCATCTTTAATAACTCTCAAAATATTCACGTTTGTGTATATATATATATATATATATATATATATATATATATATATATATAGAAGAAAACAGAGAATATATGCTTTAATCTTTCATAACTATTTGTACTCTTCTTGTGCATATTTTCATTGATCTTTCTAATTCAGAAATAATTTCTAGACTATCTTGTAACATATTTATCCTTAAATACAAAAAATCAACAGATGTTGTATGCTCTGGGTTTTCACTCACGTTTCAGCACATGTACATTTTCATTTTATAACTTCAACGTATAACTAACATTATGCATGTTTCATCTTATGCCACCATAAAGAACCATAAATTGCTTACTTGTCTAAAGATCCAAAGTCTTTGAAATCACGTGATCCCTAGCTTTCCAATAGCACCTGATCATCAATAGTTCGAGGTTGCAGGGTTAGGTATTTTAGTGATAGTGAATGAGATAACCAAAAGAGATAGCAAGTTAAAGATGAGAGCAAGGCTTGCATTACGAGGATGAGAAATCTTTGAAAGAAATGAAGCTTTCGAAAGATGAAGATCTTGAAGAAGATATTTTTAAGACAAGAATAAAAAGTTGATGGATCTTGTAAGTTTAAAAGAATGTGTGTTTAAGAATTGGACGCTTGTCAATTTCTTTAAGACCTTGGCTAGTTTCCTAACTAACTTGTAACGCCCCCTTACCGCAGGGTATACACTGAGACGCCCGAAGGTCATTCCGGTACATAATCTATGATAAGGGCAAGCTACGTTCGATCACTACATTCACTTCACATGACATCATATCAATATTCACTATTAAAACATAAATAGAACCATAATATTTTAAATTTTTTTTTCCTCGTTTCATTTCATAAAACTCGAATGTGTACATTGTGTCTTTCAACATTTTCTATATGTACACCATCAAAACCTAATACAAAAGTACTACATGAAAGAGGAAAATATACACAATCTGACTAATCTGTCCAAAAATCCCAGTTGACTGACCTTTGAGCCATGAATTCTCTTGCCAATCATAATCTACACGGCTGGTAGAGCCTCCGGTAGCTAGAGTCGTCTCTAGATCCTAAAAAGACAATTTTCCATTTTTGGTGAGTTTTGCTAACTCAATGAGATAACCATCATTAATGGTTCACTTAATTCATGCAATACATCATTTCACATAACATATAATCACATATTGCACTTTACATAAGTATCACATTTGCACTTAAGCATAGGCAAATTTGGCATTTCATTCCAGAAAACATACTTAACAATATGCATATGAAATGCTCATGAGACACTTTCCAATTATTATGTTGTTGTGATCGAGTGACTGAACTGTCTCGTATCTATTTTAGATACTGGGCTCATTAATAACTGTCCCTTATCTGCTTGGGAGATACATGACTCATTTTACATAGTGGGCCTTAGGCTCTTAATCACTTTTGAGCTTGAGACTCATTTTCACTCGTTGAGTTTTAAGCCCTGATTGGTGGCGACTCTGGTCACAACTACCATTATCTAATTATGCATTTATATATGGAATGTATGTACCACAATTACTCATATTATAAAGCAATTAGGTCTTCACATTCACATTCAAGTAGCACTTCAATATCTCAATCCACATTCACATTCACATTCATCATACCTTCTGTCTGGAATCCACATTTAAACACATTCAATTATCATTCAAAACATAAATTAAACATATAAGTAATTAAGTTAGACCATCTAGGTTACTCAAAAGTTGCTCCAGAAGGTAATGCCTGGAAGTTCCGACAATATCTGGAGGTTGACATTTTAGTTGCTCCTCTATCACAAATAATATACACAAAATCACAATTTGTACAATCATAAGTATTCAATAATGCACATGTATGAAATGAATTATGTACAATGCATGTTTATGGAATCCCCAGTATTTATCCATCAATTTCATCACAAGATGAATCTCATCTCAAAACTCATCTAAGTATAATTTATACTTAGGTTTGTATCTCACTAAAGCCATTAAAATCTATATTCCTTTCTCATTGACTCACTTCAGATTTTTCCAAGTCACAGTTTCGATTCTATTGTTCACATTCAATTGGAAAGCAAAAATGATGTAATTTGGTCATACTCTCTTCTATAGAAGTGTTCCTCTATGTGTTATATTTCCATTAACACCAAAATCACTCAATATGGTTGAGTAATTTGGAAGATATACCTCCAACACTATCGGGTTGTTCACATTAAAAAAACAATGTACTATGTACAACTTTCATCCAAAAATTCAATATCTTAGAAAAAAAATAAAAATTTAAATTCTTGAGACAATTTGTAGGCTTATATCTCTGGTTTACTCAAAATTAAAATTCATATTTTTTGGAATCCTACAGATCAAGATATCTTTAAAATACTGGAACAGATTCAATAAAATATCCAGTTCATGCTCTTCCAACCGATTTCCTTATTTTGATTCGATCAATCTTTTTCGAGTCAAAACCAAAAGCTATAAATTTTTATAGAGAGATAGAGGAATGTGTTATAAATCCAATGCTTCAAAATCAGATCATTTAGAGGTTGGATGACAAAGTTATGGCCAAAATAGTGGAACATGTTCAGGCTAGGGGGACCTACAGGTCGCTATCGTGCATCGCGACTTGCACGTGCAACAGAGAAGTCACGACCGCAACTGGTAAAATGGACATAACTTTCACTAAAAATATCGGATTAATGTCATTCAAAGACCGCTTTGAAGAAGAATTCTAGACCTAGAACTTCTATGTAGACCCCAAAAATAATTTATGCCTTTATAATAGTCAAAATATCAAAATAATGTAGCTGTACCGAATGCCCATCCTATGCAACATCACAAACTTCTAATAATCATATCTCTCAACTCCATTGTCAAAAATTCCATACTTTATACCGTTAGAAATCTAAGAGGATAAGCTACAACTTTTATGAAAAAAACTTTGTCAAAATCTGTTTATATCAGTATAGTAAATTTACCGAAGTTCAGATCAAAAATTCATCTCTCTCCTACTATTCATTCCCAGAAATTTCCAAACTTCAATTTTCAAAATCCAACACTTCAATTTTTTTAATCTACTCCATTTCACTTAACTCATTTACCATAAATTCACACAACCTCTAAAAATGGAAATTTAAATAAGTTTCATCGACATCATAAAAAAAAACAAATATTCAGTAGTTGAACTCTTCATGCTCTGCCATACATCATTCATTGCGTTTTCAACTTTTTTTTTTCCATATTCTCCATTTTCCTCTCAACTTTCATTTATACACTCATTCCCATCTCAGACCATCATTTGACAATTTCCCTTCAACTCAAAAACCATTTCCTTGATCATTTCTAAGTTTTCATCAACTCACGTATAAACACCTATATGTTCATACATGCACAGTAAAGAAATAAAGCATATCACCTTTGCATATCTAATTCTCTAAATTAATCCTATACACAATTTCATTGCTATTTCAACTCCAAGAACCATTTCCACAACACTTGATCACTAGCAATCCATCAAAAACTAAATAACACCATATCCGTAATTTTCATCCCATTAACACAATGTTCATGAATATAAATATACATAAATGCCATGATCATGCACTGACAATAAATTCATCAACTTTATGTCAAAAATCGACAACTCTAACAAATTTATTCACTACTTACTTGTTGAAAACTCCAAAAGCTTCAACTATCTTCAAGCATAACTCCATGCAAAACTCACATATTTACTGTGCAAAATGAACAGCTTTTGGTTTTTCTTAGGGTGGAAGAATAAATAGCTGTGGAGGAAGAGTTGTGGGATGAGGAAAAACAAAGAAATCCCTTTGAAGGACTTTGATGAAAAACTTTGTGTGTGGAAGAAAATTTGAAGAAGGTGATTGTGAAGAAGGCACTTAAACATATAACTTAGTTCTATTTACTCTCTGGTATCTTAACTCACTATCAGACAAAAACTATAAAGGCAACTTATTAAGTGACACTTGTCACTTTCCTAAGGTCTAAGTTCTAACTTAGTTTCTTCTTGACTAATTCCTTTTGTCACATCTTTACAATCTAACTATCTCCAATCATCATTAATTCCTATTCTTTCTTTTTTTTTTCCCATAAATATCTATAATTTCCAAAAATAAATCTTAAAATTACCAAAATTCAAAAATATTACAATTTCACTAACCCATAAAATTTTCAATGTAAAAACATTCATAATTTTAAAAATACAAAATCAATCCAATTATACCCAAAATTATTCATGAATGTATGTACAATTATTTTCATGTGTAGAAAAATTTACTATTCATGTATATATGTATGGCATATTATGCATGTGCTTGAAACAACATTTCTAAGCCTCTAATAAATCAATTACATTTACTATTTTAACCTTCCCACAGGTAATGGGATGTTACAACTCTCTCGTCCTTTAAAAAAATTTCATCCTCGAAATTCTTACCAGTTTGTTTGAATAGGTGGGGATATTGTTTCCTTATATGCTCCTCTATCTCGTATGTTACTTTTTTAGTTGAGTGGTTCCTCCAAAGGACTTTTACCAATGGAATGACCCTATTCCTCAACTGCTTGATCTGCGATCCTACAATCTTGATCGACTCCTCAACATAGCTTAAGTTACTAACAACCTCAATCCCCTAAGCCGGTATCACATGTGTTAGATCCGATCAGTATTTTTGGAGCATACTCACATGAAACACACTATGCAATTGAGACATCTCATTCAATAAAGCCAGCTTATAGGAAAAAGGTCCTATCCTCTCAATTATCTCATAAGGACCAATGTACCTAGGGCTTAATTTGCCCTTTTTACCTGTAGCATCCCACTCCCGCAAGACCCAAACCCGATATCGATGATGATATCCAAGCCCGTACCTCACGAGGGTGGTATGCTAGAGCAGTCAAAACCATTCAAATATCTAGAATGACTTTTTTATTTTTTTGAAAACAATCTCGTGCGCGGAAATCAGTAACCATACTGAGCCCACTTTAATACGAAAACATTTCGATTAGAACATAATTTCAGTAATCACATTACAATACAACATTTATTAATTTGGGCCCTCTACAATGACATTACTATTCTGCAGAAATTGCAGAAATAGAAATCTTATACAAGAATAGAATAACACTAATGCAGACGTGAACTGATCCCGACATTAAACTCTGACTTGCAAGCGGTAATCATACTACCGTGCCTAACGGGGTACTCTTCGATCCTTGAAAAATATTTGCAATGTTGGGTGAGTTTGCGAACTCAGTGAGAAACCATCATCGATGGTTCACTCAACTCATGCATATTCACACAATTCACAAAATATCACATATTAGCACATTCAGAAAATATCACATGCGTTCTATTTCACCAATATAAGGCATTTCGCCTTTAACACAATTCACATTCGATCATTATATGCGAGACACATGTGACACTTTCCATTTTTATTACGTTGTTATGACCGTGCGCCTGAACTGTCCCAGTGATGGGCACATTGCATTGAGCCTGTGACTCTGAATACATTGGGCCTGAATGCCCTGATACGTTGAGCCTGTGCGTTGAGCTTAAAGCTCTGTAATACGTTGGCTGCTCCGGTCACAACTGCCATTATCTGATCATGCCTTTATGCATGAATGCACATGTCCCAATTTACATTTACAATCAGTTACATTTTATTGTCCAATTCCCATTCCTTCGGACCTTTAGTCCGGTATTTCAATCATAATCAATTTGCACATTTTATTTCATTAAAGCATTCACAAACAGTACACACAATTAGCACTTCAATATCACATTCCAATACTTCGGACACTCGTGGTCCGAAATCAATCAAAAGCAATCACAATTAAACCCTCCATTATCTCCACATGGCATGAGTGCATAAAATTAAACACATAAAGGTTGAGAAACCAACTAGGTTACTCACCTGCACTTCCGAGCTATTGCCTGGAAGCTCCAGCAATATCCGTGGAATATCGTTCCATCGGTGCCTCTATAACAATCAAATAGTTTCTCATTACTAAATGCATAATCATAAAGATTCAATGATGCACATATCTTAAATAAAAGATGCACTATGCCTATTCATGACCTTCCCGGCGCAATTCCCAAATTTCCACTTTCTTTGCCAAATTTTAATTTTTCACTCAACTGCTCAGTAAAGACTCATTTCAATTCAATGGCATATTACGGAACTCCCCAATTCAATTCTAACATTCATTCAATTTACCAAGTCATACACACTAGGATATTCTCTAGAAAGACCTCAATTTCAGTGTCACTGTTCTCTAGGTCAAAATTCACCCTTTATGTTCAGTTTATAAAATCCCAATAACATTTCCTTAATTTCAGGAATCTCACAATTATACTGCAATTATCATGAAACAATCCCTGAGGTTGCAATAGAAAACCATATTCAACATTCTTTCTATATTTAAAATCTCACTCATTTGATTTCAATTTTTCTTTCTTCACATCAATTGTAGACCTCTTTTTCTAGATCATAACGAATTAAGAATCACCTCAATTGGAGGTCTACACCATTAGTTATGCCACCAAAACCAAACCAAATCAATTCAGAAATTTGCCCTCGCCGCGACCTAGGAACGCTCGCCGCGGCGTAAAAAGGGTCGCTCGCCGCGACGTGGAAATCACTCGTCGCGGCAAACACCTACCTTTTGGCTCGCCGCGATGCATGAGAAAGGACTCGTCGTGGCGTATAATTACACGCTCGCTGCGACGTCCAACCGAGATCTGTTGGGCCCGGGTCCCAGATCCCTATTCCCGAGGCGGCCCCTCAGGCTGCGCCAGCGACGAGCTCCCTAACATATCGGACCCGATCTCAACATCCATACATAATTCGATTCGCACATGCATTTACATAACATTCACACAATCATTCTAACTATGAATTAAACACCCCATAAACCAAGGGGCTTCATGCCATAACAACCCAAAGGAATTTATACAAGTATTCTCAAAAGAGCATAATACAAAATAAAGTGTAAATCCAAAATACATGAATATGCTCCATGATAATATGCTTGGCGGGCTAACCAAAATGCTAACTTAATACCAAGCTCCTTATTAGCTTACAGTTTCTGATGCCTTGCAAGATCAGCGATCATCTCGTTCTGCACCTGAGGAGGGGAGATAATGGGGTGAGCTGCGAAGCTCAGTGGCATATACATTTATAGCCATTGGCAACGAGCCTCACATTCAAGCATACACATATATATATACACAAGCATATAGCAAGTCATCAATCTATCAATTTACAATCCTCACAAGAAAATGTCATATGATTTCACAATATAACAATTCATCATGCATCATGCCCAATAAAGCAATAATGAATGCACACAAATGGCTCGAGAGTTCCGTAAAACGATCCGGATAAATCGAAGTTTATACCGTAAACAAAACGAGTCCAATTTCTCAAGGATCTCGTGGCCACAAGCGGGCAGCCGGGAGAAGGCTATACGTCAATGTGCACGTGACTCCATCCGTTACTCTCTCACCCAAACAAAGCACATAACCATTCGTTTCATGCTCAAAGCATTTTATCAAAGCTTTCATACTTTTCGTTCTTTTCATTCTTGCAAAATGCCATTAGGCCTATCAAGGCCATACATATTCATGATCACAATGCATTTTCAATATTTCTTATAAGTCAACACAAGCAAGCAAGCATACACATACTGCCCATACACACAATAACCATAAATATATTACCCACCTAATATCGCTCGAGAATCCAACTCACTGTTGTTCTTCCTCTTGCGATTGGATTAGGTCGGCTTGGTTTCCTATAATAAACCAAGTTCCCATTCAATTAATATTCAAAAGAAATATTCCATAAAGCTTGAAAATCAAAAGTAAAGTACTAAAAGTCTACATACGACTTCCATCTATATTCCCAAACCCTTAGAGGCTAATTCCGAACTTTCCTTCTTCATACAACTTGTAGCCCTTTATCTCTATTTCACAACGAGTCCAAAATCACCCCATTTGGAAATCTACACCAAAAGATATGCTCAAAATATCAAAGTTCCTCTTTCACGAAGCAGGGGCTCGCCATGAAGCCCCACTCGTCATGACAACGCTTTCGCCGTGGCGAACACACAAGTGTCTTGCCATGGCAGTAACATCCTCTCGCACGTCGCGGCGTGCTCCTCACGCTCGTCGCGACGTTGCCCTTCCCACACGTCGCGGCAAACCTAAAATTTGCACGTCGCGACAAACTCTTACGTCGTGGCGTGTTGACGTGAGGGCCTGGAGAACGACTCCGAACCCGATTTTCCTGCATTTTCACACTTTAATCCTTCCCCAAACACAAATGTAACATACTTAAACCTTGATTCAAGTCCTATACTACATTTCTAACCCATTCAAACCTTAAAAACCGTCACAAACTCATCAACCCAATGAAATCGATCCATTTTTCCCTTAAAACCCTAAACCACCGATTCTCACACATTCAACCTATCTTAGGTTTAATCCAACCAAAACAAGATTAAACGAAGCAAAACTTACCCGGAAACGTTTTAGATCTGTCGAAAATCTCTTGGATCGCAAACCCTATTTTTCTCTTCTTCCTCCTCCACCCACGACACTCTCAATTTCATCAAACTAAAGCATAATCCCATAATTAACACAATTCAGGCTTAATGACATCATAAAAAAAAATTCGGGGTCCAACATTTCTCCCCCTCTTAAAGGAAATTTTGTCCTCGAAATTATTACCTGAATCATCGTAGAGATACGGATACTTCTCCTTCATGGCTTCCAATGGCTCCCATGTAGCCTCCTCTACTGAATGATTCCTCCACAGGACTTTGACTAGCTGAACCGTCTTGTTCCTGAGGACTTTTTCCTTGGTATCCAAAATCTCCACTGGTTGCTCCTCATAACTCAAATCATCCCGCAACTGAACCTCACTAGTCTGAATGATATGAGAAGGATCCGATCTATACCTCCTCAACATAGAAACATGGAAAACATCATGAATCTGAGACAATTGCGGCGGTAACGCCAACCTGTAGGCGAGTGGTCCAATCCTCTCAAGGATCTGATAAGGACCCACATACCTCGGACTCAACTTATCCTTCTTGCCAAACCTCATTACTCCTTTCCAAGGAGATGTCTTAAGGAACGCCTTCTCACCGACTTCAAACTCCATCTCTTTTTGGTGTGCATCAATGTAGCTCTTCATCCTATCTTGTGCTGCCTTAAGCCGTTGCTTAACCAAATTGACTTTCTCAGCTGTCGTCTGAATCAATTATGGTCTTACCAGTTTCCTCTCTCCTTCTTCATCCCAACAGATCGGAGTTCTACACCTCCGTCTATACAAAGCCTCATATGGAGCCATCTGAATACTCGAATGGTACGAATTGTTATAAGCAAATTCGACCAATGGCAAATGTTCATCCCAAGCTCCTCGAAAATCCATCACACAAGCCCTAAGCATTCCCTCAAGTGTCCGAATGGTCCTCTCAGATTGACCATCCGTCTGAGGGTGAAAAGCCATACTAAAATTCAGTTTAGTACCCAAAGCTTCCTGTAAACTGCCCCAGAACCTCGAAGTAAACCGAGGGTCCCTGTCAGACACAATCGAATCCAGAATCCCATGCAATCTCACTATCTCATCAATGTACTTCTTTGCTAGCACATGCAAAGAATCAGTATGCTTAATTGCCAAAAAGTGAGTTGACTTCGTCAACCGATCCACAATAACCCAAATGGCATCATGCTTCTTACTAGTCCTAGGCAATCCCATCAGAAAGTCCATGGTCACCCTTTGCCATTTCCATTCCAGGATGGACAATGGCCTCAACTTGCCTGAAGGTGCCTGGTGTTCAGCTTTGACTTGCTGACACACTAGACACTTACTCACAAAGTCTGCTACATCCCTCTTCATGCCTTTCCACCAAAAATGCTCTCTCAAATTCCTGTACATCCTGGTGCTACCTGGATGCATGGCATAAGGCGCATTATGTGCCTCATCCATAATCTCATCCTTAACCTCCTGCACATCTGGGATACACAACCTGTTCCCCACTGTCATAAGCCCATCATCTCTCACTATCACTTCCGAAATCTTACCATTTTGAATTTCATCCCTGAGTCTGCTCAAATCTGTATCTTGTGCCTGCAATTCCCTAACTCTCTCCCTGAGTATCGGTCTCACTCGGAAGTTAGCTAGAAGGCAATCCGGCTCCTCCTGCTTCAAGCTTATCTTAAGCTTGGCCATCTCTTCCAATAAAGGAAGATAAACCGTCAGAATATGAGCAATCGAAGACTTCCTACTCAAAGCATCTGCCACTACATTGACCTTGCCCGGATGATACTCAATCAACAAGTCATAATCCTTAAGTAACTCGATCCACCTTCTCTGTCTCAAATTCAGTTCCTTCTGGCTCAACAAGTACTTAAGACTCTTATGATCAGTAAAGATCCTCGTCTGAACTTCATATAAATAATGCCTCCAAATCTTGAAAGCAAAGATCACAACTGCCAATTCCAAATCATGCGTCGGATAGTTCAACTCATAAGGCTTCAACTGCCTCGAAGCATAAGCAATCACCCGGTCTCCCTGCATCAAAACACAACCAAGACCCTTCCTCGAAGCATCACTATACATGGTATAACCCTCATCACCCGATGGCAAAATTAGAATCGGAGCACTTGTCAATCTGCGCTTGAGCTCCTCAAAGCTCATCTGACATTCCTCACTCTAGATAAACTTTTTATTCTTCCTCAACAACTTCATCATCGGAGCGGCTATCATGGTGTTGGTGTAACATCCCGTCACCGATGGGAAGGTTATATTGGTAAATTGAGACGGGATAGGCTATTACCGCATATTATTGACTGAGCATTCATTTGACCTCTAATTTTAGAGGTTATGAGTCAATTGGCACATGCACATATAGGTACATGCATTCATGACTTTTCCCGGCATTTGATTTTGAATATGATATGAATTGTGATTTGAGAGATAATTAGATTTGATTGTGATTTATTGAAAATTTTGGAATGATTAGGTCTGAATAGTTGATTTGGAAATATTTCAGAGTGACTGTGAACCTTAGAAATTTTTCTGCAAATTTGGGAGAAAATGTCCGGACCGAAAATTTTTCGAGTGGCGAACTGATCTATTGTATAGGACCGGAATGACTGTCTAGTGGCTATAAAAAATTAGGCATATGATTTTAGAAATTGATATGTCGAGCCATTGAAAATTTGAAGACGAGTTGGATTGGAAATGAGATTGAAAAGAGAGAAATTTAAATGCTTTGCGAGGAAAAAGCCAAGCGGCTTAAGTGAATACCCTTTTTAAATGCTAAAGGTTATAACTGGAGAAGAAAAGGAAAGTTTCCTCCCTAGGGCACGACTTTCTCTCCCTTCGACTGATTCTCCTTCTTCCTCCCTTGGAGATTCTTGTTTGCTTCTTCCCTAATGGCAAAGTTTAGTTTAATCTTTAAGAAGATGGAAATTCATTCAGGTTGGGAGAAGCTCACCGTTGATAGAGAAAGTGGGAAAAAAGTTAGAGAAATTCTAGAGATTTGAGGATTCGTGGTTCGATCGGTAAGTATATGGTTTAATGTTGTTAATTAATGTTGTTTGATGCATTTATGGCATTTATATTGTGATTGGAGTAGCTAAAGCGAATTAATATTAGTTTTAGAGAGAAAATGGGAGAAAACTCGTCGGAGAAGACGATTCAGCGTTTCGCACGTCGGGCGCCTGTGCCACTACGCGGCGAGGAATTTCCTTATGTTCTCGCCGCAGCGAATTAATGGTGTTAATTCGCCGCGGTGAGCAGGATGGAGGTCGCCGTGGCGAGCCCCGAAATGCTACGCCGCGGTGAGCCCCCCATTAGACACATGGCGAAGAATTGGGGCCTTATGGCCCCTCGCATTTTTGAAGTGAGGCAGTTTGGTTTTTGGGTCATAACTTTTGATATAGACCTCCAATTGAGGTGATGCTTGATTTGTTGTGATCTAGAGAAAGAGGTCTACGATTGACATGAAAGATGAAAGTTTGAATTTAAATTAGTAGGATCGTAATTAGTGAATGAAAGTAAGAATGTGATTGTATTTTTCCTAAGGATTGTTATGTGAGACTATGAAAATAAAGTCAATGCTACTGGGATTCGATCTAGAAATTAGTGATGTTGACTTTGAGGTACTACCATAGAGAAAATGACTTGATAAATTGACTAAAAATTAGAATTGAAATTGGAAGTTATGTAATATGTTATTGAATCGAAGTGAGTCGATATTGATCAATTGAGTGAAAGTTAGATACTAAGTAAAAGAAAATAGAAAATGGGAAATGGTACCGAGAAAATCATGAATAGGCATAGTACATTATTTATTCAAGGCATGTGCATCATTAATTATTTTGACTGTGCATTTTGTAATGAATGGAATTATTTGATTGTTATAGAGGCTCCGATGGATCGATAATCCACGGATCGTGCTGAGACTTCCAGGCAGTAACCTAGTTGGTTTCTCAGCCTTTATGTGTTTAATATTACATGCATAAATGCCATGCGGAGATAATGGATGGATATATGTGTGTCTAATTTGATTGATTTCAGACCAAGGGTGTCTGAAATATTGAATATGTGATATTGAAGTGCTATTGTGTGTAAATGACCTTGAATGCATCAATGTGATAAATCGTAAATGTACATGACTGAAATACCGGACCGAAAGTCCGAAGGAATGGGAAGTTGCATTGAAATGTAAATGACTGTAAATGGAAATTGGAACATGTGCATTCATGCATCAAGGTATGATCAGATAAAGACAGTTGTGACCGGAGCAGCCAACGTAATGTCGTGGTATCGCTTGCCTCGAGGTGGTGCATACCGAGGGCTCTCCCACGATGCTTTCGGATACCACAGCTCATCAGATCAGGACATTCGTGCCCAACGATTGTGCCCGTCCTTTGGGATTATCAGGCATATCACGCCCAATGTATATGAGAGCTTTAAGCTCAACGCACAGACCTCTGGTCCAACGAAATTTCGAGCCATCGCTCAGCGTTAATGAGCTCGGCACGGTCACAACAACGTAATAAAATGAAAAGAGTCACATGTGCATTGTATATCGTATATGAATAATTGGATATGATTTGTGAAATGATAAGCGCATGTGAGTTGTATGATCTTGTGATTTGTAATATTTGGTAATGTATATGTATATGCATGAGTTGGGTGAACCATCGATGATGGTTTCTCCTTTGAGTTCGCAAACTCACCCAACATTGTAACTATTTTTCAGATTTGAGAGTACCCGTTCGTGAAACGGAGTATAATTCTTCCGCAAGAGAGAGTCGAGTTTGACAATGGGATCGATGTCACATCGTAGTTGAGTCATTCGATTTGTATGTAAATTTGTAATTTCATGATTTGTCCGATATTGTATTGGGCCCAATTTGATTTCGGATAATATGTGTACGAACTGAATTATGACTGAAATTGTATTTTAAATGAGAATGTTTTCGTATCGCGGGCCTAATTTATTTCATGATGTCTGCGCACTCGATTGATTAAAAAAATAATAATAATAAAGATGGCTTTCCGGGTTTTTAAATTGTTTTGACTGCTCTAGCATACCGCCCTCGAGGGTCACGGGCTCGGATATCACCGTTGATGTCGGGTTCGGGTCTCGCGGGAGTGGGGTGCTACATTTGTGGTATCAGAGCCCAGAATTACAATCTTACATGGGCATTCTGAGAAAAATGTGTCAAGTACATGCATTTAGGTCATGTCACGACAGACAGTGACAACTGATCCCCAGTCTAGCATATGAGTCACATGCATGAGTATGTTTCAGTCATTTAAGCGGTTAGAATAGAGAGGAAAATGATAAGGTGTTAGAATGTGATAAAAGGAAGTAATGGGTATCGTGAAATAGGAAAAAGTGTATGGTTCGATCTGACAAATGAAAATTTAGTGTATTGGTATTGGTGGATTTATTGTGAAACGCAATATTGGAGTTATAATGTGGTATATCCTTAAATGTGGAACATATATAAATATAGAATTGTGGATTAATAGAGGAAAAATAGATATGTGTTAGAACTTGCAACATTTCAAGTGTATAAAGTGGATGAAAATAAGTTACAATTGGGTCTGATTACTGTGACAAGAGTTATGAGTAATGATATATGCCTTGGAGTCAAAATATGTTAAGTGGAAAATTTAGAATGATTACATAGTTATGATATTGATTGGAGTGTGAATGTACATGGATATGATGGGATAATGAAAAGATTGAAATGTAAGACAATGAAATTGGTAGATGAAAAAGGTTGTCGAGGTTTAGTTGTTTTGCCTATGTGAATGCACACCTGATTGTGAGAGCCCCATGGCACGTGAAAATGTTAAGCCACAATTGATGAGTTAATGGATAACGCTAGCCAGAATTCTTGTAGTTTAAAGTCCTATTGAGTTAGAATAAGAAATGAAAATGCTTATAATGTCAATTGAGAAAAAGTGAGATTATCAATGACGATAGCATAACTAATGAGTTAGGTGAGATGATTATAGCAGTGTGTGCTAAGATATTAAAGTAAATGCAATTGTTTAAGTGCCTTGCTGAGCCTCATTATAAAGGATGTTCTAATTTTGTAAGGCATAGTATGAACTGCTCTTATTGGGAGATTATGCATAGTTGAAATTAATTTTTTTGAGGTATTAAGAGTGACTGATATAAAGTGATGAAACATAGTTGATTGATAAAGTTTTACGAACAGTATTAATGATTGATAAGGTTTAGTTAATCTGACGATTTGATTTGAGAGTAATCATTGAAGAGGTAAATCTGAAATGAAGTATAAGTAAAGTTTGGGAGTCCGAATTCTAGCAGAGACTCAATCGTAAGTGATAGAATATGCTACTGAAAAAGTGTGTATTACGTTGATGAGATGACTCTGATTATGTAAGAGAATTACTGAGCAGCAAGGAAATATTAATCGCGAATATGAGAATAATATTAACTATGTTCTAGAAGTACGAGATTGATATGATGATTGTTTATTCAAGCTAGGAAGTGATCTATTGTAGATAAATTGGATTATGTGGAGAGAGTAGGGTAAGAAGCATGTGTCAGAATATGTTATGATGAAACTGAGTTATAAAGAAATCATTCCTCATTGGAGACAATCGATATTTAGAGAATTATACTAATTGATCATGGGTATGAGGAGTTTATTATACTACTGAAGAGTAAAATGCCTCAATTGTGTTTAGAGTGGGTAATAACTATAAGCATAGATGATTAATTGAATGCATTTGAAAAATGAAGTAGATAAGTTGGCACAGTTGAGGAAATTGTTTATCATGCAAGTTTCATAAGAGTGAATCTTAGTTGACCAAATAATAGTGGAATGAATTAGTATACGAATATGGCACATTGGAAGACTTAATGATGATTGAGGTATTGATAAAATGCGAAATTACAAGGAATGTATGTTTACGGGATTTGGAGTTTATTAGAACTAACTGAATGCTGGATATGTCCAGAAATTGTCGAAGATTCTCTGGTCTCCGTTATTTGATAAAAAAATGTTTGAGGAAAAGTGTGCAAATCGTATGACTGATGAATGTAAAAAGGGACATTTGGAGAAACTTACAACTCGAGTACTGATGGTATCACTTTAATTTCGAGATTTGGCAATATATATACTAAAGTGTCCCAGTAAAGGTTATGATACAATCAATTGAAATTGTGTAAACTGATTTTTTATGTACCTAGGGACAAATATAACTTCATGGGCAGTATTATGATTGATGATTTGAAATTGTTATACTAAGTGTTGTTTTAAAATCTTGGAGACATAATTCATACAGAAATATTTTTGGAGATGTCTATGAATCTGCTATTTGATAACGATTGGGGTATTTCATGAAAATGAATGATTTGAAAAGGATTAAGCGATTGATTATTTCAAACTAAGCTAGTGATGCAATTCAATGGATTGAACAGAAAATTCAATGTCAGAAGATCATAATTTGGGCGAGAAGCTTGTATTACTAAGTGCTATTTGACGAGCTAGCAAAAAGGGGCGAAAAGAATAATTGGAATTCCAAATCAGTTGTGCATATAAGGATTGGTAAAGACCAAATTAGGTGTGTGAAAGTTGCGAACCTTATCAAGGAATTGAAAATAACTCAAATTGCTGAGGAAAGTGATATGTATAGTTCGATGAATAAATATGTATGGTATTCACTAAAGAAACCGTTAGAGAAATCTTGAGGAACGATCAGAGCCTTATGGTTTAATAGGAGAAAAATCGAAGGATTATATGTGTGAATAATTATTTGTGTGGATAACCAATGGATTTGACTGTTAGACTCTAATGTCAAACTGGTATTTTGAGGATCATAGGGTCAGGAAATTGGTGTATAGTTCAAATTGAGTGAGGACAGAGCAATTGTGTATGGGTGAAACCATTTGAACAGTGTGGTATATTTATGAGTAAAATGAATTTGTAATAGGGATTGAGAAATCCAAGTAAAAGGGTAATGATTTGAGTGGATTGAGGTTATTAGAATCTTATGAGACTAGTGTTTTAACACTAAAGAGGCGTAATCTGATCAGCGATAAATGAAATGTTTGGCAGTGTATCGCCTCAGCCCAAAATGCATAAATAAAGACAAAGGTAAATAGAAAGAAACTAAATTCGTGATTAAATGACCTCTATGTGATTGTGGCGTGAATAGATTGGTGAGACAGTTTAAAACCTAAAGGATGGTTCGGATCCAAAATGATATATATATAGGATTAGGAAATATTGTTAGGATCTGATATATGTGTTATTAATATTGAAAGTAACGAATTGCGAATAATCATGAGAAATCGGTAAGGCAATGTAGAGTTTGAGAAAAGTGAGTGGTTCATTGATCGTATTGATTGCAATTAATTAGTAGAATTGGGAAAGATAGTTAAATAAGTGGAAATCTGAGAGTTAATGATCGAAAAGACTCCCCTGCCTTCTTGATCAATCGTATATGAAATTTTGAGGACGAAATTTTTATTAGGAGGGGAGAATTGTAACATCCCGTCACCGATGGGAAGGTTATATTGGTAAATTGAGACGGGATAGGATATTACCGCATATTATTGACTGAGCATTCATTTGACCTCTAATTTTAGAGGCCATGAGTCAATTGGCACATGCACATATAGGTACATGCATTCATGACTTTTTCCGGCATTTGATTTTGAATATGATATGAATTGTGATTTGAGAGATAATTAGATTTGATTGTGATTTATTGAAAATTTTGGAATGATTAGGTCTGAATAGTTGATTTGGAAATATTTCAGAGTGACTGTGAACCTTAGAAATTTTTTTACAAATTTGGGAGAAAATGTCCAGACCAAAAATTTTCTGAGTGGCGGACTGATCGATTGTATAGGACCGGAATGAGTGTCTAGTGGCTATAAAAAATTAGGCATATGATTTTAGAAATTGATATGTCGAGCCATTGAAAATTTGAAGACGAGTTGAATTGGAAATGAGATTGAAAAGAGAGAAATTTAAATGCTTTGCGAGGAAAAAGCCAAGCGGCTTAAGTGAATACCCTTTTTAAATGCTAAAGGTTATAACTGGATAAGAAAAGGAAAGTTTCCTCCCTAGGGCACGACTTTCTCTCCCTTCGAATGATTCTCCTTCTTCCTCCCTTGGAGATTCTTGTTTGCTTCTTCCCTAATGGCAAAGTTTAGTTTAATCTTTAAGAAGATGGAAATTCATTCAGGTTGGGAGAAGCTCACCGTTGATAGAGAAAGTGGGAAAAAAGTTAGAGAAATTCCAGAGATTTGAGGATTCGCGGTTCGATCGATAAGTATATGGTTTAATGTTGTTAATTAATGTTGTTTGATGCATTTATGGCATTTATATTATGATTGGAGTAGCTGAAGTGAATTAATATTAGTTTTAGAGAGAGAAAATGGGAGAAAACTCGTCGGAGAAGACGATTCAGCGTTTCGCACGTCGCGGCGCCTGTGCCACGACGCGGCGAGGAATTTCCTTATGTTCTCGCCGCGGCGTGCATGAGGCCTCGCCGCGGTGAATTAATGGTGTTAATTCGCCGCGGCGAGCAGGATGGAGGTCGCCGTGGCGAGCCCCGAAAGGCTACGCTGCGGTGAGCCCCCCATTAGACACCGCGGCGAAGAATTGGGACGCCGCGGCGAGCCCCTGTTTTCTGAAGTGAGGCAGTTTGGTTTTTAGGTCATAACTTTTGATGTAGACCTCGAATTGAGGTGATGCTTGATTTGTTGTGATCTAGAGAAAGAGGTCTACGATTGACATGAAAGATGAAAGTTTGAATTTAAATTAGTAGGATCGTAATTAGTGAATGAAAGTAAGAATGTGATTGTATTTTTCCTAAGGATTGTTATGTGAGACTTTGAAAATAAAGTCAATGCTACTGGGATTCGATCTAGAAATTAGTGATGTTGACTTTGAGGTACTACCATAGCAAAAATGACTTGATAAATTGACTGAAAATTAGAATTGAAATTGGAAGTTATGTAATATGTTATTGAATCGAAGTGAGTCGATATTGATCAATTGAGTGAAAGTTAGATACTAAGTAAAAGAAAATAGAAAATGGGAAATGGTACCGAGAAAATCATGAATAGGCATAGTACATCATTTATTCAAGGCATGTGCATCATTAATTATTTTGACTGTGCATTTTGTAATGAATGGAATTATTTGATTGTTATAGAGGCTCCGATGGATCGATAATCCACGGATCGTGCTGAGACTTCCAGGCAGGTAGCTCGGAAGTTCAGGTGAGTAACCTAGTTGGTTTCTCAGCCTTTATGTGTTTAATATTACATGCATAAATGCCATGCGGAGATAATGGATGGATATATGTGTGTCTGATTTGATTGATTTCGGACCAAGGGTGTCTGAAATATTGAATATGTGATATTGAAGTGCTATTATGTGTAAATGAGCTTGAATGCATCAATGTGCTAAATCGTAAATGTACATGATTGAAATACCGGACCGAAAGTCCGAAGGAATGGGAAGTTGCATTGAAATGTAAATGACTGTAAATGGAAATTGGAACATGTGCATTCATTCATCAAGGTATGATCAGATAAAGACAGTTGTGACCGGAGCAGCCAACGTAATGTCGTGGTATCGCTTGCCCTCTGAGGTGGTGCATACCCTGAGGGCTCTCCCACGCAGTGCTCGGATACCACAGGCTCACTGTATCAGGACATTCAGGCCCAACGCATTGTGCCCGTCACTGGGATTATCAGGGCATATCACGCCCAATGTATATGAGAGCTTTAAGCTCAACGCACAGGACCTCTGGTCCAACGAAATTTCAAAGCCACTGGCTCAACGTTAATGAGCTCAGGCGCACGGTCACAACAACGTAATAAAATGAAAAGAGTCACATGTGCATTGTATATCTGTATATGAATAATTGGATATGATTTGTGAAATGATAGCGCATGTATGCATGAGTTGGGTGAACCATCGATGATGGTTTTTCACTGAGTTCGCAAACTCACCCAACATTGCAACTATTTTTCAGGATTTGGAGAGTACCCCGTTCGTGAAATGGGAGTATGGTTACTGCAAGAGAGAGTCAGAGTTTGACAGCGGGATCAGTGTCACATTTGTAGTTGAGTCATTCTGATTTGTATGAAAATTTGTAATTTCGCAGATTTGTACTGATATTATATTGGGCCCAATTTGATTTCGGATAATATGTGTACGAACTGAATTATGACTGAAATTGTATTTTAAATGAGAATGTTTTCGTATCGCGGGCCCAATTTATTTAATAATGTCTGCGCACTCGATTGATTTCAAAAAAAATATAATAATAAAGATGGCTTTCCAGGTTTTTAAATTATTTTGACTGCTCTAGCATACCGCCCTCGCGGGTCACGGGCTCGGATATCACCGTTGAGATTTAATTGAGGTTAATTACATTAATCAAAGTGAGTCGGGAAATTTTCCGAATATAGTTCAGTATTTTGAGAAATTCGGGATCTGTAGAGATCCAATTGAAGTGATTCTTGAGGAGAAATAAAGTTAAGACAAGGGGCTACAAGCCATATGAAGAAAGGAAATTTCAATTTTGCCCCTAAGAGTTTTAAATTATGAAATGAAGTCTGGATTAGTGTGTAGTTTTTGGATTAGGAATATCTGAAAGTATTTTGAGCATAACGTTTGCTCTGGAAATCGAAATGAGGAGATTCTTGATTTGAATTAAACTAGATACATAAGGCTACAATTTTTATGAAGACTTCGAGTTTCAATTTTTGGATTAAGAATGTCAATTTCTGGATGGAAATAACGTGCTGGAAAATGTGTTAAAACATGAACATGTCAGAAATGTTTTGAGCATAACTTTTGATGTAGTGCTCCAAATTGGATGATTCTTGTGGCATTATGAAATTAAGACATAGAGGAACATTTCTCTAGAAGGAAGTTTTGACAAATTCCTCCAAATTGATAGTGCGAATCAGATCCGAAAGTTAAGCATGGCTAAAAGTAAATGTTAGGGGCATTATGGTCTTTTATCTTTCATTTAATGACATGGCTTTAAAACACATAAGGAGATGTCGTTTTAAGCTAATGAAAGCCATGAAATGGGCTGGAAAAATCAGAAAAAAGAAGAAGAAAATAAGAAGTGAGAAGATGAGAGAAGAATCGGCTATGGAGAAGAAGAGGGAGAAGTGATGATTTTCAAATTTTTGAAGGGTTCAAGCATGCTTTTGAGTTGATTTCAAGGAAAAATGATGGAAAATAAAGAAAGCTTACTTTGGGAACCAAGAAATTCGAATTTGGAGAAGAAAAGAGGTGAGAGAAAAATTTGAGCTTTGAGATTTTGATGAAATTTTGGTTGAGAAACATGGAAAAGGACTTGGGTATGTGATTTATGAAGCTAAGTTTGATGTATATGCCTTAGGTTGTGTTTAATTTTGGATGGAAAATTAATTAAGGTTTAGGCTTAATTTTATGTTAGAGGATTTTGTGAAATTTTGGTGTAGAATTATAGATGAGAATATGAGTTTGTGAAATATGAAATCAATTTTGAAGATTATGGGATTAATGATTTGAAGTGGTTTAGATATAGGAGTGTGTTTATCTGCTGAGATCCCGAACAGAGGGTCGGGTCGAATTGGATGATTGTGTGATTGCTTGAGAATTTAGAAGTGTGTTTTGAACCTTTGCAGGTTTTGGGATAGGTCTAAGGCGGTAGTTATCTTTGAATTTTTGATAAAAATTAGTATAAATATGAATTTTGGGATTAATATGAATGTATAAGAATATTACCAAATGGAAAAAGAAAAAGATGTATGGTTTCGGATGAGATTTGTGATTTGTATGAAAGATGATCAAAGTGTGTAAGAAATTTGGCATGAGGTTATATTTCCAAAAGAGGAAATTGTTTGTTTGATTTGAATGAGATTGGCTAAAGATGTAAAAAATGAAAAGAAAGAAAGAAAGAAAAAAAAATTATACCGGATTTCGGATTGGATAGTCTAGGTTTTCAACGCGATCGTTTTTCTTCGATAATTGTTCTCGAATGTCGGATATGTTCTGCTTGATTCCTCTCCGTTTCGATTATTCGATTTGCTTCCGCTTTCACTTTATTCTATTTCCGTATTTTGTGATTCGATTTCGCTCCGTTTTTCATTTCGTGTTATCCGATCTGTTTTCATGTTCGTCTTTGGTTTCGTTTTGCCTTTCGTTCCGCTGCTTTGTATTTTCGCCTCAGCTTCAAATTGTGCTTCGCTTTTCGTTTTGTTGTTCGTGTCCGGCTTCTGTTTTCCGGTTGGGATCCGGTCACCGGATCGGGTTCCAACAGATATGGTATCAGAGCCCAATATTATGATCATACTTGGGCGTTTGCGTCTAACTGATTTGTATAAGAGTGTTCAAACATAGATTGAATTTGTGAGATTGTGATAAAGATAAAGAGCATACCAAAGTGATTGATAGATGAAGATGATAAGAATGTTGAGTGATTTTAGGAAATTGTTCGTGAAATTGAGATTTGAAGTTCGTGAGGAATTAGGATGACTTGATTTTGTATATCCATTTGTGAGTGAAAGATGAGCATGGAGATGGATTTTTATGAATTATGTGAAGACCTAATTAAGTGATAGATTAGGGTTAAGAACATTGATGAATTTTAGGTATGTGATGATGAAAATCGAGATTTGAATTGAATGATAGCATTTGGATGAAATTGAATTGATTATACTTTTGTGAGATGAAAGAATGACTGTTTGGAGATAAGATAAAATGAAACAGTGTTTTGCTATGATATTGAATAAGTGAAAAATAAGTATGACGAGAAATCAGTTAGAAAGTGTGTAACCGGTGTCAAAAAGTAAGAGAAAAGTTCTTGGTGTCTCATCAGTATGAATTTGAGGACGAAATTTTTAAGAGGGAAGAAATGTTAGACCCGATTTTTTTGAGTGAAAATAAGAAATATTCAAAAGTGGATGAGTTGATTGAAATTAAGTTAAAATCAAGAAATAAAAGAGAAAGTGTGAGAAGATGAAAAAATTGTGAGAAGTTTGACTTTTGGCCTTTGAGGGTTGACTTTTGATTTAGGAAAAATTTGATAAAATGATCTACATGAAACTGGTAGATTATGTTAAGAGCTTTCTGTAGCCAAAAAGTTTGTAATTTTTCGATATCGGGAGTGAAAGTTATGGTTAGTCAAAGTTTAGATGTGTTATGGGTTGACTTAATTATGGCTGAAGCTTTGACTGAAGAATAAACCTAGTTAGAGGTGAAATTAGCCTTTAAGTTCTTCATGAAAGTTGAAGGATTTGATTTGATCTTTATTTTGCTATAAAGTATGTAATTTTTAAATCAAGGAATACTAAGTTATGATTTTTACAAGTTTATGTTATGATTTTAGCATGATATATTAGAAGACAGAATCTTTGACTGGAAAATGGACTCCCTTAGGAGTCGTTTTGATTTTTATGTCCTTCATGGAAGTTGTAGATCTTCCTTCAAGCTTTCCATAGAGACCAAATTTGTCAAATTTAGAGTTCGGGAGCAAAAGATATGATTTGAAAATTTTGAAGGTTTCCTGTAGATCTAGATTTTATCCTTAGACGTGGCCACGCCTAGTCTCTAAGTTTCTTAAACGTGCCCACGCCTAATCGCTAAATGTCCTCCTCTCGCTCTTTTGCTTATAACTTTTTCGTTTGATATCCAGTTGAGTTGATTCTTGAAGCGTTGGATTCTTAAGACAGTGAATTTCATTTTTATGGGAAATTTGTAAATTTTTGAGATTTAATTGAGGTTGATTACATTAATCAAAGTGAGTCGGAAAATTTTCCAAATATAGTTCAGTATTTTGAGAAATTCGGGATCTGTAGAGATCCGATTGAAGTGATTCTTGAGGAGAAATAAATTTAAGACAAGGGGCTACAAGTCATATGAAGAAAGGAAATTTCAATTTTGCCCCTAAGAGTTTTAAATTATGTAATGAAGTTCGGATTAGTGTGCAGTTTTTGGATTAAGAATATCTGAAAGTATTTTGAGCATAACTTTTTCTCTGGAAATCGAAATGATCCAATTCTTGATTTAAATTAAACTAGATACATAAGGCTACAATTTTTATGAAGACTTCGAGTTTCAATTTTGGGATTAAGAATGTCAATTTCTGGATGGAAATAACGTGCTGGAAAATGTGTTAGAACATGAACATGTCAGAAATGTTTTGAGCATAACTTTTGATGTAGTGCTCCGAATTGGATGATTCTTGTGGCATTATGAAATTAAGACATAGAGGAACATTTCTCTAGAAGGAAGTTTTGACAAATTCCTCCAAATTGATAGTGCGAATCAGATCCGAAAGTTAAGCATGGCTAAAAGTAAATGTTAGGGGCATTATGGTCTTTTATCTTTTATTTAATTATATGGCTTTAAAACACATAAGGAGATGTCGTTTTAAGATAATGAAAGCCACGAAATGGGCTGGAAAAATCAGAAAAAGAAGAAGAAAATAAGAAGTGAGAAGATGAGAGAAGAATCTGCTATGGAGAAGAAGAGGGAGAAGTGATGATTTTCAAATTTTTGAAGGGTTCAAGCATGCTTTTGAGTTGATTTCAAGGAAAAATGATAGAAAATAAAGAAAGCTTACTTTGGGAACCAAGAAATTCGAATTTGGAGAAGAAAAGAGGTAAGAGAAAAATTTGAGCTTTGAGATTTTGATGAAATTTTGGTTGAGAAACATGGAAAAGGACTTGGGTATGTGATTTATGAAGCTAAGTTTGATGTATATGCCTTAGGTTGTGTTTAATTTTGGATGGAAAATTAATTAAGGTTTAGGCTTAATTTTATGTTAGAGGATTTTGTGAAATTTTGGTGAAGAATTATAGATGAGAATATGGGTTTGTGAAATATGAAATCAATTTTGAAGATTATGGGATTATTGATTTGAAGTAGTTTAGATATAGGAGTGTGTTTATCTGCTGAGATCCCGAACGGAGGGTCGGGTCGAATTGGATGATTGTGTGATTGCTTGAGAATTTAGAAGTGTGTTTTGAACCTTTGCAGGTTTTGGGATAGGTCCAAGGCAGCCGTTATGCTGCCAAATTTTTGATAAAAATTAGTATAAATATGAATTTTGGGATTAATATGAATGTATAAGAATATTACCAAATGGAAAAAGAAAAAGATGTATGGTTTCGGATGAGATTTGTGATTTTTATGAAAGATGATCAAAGTGTGTAAGAAATTTGGCATGAGGTTATATTTCCAAAAGTGGAAATTGTTTGTTTGATTTGAATGAGATTGGCTAAAGATGTAACAAATGAGAAAAAAGAAAGAAAGAAAAAAAATTTATACCGAATTTCGGATTGGATAGTCTAGGTTTCCAACGCGATCGTTTTTCTTCGATAATTGTTCTCGGATGTCAGATATGTTCTGCTTGATTCCTCTATGTTTCGATTATTCAATTTGCTTCTGCTTTCACTTTATTTTATTTTCGTATTTTGTGATTCGATTTCGCTTCGTTTTTCGTTTCGTGTTATCCGATCTGTTTTCGTGTTCGTCTTTGGTTTTGTTTTGCCTTTCGTTCTGCTGCTTTGTATTTTCGCCTCTACTTCAAATTGTGCTTCGCGTTTCGTTTTGTCGTTCGTGTCCGGCTTCTATTTTTCGATTGGGATCCGGTCTCCGGATCGGGTTCCAACACATGGAGAATCTCTCCACAAACCTCCGGTAATAACCTGCCAAACCCAAAAAACTCCTCACCTCTGCTACACTCTTCGAGGCTTCCCAATTTACCACAGCTTCTATTTTCTTTGGATCCACATGCACTCCTTGCTCTGAGATCACATGTCCAAGAAATGCAACTTCTCTCAACCACAATTCACATTTATCGAATTTGGCATACAACTCGTTCCTCCTTAAAGTCTCCAAAGCAATCCTCAAATACTCTTCATGTTGTTCATCACTCTTGGAATAAACCAATATATCATCAATAAAGACAATGATAAATTGGTCCAAGAATGGCTTAAAGACCCGATTCATTAAATCCATAAATGTTGCAGGAGCATTTCTCAATCCAAAAGGCATGACTAAGAACTCAAAATGCCCATACCGCGTCATAAAGCAGACTTTGGCACATCCGACTCCTTTATCCTCAACTGATGATAACCCGATCTCAAGTCTATCTTGGAGAAGACTTTTGCCCCTTGCAACTGATCAAACATATCATCTATGCGAGGAAGCGGATATCCGTTCTTCACCGTGATCTGATTCAGCTTCCGATAGTCTACACACATCCTTAACGATCCATCTTTCTTCTTCACAAAAAGAACCGGAGCTCCCCAAGGTGAAGAGCTTGGCCGAATATACCCCTTCTCCAACAACTCCTCCAACTGCTCCTTAAGCTCTTTCAATTCCGCCAGAGCCATCTGGTAAGGCGGAATTGAAATCGACACTGTACCTGAAAAGAGCTCAATGGAAAACTCAAATTCCCTAGCTGGCAGTAGTCCTGGTAATTCCTCGGGAAAAACATCCGAGAATTCCCTTACTACTGGAATATCCTCAAGCTTCCCTCTATCTGCTCTTGAGTCTGCCACATAGGATAAAAATGCCTCACATCCCTTCCTCATCATTTTCTCTGCTGTCAAAACTAAAACAATTCTAGGCGGACTTGCTTTTCTATCCCCTAAAAACACCACTTTCCTGCCGTCATCCAATTCAAATTCCACCATCTTCTGCTTACAATCCAAATGGGTATTATACCTCTCTAAGGTATCCATCCCCAAAATCACATCTAATCCTCCCATCTTCAGTGGCATTAAATCTACCACTAGAAGTTCTCCACCAATACATATCTCACACTCTCTATACACTTGACTGATAATAATATACTGGCCAATTGGAGTACTCACCATCAGTGGAGTATCCAAAGGGCTCAAATTTCTATCACACACAGGTCAACTCGAAGAAACAAACGAATGAGTAGATCCCGGATCAATCAAAGCAAGCACATCAACAGAAAATAACTTAACTGTACCATTCACAACATCTGGAGCGGTCTTTGCATCCTCCCGAGTCATCGCAAACACCCTAGCTAGTGCCTGCTCCCTGGGTCTCCCTGGAATGCTCACTCTCTTAGCCGCATCAGAACTGCCCACTTCTGTTGCAGTCCTCTGTCCCCCGGTCTCTGCTCTCCTAGAATCTTGCATCTGGCTTCTCTCTTGTCGCGGATGCTGAGGACACTCTCTAGCAATGTGTCCCTTCTCCCCACAGTTAAACCAAGCTCCTGTCAATCTGTAGCACTCTCCTCTATGGGATCTCCCGCAATGCTCACACTTCGGAATGAATGGCCTATCCCCATCTCCCCTTCTGCTGCCGCCCACCGTTGAGGCTTGGTGAGAAACAGTAGAAGTCCTCACCTGTCAAGATCGGCTCACACCACTGCTCCTCTCCTCAGACTGAACAGGGAAGCTCCTGGCACTCCTGTCAGGCATAGGAGTACTAGTACTACCGCCCCTCTTGAACTGCTCTCTTCCTTTTCTCTTTCTATTCACTGCACTCTTGATATTCTCTATATTCTCAACTCTCAAAGTTGCCTCAACCAGCTGCTGAAAATCACAAAAATTCTGCACTATCACTTTCTCTCTGATGGCCAAATGCAGTCCCGACACAAATCGACGACATCGAGCAGCCTTACTCAGCATCAAATCTGAAGCATACCTCGCTAACTAAGTGAACCGACGCTCATACTCACTAACCGTCATCTCCCTCTGAGTAAAACTGAGGAAATCCCTCTACTTCTGCTGAATGTATACCTCAGACATATATTTCTTCCTGAAAACAGCAAGAAAGTCCTGCCATACTAACCCTACTGGCCTCATCTGACTCCCTGGCACAGTCTCCCACCAATGCAGAGCATCTCCCTGAACCAGACTTGCAGCATAGAAAACTCTCTCCTCATCCTCACACTCCATCTGATCTAGCACCCTCTTGGTCTTTCTCAACCAGGTCTCAGCTTCTTCTGGATCAGTGGTCCCGTAGAAGTCCACTGCTCCATACTTCCTCAATCTGTCAAACCGTCTGCCCTTCTTAGCTGGGGATGAAGCAGAAGGCTGCGGCATCTGACCCATAGCCTAAACAAACGCCCGGGTGAATGCCTGGAATGTTGGGCCCAGGCCCCAGATCCCTGATTCCCGAGGCAGCCCCTCGGGCTGTGCTCACGACGAGCGCCTCAAAACGTCAGACCCGATCCCAACATCCATACATAGTTCGATTCATAATTCACACACAAACATTCCCATACAATCAAGCGCTTACACATGCATTTAAAACTTGAATTAAACACCCCATAAGCTAAGGGGCTTCATGCCATTGCAATCCAAAGGAAATTCAACAAATATTCTCAAATATAGCATAATACAAAATAAAATTTAAATCCAAAATACAGGAGTATGCTCCATGATGATATGCTAGCGGGCTAACCAAAATACTAACTTAATATAAAGCTCCTAATTAGCTTGAAGTTTTCGATGCCTTGCAAGGTCAACGATCGTCTCGATCTGCACCTGAGGAGGGGAGAGTAATGGGGTGAGCTGCGAAGCTCAGTGGCATATACGTTTATAGCCATTGGCAACGAGCCACACATTCAAACATAGATGCATACAAGTATAGCAATTCAAAATCTATCAAGTGATTCACATTCATATAAACATATGTCATGCACTTTCTATTTCTCAACATAACGATTATTATGCATCATTTCTATCAAATCAATCATGAATGCACACAAATGGTTCGAGAGTTCCGTAATACGATCCGAAATAAATCGAAGTTTATACTGTAAACTATCCGAGTTCGATTTCTCAAGGATCTCGTTGCCTCAAGCGGGCAGCCGGGAGAAGGCTTTATGTTGACGTGCACGTGACTCCATCCGTTACTCTCTCACCTAAACAAAGCACATAACCATTCGTTTCATGCTCAAAGCATTTATCAAAGCTTTCATAAGTTTCAGTCTTTTCATTCTTGCAAAATGCTATAAGGCCTATCAAGGCCATGCATAATCATAATCATAATGCATGTTCAATATTTCTCATATAATTCCACACAAGCAATGTCACATAATGCAAGCAAGCATACATATGGCAATTTTCCCATACACACAATAACCATAAACATATTACCCACCTAATATCGCTCGAGTATCCGACTCACTGGTGTCCTTCCTCTTGCGATTGGGTCAGGTCGGCTTGGTTTCCTATAATAAACCAAGTTTTCATTCAATCAATACGCAAAAGAAATATTCCATAAAGCTTGACAATCAAAAGTAAAGCACTAAAAGTCTACATCCGACTTCCATCTAAATTCCCAAACCCTTAAAGGCTGATTCCGAACTTCCCTTCTTCATAAAACTTGAAGCCCTTATTTCGACTTCACAACGAGACTGAAATCACCTCAATTGTACATCTACAACCCAAGATATGCCCAAAATCTCCTTTGGAAAAATTGGATGTTCGCCACGGCGAGAGCCAAATCTCTTCGCACGTCGCGACGAGCCTTCTTCGCACGTCGCGACGTCGACCCTTTCGCACGTCGAGACGTCGCCCCTCTCTCATGTCGCGACGAACGCTTCTCTCGCACGTCGCGACGAACGCTTGCTCGCTCGTTGCAAAGAATTTAATTATTATACGTCGCGACGAACTCCACGTCGCGGCGTGTTCATACGCACGTCGCGACGTGCGGGTCTGGAGCTCGACTCCGAAACTCGATTTCCAGCATTTTCCAACTTCAATCCTTTCCTAAACACAAATGCAACACACCTAAGCCTTAGATCATGTCTTATACTACATTTCTAACCCAGCAGCAACTCAAAATCAGTCATAAACACATCAACCCAAGAAATCTAACCATTTTTACCCTAAAACCCTAAAACCACCCATTCTCACATATTCAACTCGAATCCAAGGTTAAATCTTACGAAAACAAGATTACAAGCAGTTAACTTACCTGGAAATTGTTTCAAACTGTCGGAAAATCCTCAAAGATTGAAATCCCTCTTCTCTTCTCTTCTCCCTCTCCCACGACTCTTCTCCTTCTTCTTTTCTCTTCTTTCTTTCTTCTATTTCTTTCTAACTCTTTCTTACTTAAGTCTAAAGACCAACTTACCCCTCTTAGCAAAGCTTAAACCACTCCAACCTAAGTAATCTTCCCAAAATGCCCTCATGTTCTTTTACCCTTTTAATTCTCACTTAACCACAATTAAACCTTAATTATCCATAAACACATAATTAACATAATTCATGCTTGATAACATCATAAAAAAAATTCGGGGTCCAACATGGAACCCCCTTTTAAAAGAAATTTCGTGCTCGAAATTATTACCTGAATCATCGAAGAGATACGGATAATTTTCCTTCATAGCTTCCAAAGGCTCCCATGTAGCCTCCTCTACTGAATGGTTCCTTCACAGGACTTTGACTAGCTGAACCGTCTTGTTCCTGAGGACTTTTTTCTTGGTATCCAAGCTCTCCACTGGTTGCTCCTCATAACTCAGATCATCCCGCAACTGAACCTCACTAGCCTGAATGATATGAGACGGATCCGATCTATGCCTCCTCAACATGGAAACATGAAACACATCATGAATCTGAGACAATTCCGGAGGTAACGCCAACCTGTAGGTGAGTGGTCCAATCCTCTCAAGGATTTCATAAGGACCCACATACCTCGAACTCAACTTGCCCTTCTTGCCAAACCTCATTACTCCTTTCCAAGGAGACGTCTTAAGGAACATTTTTTCACCGACTTTAAATTCCATCTCCTTTCAGGGTGCATCAATGTAACTCTTCATCCTATCCTGGGCTGCCTTAAGTCGCTGCTTCACCAAATTGACTTTCTCAACTGTCGTCTGAATCAATTCTGGTCCTACCAGTTTCCTTTCTCCTTCTTCATCCTAACAAATTGGAGTCCTACATCTCCTCCCATACAAAGCCTCATATGGAGCCATCTGAATACTCGAATGGTACGAATTGTTATAAGCAGATTCGACCAATGGCAAATGCTCATCCCAAGCTCCTCGAAAATTCATCACACAAGCCCGAAGCATCCCCTCAAGTATCCGAATGGTCCTCTCAGATTGACCATCCGTCTGAGGGTGAAACGCCGTACTAAAATTCAGCTTAGTACCCAAAGCTTTCTGCAAACTACCCCAAAACCTCGAATTAAACCGAGGGTCCCTATCAGACACAATCGAATCCGGAATCCCATGCAATCTCACTATCTCATCGATGTACTTCTTTGCCAGCACATGCAAAGAATCAGTCTACTTAATCGCCAAAAAGTGAGCTGACTTGGTCAACCTATCCATAATAACACAAATGGCATCATGCTTCCTACTAGTCTTGGGCAAACCCATCAAAAAGTCCATAGTCACCCTTTGCCACTTCCACTCCGGAATAGGCAACGGCCTCAACTTGCCTGAAGGTGCCTGGTGTTCAGCCTTGACTTGCTGACACACTAGACACTTACTTACAAACTCCGCTACATCTCTCTTCATGCCTTTCCACCAAAAATGCTCTCTCAAGTCTCTGTACATCCTGTTGCTACTGGGATTCATGGCGTAAGGCGCATTGTGTGCCTCATCCATAATCTCATCCTTAACCTCCTGCACATTTGGGATACACAGCCTGTTCACTATTGTCATAAGCCCATCATCTCTCACCTCTACTTCAGAATTCTTACCATTCTGAATTTCATCTCGAAGCTTCCTCAAATCTGCATCTTGAACCTGCAACTCTCTAACTTTCTCCCTGAGTACCGGTCTCACTCGAAAGTTAGCTAGAAGACAATCTGAATCCTCCTGCTTCAAGCTTATCTTAAGCTTGGCCATCTCTTCCAATAAAGGAAGATAAATCGTCCGAACATGAGCAATCGAAGACTTCCTGCTCAAAGCATCCGCCACTACATTGGCCTTGCCCGGATGATACTCAATCAGCAAATCATAATCCTTAAGCAATTCGATCCATCATCGCAGTCTCAAATTCAATTCCTTCTGACTCAACAAATACTTAAGACTCTTATGATCGGTGAAGATCCTCGTCTGAACTCCATACAGATAATGCCTCCAAATCTTCAAAGCAAAGATCACAGCTGCCAACTTCAAATCATGCGTCGGATAGTTCAACTCATAAGGCTTCAACTGCCTCGAAGCATAAGCAATCACCAGATCTCCCTGCATCAAAACACAACCAAGACCCTTCCTCGACGCATCACTGTACACAGTATAACCCTCATCTCCAGAAGGCAACATCAAAATCGGAGCACTCGTCAACCTGTGCTTAAGTTCCTCAAAACTCTTCTGGCATTCATCATTCCAGAGAAACTTTTGATTCTTCCTCAATAACTTAGTCATCGGAGCGGCTATTATGGAGAATCCCTCCACAAACCTCCTATAATAACCTGCCAAACCCAGAAAACTCCTCACCTCTGCTACATTCTTCGGTGCTTCCCAATTCACCACAGCTTCTATCTTCTTTGTATCCACATGCACTCCTTGCTCTGAGATCACATGTCCAATAAATGAAACTTCTCTCAGCCGAAATTCGTATTTATCGAATTTGGCATACAACTCATTTCTCCTCCAAGTCTCCAAAGCAATCCTCAAATGCTCCTCATGATGCTCATCACTCTTGGAATAAACCAATATATTATCATTAAAGACAATGATAAATTGGTCCAAGAATGGTTGAAAGACTCGATTCATCAAATCTATAAAAGCTGCAAGCGCATTCGTTAATCCAAAAGGCATAATTAAAAACTCAAAATGCCCATACCGAGTCCTGAAAGCAGACTTGGGCACATCCGACTCCTTAATCCTCAACTGATGGTAACCCGATGTCAAGTCTATCGTAGAGAAGACTTTCGCTCCTTGCAATTGATCAAACAGATCATCAATGCGAGGAAGCAGATATCGTTTCTTCACTGTAACTTAATTCAACTTCCGGTAGTCCACACACATCCTCAACAATCCATTTTTCTTCTTCAGAAAAAGAACCGGAGCTCCCCAAGACGAAGAGCTTGGTCGAATATACCCCTTCTCCAATAACTCCTCCAACTGCTCCTTAAGCTCTTTCAATTTCGCCGGAGCCATGCGGTAAGGCAGAATTGAAATCGGCGCCGTACCTGACATAAGCTCAATGGGAAACTCAATTTCCCTAGCTGGCGGTAGTCCTGGAAATTCCTTGGGAAAGATATCCGAGAAGTCCCTGACTACTAGAATATCCTCCAACTTTCCTCTATCTACCCTGGAATCTATCACATAAGCCAAAAATGCCTCACACCCCTTACTCATCATCTTCTCTGTTGTCAAAGCTGAAACAATTCTGGGCGGACCTACTTTTCTGTCCCCCTCAAACACCACTCTTCTGCCGTTATCCAATTCAAATTCCACTATCTTCCGCTTATAATCCAGACGAGCGTTGTACCTCTCCAACGTATCCATACCCAAAGTGACATCAAAGCCTCCCATCTTCAGTGGCATTAAATCCACAACCAGAACTTCTCCACCAATACAAATCTCACACTCTCTAAACACTTTACTAACAATAATATACTGACCGATTGGAGTACTCACCATCAGCGGAGTATCCAAAGGGCTCATATTTATATCACACACGGGTCTACTCGAGGAAACAAACGAATGAGTAGAACCCGGATCAATCAAAGCAATCACATCATCAGAAAAGAGTCGAACCATACCAGTCACAACATCTGGAGCGGTCTCTGCATCCTCCCGAGTCATCGCAAACACCCTAGCCGGTGCATGTCCCCTGGGTCTCCCCGGAATACTCACTCTCTTCGCTACATCTGAGCTGCCCACTTCTGTTACAGTCCTCTGACCCACAATCTCTGCTCTCCTAGGAACTTGCATCTGACTTCTCTCTTATCTCGGAGGCTGAGGACACTCTCTAGCAATGTGCCCATTCTCCCTACAGTTAAAACAAGCTCCTGATATTCTGTAGCACTCTCCCCTATGGGGTCTCCCGCAATGCTCACACTTCGGAATGAATGGCCTATCTCTATCTACCCTTCTACTGCCGCCCACCGTTGAGGCTTGGTGAGAAATAGTAGAAGTCCTCATCGGCCTAGGTCGGCTCGCACCACTGCTCCTCTCCTCTAACTGAACAGGGACACTCCTAGCACTCCTGTCTGGCATAGGAGTACCAGTACTGCCTCCCCTCTTGAATTGTTCTCTTCCTTTTCTCTTCTTGTTCACTGCACTCTTGATGTTCTCAATATTCTCCACCCTCAAAGCTGCCTCAACCAGCTGCTGAAAATCACAAAATTCTGCACTATCACCTTCTCTCTGATGGCCAGTGCGGACCCGACTCAAACCGGCGAAATCTAGCAGCCTCACTCAGCGTCAGATCTGAAGCATACCTCGCGAACTGAGTGAACCGCAGCTCGTACTCACTCACTGACATCTCCCTTTGAGTCAAACTGAGGAACTCCCTCTGCTTCTGCTGAATGTACACCTCAGACAGATATTTCTTCCTGAAAGCACCAAGGAAGTCTTGCCATGCCAACCCTACTGGCCTCAACTAACTCCCTGGCACAGTCTCCCACCAATGCAGAGCATCTCCCTGAAGCAGACTGATAGCATAAATAACTCTCTCGTCATCCTCACACTCCATCTGATCTAGCACCCTCTCAGTCTCTTTCAGCCAGGTCTTGGCTTCTTCTGGATCTGTTGTCCCAAAGAAATCGACTACCCCATACTTTCTCAACTTATCAAACCGCTTTCCCTTCTTAGTTGGGGTGAAGCGGAATGTGGCATCGACCCATGCTTTGAACAAACGCTCGAGTGAATGCTGCAATGACCTTGGATCTAATGGAGGCACTTGCTCCTGCATAGCTGGCGACTCCTGAGTCTGCGAAGGCGTGGGCTCACTCTCTAGCCCTACAGAAGCCTCAGCATTTCCTGGGGCTACTGACTCATCAGTCCTCTCCTTTCCAGTCGGAGAGTCAGGTGCAACAGATCCTTGCATAACTCCTCGTGTCCTTCTAAGAGGTGGCATCGTACTCCTTCAAATGTAAACAATAAGGATTAGCTACAGGTCAATCTACATGTATGCATGATATGCATGTCACTTAATCAATGCAACAATTAATCATATATCACACAGTTCATCCTATTATGCAGTCTAAGCTAAGGACACTAAACCTAGGCGCTCTGATACCAAACATGTTGGGCTCGGGCCCCGGATCCCTAATTCCCGAGGCAGCCCCTCGGGCTGCGCTCACGACGAGCGCCTCAAAACATCGGACCCAATCCCAACATCCATACATAGTTCGATTCATAATTCACACACAAACATTCCCATACAATCAAGCACTTACACATGCATTTAAAACATGAATTAAACACCCCATAAGCCAAGGGGCTTCATGCCATTGCAATCCAAAGGAAATTCAACAAATATTCTCAAATATAGCATAATACAAAATAAAATTTAAATCCAAAATACAGGAGTATGCTCCATGATGATATGCTGGCGGGCTAACCAAAATACTAACTTAATACAAAGCTCCTAATTAGCTTGAAGTTTCCGATGCCTTGCAAGGTCAACGATCGTCTCGATCCGCACTTTGAGGAGGGAGAGTAATGGGGTGCGAGTGCATAAGCTCAATGGCATATACGTTTATAGCCATTGGCAACGAGCCACACATTCAAACATAGATGCGTACAAGTATAGCAATTCAAAATCTATCAAGGGATTCACATTCATATAAACATATGTCATGCACTTTCTGTTTCTCAACATAACGATTATTATGCATCATTTCTATTAAATCAATCATGAATGCATACAAATGGTTCGAGAGTTCCGTAACACGATCCGGAATAAACCGAAGTTTATACCGTAAACTATCCGAGTCCGATTTCTCAAAGATCTCGTTGCCTCAAGCGGGCAGCCGGGAGAAGGCCTTATGTCGACGTGCACGTGACGTCATCCGTTACTCTCTCACCCAAACAAAGCACATAACCATTCGTTTCATGCTCAAAGCATTTATCAAAGCTTTCATAAGTTTCAGTCTTTTCGTTCTTGCAAAATGCTATAAGGCCTATCAAGGCCATGCATAATCATAATCATAATGCATGTTCAATATTTCTCATATAATTCCACACAAGCAATGTCACATAATGCAAGCAAGCATACATATGGCAATTTGCCCATACACACAATAACCATAAACATATTACCCACCTAATATCGCTCGAGTATCCGACTCACTGGTGTCCTTCCTCTTGCGATTGGGTCAGGTCAGCTTGGTTTCCTATAATAAACCAAGTTTTCATTCAATCAATACGCAAAAGAAATATTCCATAAAGCTTGACAATCAAAAGTAAAACACTAAAAGTCTACATCCGACTTCCATCTAAATTCCCAAACCCTTAAAGGCTGATTCCGAACTTCCCTTCTTCATAAAACTTGTAGCCCTTATTTCGAGTTCACAATGAGACTGAAATCACCTCAATTGGACATATACAACCCAAGATATGCCCAAAATCTCCTTCGAAAAAATTGGATGTTTGCCATGGTGAAGGTACGCTCGCCGCGGCAATCCAAAACTCTTCGCACGTCGCAATGAGCCTTCTTAGCACGTCGCGACGTCGTCCCTTTCGCACATCGTGACGTCGCCCCTCTCGCACGTCGCGACGAAAGCTTCTCTCGCTCGTCGCGACGTGCCTCCTTCGCATGTCGCGACAAACGCTTCCCCGCTCGTCGCGACGAATTCAATTATTATACGTCGCGACGAACTCCATGTCGCGGCGTGTTCATACGCACGTCGCGACGTGCGAGTCTGGAGCTCGACTCCGAAACTCGATTTCTAGCATTTTCCAACTTCAATCCTTTCCCAAACACAAATGCAACACACCTAAGCCTTAGATCATGTCTTATACTACATTTCTAACCTAGCAGCAACTCAAAATCAGTCATAAACACATCAACCCACGAAATCTAACCATTTTTACCCTAAAACCCTAAAACCACCGATTCTCACATATTCAACTCAAATCCAAGGTTAAATCTTACTAAAACAAGATTACAAGAAGCTAACTTACTTGGAAATTGTTTGAAACTGTTAGAAAATCCTCAAAGATCGAAATCCCTCTTCTCTTCTCTTCTCCCTCTCCCACGACTCTTCTCCTTCTTCTTTTCTCTTCTTTCTTTCTTCTATTTCTTTCTAACTCTTTCTTACTTAAGTCTAAAGACCAACTTACCCCTCTTAGCAAAGCTTAAACCACTACAACCTAAGTAATCTTCCCAAAATGCCCTCATGTTCTTTTACTCTTTTAATTCTCACTTAACCACAATTAAACCTTAATTATCCATAAACACATAATTAACACAATTCATGCTTGATAACATCATAAAAAGAATTCGGGGTCCAACATGGAACAACCTCAGATCTAGCGGAGGTACTTGCTCCTGCGAAATCGGAAACTCCTGATTCTGCGATGGAAGGGGCTCACTACCTAGCCCTATAGAAGCCTCATCATTTCTTGGAGCTACCGACTCATCAGTCCTCTCCTCTCCAGTCGGAGAGTCAGGTGCAACAGATCCTTGCATAACTCCTCGTGTCCTTCTACGAGGTGGCATCGTACTCCTTCAAAGGTAAACACTAAGGATTAGCTACATGTCAATCTTGATTCCTACATGCATGCATGATATGCATATCACTTAGTGCAATCAATCAATGCAACACATAATCATATAACAAACAATTCATCCTACTATGCATTCTAAGACGAGGACACTAAACCTAGGCTCTGATACCAAATATATTGGGCCCAGGTCCCAGATCCCTATTCTCGAGGTGGCCCCTCGGGCTGTGCCAGCGACGAGCTCCCTAACATATTGGACCCGATCCCAACATCCATACATAATTCGATTCGCACATGCATTTACATAACATTCACACAATCATTCTAACTATGAATTAAACACCCTATAAACCAAGGGGCTTCATGCCATAACAACCCAAAGGAATTTATACAAGTATTCTCAAAAGAGCATAATACAAAATAAAGTGTAAATCCAAAATACATGAATATGCTCCATGATAATATGCTTGGCGGGCTAACCAAAATACTAACTTAATACAAAGCTCCTAATTAGCTTGCAGTTTTCGATGCCTTGCAAGATCAGCGATCGTCTTGTTCTGCACCTGAGGAGGGGAGATAATGGGGTGAGCAGCGAAGCTCAGTGGCATATACATTTATAGTCATTGGCAACAAGCCACACATTTAAGCATACACATATATATATACACAAGCATATAGCAAGTCATCAATCTGTCAATTTACAATCCTCACAAGAAAATGTCATATGATTTAGCAATATAACAATTCATCATGCATCATGCAGAACAAAGCAATAATGAATGCACACAAATGGCTCGAGAGTTCCGTAAAACGATCCGGATAAATCGAAGTTTATACCGTAAATAAAACGAGTTCGATTTTTCAAGGATCTCGTGGCCACAAGCGGGCAGCCGGGAGAAGACTATACATCAACGTGCACGTGACTCCATCCGTTACTCTCTCACCCAAACAAAGCACATAACCATTCGTTTCATGCTCAAAGCATTTTATCAAAGCTTTCATACTTTTCGTTCTTTTCATTCTTGCAAAATGCAATTAGGCCTATCAAGGCCATACATATTCATGATCACAATGCATTTTCAATATTTCTTATAAGTCAACACAAGCAAGCAAGCATACACATACTGCCCATACACACAATAACCATAAATATATTACCCACCTAATATCGCTCGAGAATCCAACTCATTGTTGTTCTTCCTCTTGCGATTGGATCAGGTCGGCTTGGTTTCCTATAATAAACCAAGTTCCCATTCAATTAATATTAAAAAGAAATATTCCATAAAGCTTGAAAATCAAAAGTAAAGCACTAAAAGTCTACCTACGACTTCCATCTAAATTCCCGAACCCTTAGAGGCTAATTCTGAACTTTCCTTCTTCATACAACTTGTAGCCCTTTATCTTTAGTTCACAACGAGTCAAAAATCACCCCATTTGGACATCTACACCAAAAGATATGCCCAAAATACCAAAGTTTCTCTTTGTTGAAGCAGGGGCTGCGCCATGTAATGCCCGCATTGTCGAGGTAACGCCACATTGTCATCATGAACGGCCATGCTTTCGCCATGGCATGAGCAGCACACAATGTCTTGCCGTATGGCGTGCACCATCCTCTCACATGTCGCGGCGTGCTCCTCATGCTCGTTGCGATGTTGCCCTTCCCACAAGTTGCGGCGAACCTAAAATTTGCATGTCACGACGAACTCGCACGTCGCAGCGTGTTCATACGCACGTTGCGATGTGCGGGCCTGGAGAACGACTCCGAACTCGATTTTTCTACATTTTCACACTTTAAGCCTTCCCCAAACACAAATGTAACATACTTAAACCTTGATTCAAGTCCTATACTACATTTTTAACCCATTCAAACCTTAAAAACCTTCACAAACTCATCAACCCAATGAAATCGATCCATTTTTCTCTTAAAACCCTAAACCACCGATTCTCACACATTCAACCTATCTTAGGTTTAATCCAACCATAACAAGATTAAACGAAGCAAAACTTACCTGAAAACGTTTTAGATCTGTCGAAAATCTCTTGGATCGCAAACCCTAATTTTCTCTTCTTCCTCCTCCACCCACGACACTCTTCTTCTTCTTTCCTCTTCTTTCTTTTCTTTCTTCTATTTTCTTTCTCTTAAGCCTAACGGATTAGACAAAGACTAAAATGCCCTCCTATGCAAAGCCTTAACCTATCCAACTTAAGTAATCTTCCTATTGTACCCTCACACATTTTTATGCTTTCATACTCACTTAAACTTACAAAAACACAACTTAATCTCAATCATCCACTAACACTCTCAATTTCATCAAACTAAAGCATAATCCCATAATTAACACAATTCAGGCTTAATGAAATCATAAAAAAAAATTTGGGGTCCAACAAGCTCGCGCATGACGAGTAATCGCTTACTCGTCATGACAAGGTTCTCGGCAGACGTCGCGACACGCTAAGTCTGATCGTCTTCTCCGATGCATTTTTTTCCATTTCTCTCTCTAAAACCAGTCACAACTCATCCATAATTACCCCAATCTTTCACAATCAAACCCATGAATGCATTAACTAACAAATAAACACCATTAAAGCCAATCACTTACCAAAACGAGCCTCGAATCTTCAAATCTTCCAAAAATCTTCTCCCACTCTTAATACCTACGGCTTACTCACAAAACCTCCACGATCCTTCATCTTTTCAAGGATTAGAGTTGATCTCAAACAATAAGGAAGGAGCAAGGAAGAATCGAAAACCAATCAAGGAAGAAAAGCAATCGTGCCCTAGGAGAGAAAAGGATTTCCTTTCTCCTAATCTTATAACCTAAGGCATTTTAAAGGTTAATCAAATATGCCACAAGACATTTCCTCATAATACATTTAAATCTCTTCTCATTTCCAGTCAAATTCGTCTCCAAATTTCAATGGCTCGACATATTAAAACTCCTAAAGTCATATATCAAATTGTCCCTATTGCCATAGGATGGTTATGCCATACTATAGAGTCAATTAGTCCGCCACTCGGAAAATTTTTCGGTGCTGACTTTTTCTCCCGAATTTCTAAGAAAATTCCTAAGGGTCATTATCAACTGATGGTAACTCTAAAACATTTCCAATTCAACTATTCAGACCCAAATGTTCCATAATTCCTAATAAATCAGAATGAAACATTTTATTTCAAAATTCACAAATAATTGCCGGGAAAATATCATGACTATATGTACCTACATGTGCATGTGCCAATTGACTCATTCCTCTAAAATTAGAGGTCAAAATAAATGTTCAATTCAAAATATGCAATGCAAATTACTAGCCTGTCCCAATTGACCAATTTACCCTTCCCATCGGGGATGGGATGTTACAATTCTTCCCTCCTAACAAAAATTTCGTCCTCGAAATTTCATATACGATTAATCAGGAAGGCAGGTGGAATCGTTTCGATCGCTTACATACTGTTTCACACTTATTGCACTACATGACCAAATTTTGCCAATTAACTGAAATCAATACAATCGATCACTCTTTTTATCTTTCTCAAATTTTACACCGTCTTAACTGTTTCCTCATAATTACTCGCAATTCTTCACTTTCGGTGTCAATAACACATATACCGGATCATAACAATACTTCCTAATCCTATCCAAGTAACACTTTGTGAATCCAAATCATCTTTTAAGTTTTAGACTGACTTACTAATCCAGAGTTCTATTCACACCACAGTCACATAGAGGTCACTTTATAACGAATTTAGTTCTCTGATTGACACACATATCTTTATCTCAGTGCATCTAGGCCGAAGTGATACACCTCAAGGCATTTCATTTATCGCTTATCAGATTACATCCCTTTAGAGTGAAAACACCAATTCCATAACATTCTAATAACCTCGATATAATCAACTCGACTCATTATCATTCACTTTGGATTTCTTAATCCTTATTACAGATTCGTTTCATTTATCCACATTATCTCAAATCACTCATGACCATCGACTATCGAATGGTATCACCAATAAAACAATTGATATACCCACAATCAATCCGAACTAACCATCACTTTCATAACTCTATGAACTCCAAAATATCAGTTTCACATTTATCTCCAGCAGTCAAGGCTGTTGATCAATCACATATATAATCATTCGATTTCACATTCTAAACCCTCACTTACTCTTTCAATGCACTCTTACTAGAACATAAAACTTCAATTGTTCCTGTGTTTCCTCTAACAGTTTCTTTGGCGGATATTATACATACTTCTTAATCCAATCATAGCTATCATTTTCTTCAAAGCTGAATTCATTTCAATTCCTCGATATGGTTTGCATATTCTAAATCCCCAATTCGGATTTTGCCATCTCTTTTTATACACATCTGATTTGGAATTCCAATAGCTAATAATAATAATACTTTCGTTTTGCCCCTTTGTTAGTCAGACAGATTGCACTCAGTATTATACTAGGTTTAATAACCTTATCGCCCAAAAATTGATCTTCGTTACATTTTCTGTTCAATCTATTTAATTGCATCACTAACTTAATTTTGAAACACTCAATCACATAATCCTTTTCAATTCTTTCAAACTCATGAAATACCTCAATCACTATCGATTTGCATATTAATAAACATATTCAAAAATATTTCTATACGAATAAAATCTCCAAACTTTCAAAGCAATACCTAGAATAACAAATTTCAAGTCATCAATCACAATGCAGCCCATGAGATTATACTTGTCCCTATGTATATAAAACCACTTTATACTATTTCAACAGATCACATCATAACCTTTACTGGGACACTTTGTAAATATTGCAAAATCTCTAATGTCTCTTTTTACAATCACCCGTCATATAGTTCACACGCCTCTCCTCAACATTTTTGTCAAAGAACTAAGGCCTGAAAATCTTTAACAATTTCTGGATGTATACAACCAGTTCTAAAATAACTCCAAATCCCGTATACATATGTCTCTTGCAATTTCACATTTTATCATCACCTCTATCGTCATTAAGTCTCCCAACTTTCATGCTCGAATACTAATTCATCCACAATTTATTTGATCAAACTAAGATTCACCTTGTTGAAGCTTTCATGATAAGAAATTTCCTCAACTATGCTAACTATTCTTCCTCACTCTCCAAATGCATTTGATGTATCATTAATGATCATAGTCACTTTCCAATCTAAATACAATTGAAACCCTTTACTCTTTGGTAGCATAATAAATTCCTTATACCCTTGATTGACTTTCCTAACTCTTTGAAAAATTAAAATTCTCCAATAAGGAACAATTCTCTTATACTTTCTCAGATTCATAATAACATACTATGACACATGTTCTTTTGTACTAGCTTCTCCACATATTTCAATTGATTACCATACTTACAAACGGGGTTGATAACACATTCATCAAATCCACATGAACTTTCCGAACATTTTTACACAAATAGTTGTGAACCGATATTCTCCTCATAAACACGAATAATGTCTCTTTATTGTTCAATAATCCTATTACATAATCGGATTCTTTACATTGACATAATACATACCTACTCAGTGGCAGATTCTATCTTTTACGCTTGAGTCTCCGCTAGGATCAGGACTCCTAATAATGACTTTTTGTTCATTTCAAATTTATCTCCAATTTGTCCTTTCATTGCTAAATTTTTCAATTGTAATCATCTGATCGACTTAATCCAATTCAAGGAAATTTTTCTTTAAAAGAAGATTTCTCACTACTTTCATCGATACCGCTCATGGAATTCCTAATCATCATCAGTCGTCTCATTTTTGTTAGCCAATCACAATGCCTTAGGAAATCAATTTTAGCTATAACCCATAATATCCCATGAAGATCAATTATGCCACAATTCATATAATCAGGACATCCTTTTTAATAAAATTCAGCAAAGTATATACTACCAAAATCATTTCATCCTATCGAGAGACATATGTAGGGCAGCTCACCAATTAGTCACTTACGCTAAGGATACCTTGATCTCATTGATTTTTGACAACACTCTCCCTTTTGCACCTGTCCTCGCTTGTGAGAATTATGTCATGATCATTTTCTTAACATATAACAATTTCCATTCATTCCCAATTGATCACTATAAGCACTTTCATTTCTTATTCTAACTCAAATTGAACTTTAAACTGTCAGAACTATTATTAACAATTATCCACTAACTCACTGATTGATTCTGATATCATCTCCACACATATGATACATATAAGCTTAATATTTTCACTTGTTATGCGGCTCCTATTATCAGATGTCCATTCACATAGGCAAATCAACTGAACCTAGACAACTTTTTCATCTACCCTTATCATTGTCTTATATTTCAATCTTTTCACTATCTCATCATACCCATGAATTTTTCACACTCAAATCAATAACATAGATGTAAAATCAGTCTTGATTTCCCACTAGCATATTCTAGTCATAAACCGTTATTCAAAGACTCCCATCATAGTAATCAAACCCAATTATAGCTCCTATAGATCATGGAACATATTAATTTCATCCACTTTGCTTATACACTTTTAATCTTGCCATTTCTAACACTTCGCTATTTTCCTTTGTCAATCCATAACTCTAACTTCATATCTATCCCACATTTAAGGATATACTCCAATATAACTCTGATGTTGCATTTCATAATATATCCACCAATAACAGTACACTTAATCTTCATTTGTCAAACCGAACTATACACTTTTTCTTAATTCACGATATCCACAACTTCCATTTATCACTTTCCAACATAACATCATTTTCCTCACTATTTCTAACCACTTAAACAATTGATACAGGCTCATACATGTGACTCATATGCTAGACTGGGGATCAGTTGTCACTGTCTGCGTGACATGACTTAAATGCATGTAACTTGACCCATATTTCAGAACGCCCATGTAAGATTGTACTTCTGGGCTCTGATACCACAAATGTAGCATCCCACTACCGCAAGACCCGAACTCGATATTGATGGTGATATCCGAGCTCGTGCCTCACGAGGGTGGTATGCTAGAGCAGTCAAAACCGTTCAAATATCTAGAATGACATTTTTTTTTGAAAACAATCTCGTGCGCGAAAATCAATAACCATACTGGGCCCACTTTAATACGAAAACATTTCGATCGGAACAAAATTTCAGTAATCACATTACAATACAACATTTATTAATTTGGGCCCTCTACAATGATAGTACTATTCTGCAGAAATTGCAGAAATACAAATCTTATACAAGAACATAATAACACTAATGCAGACGTGAACTGATCCCGACCTTAAACTCTGACTTGCAAGCGGTAATCATACTCCCGTGCCTAACGGGGTACTCTTCGATCCCTGAAAAATATTTGCAATGTTGGGTGAGTTTGCGAACTCAGTGAGAAACCATCATCGATGGTTCACTCAACTCATGCATATTCACACAATTCACAGAATATCACATATTAGCACATTCAGAAAATATCACATGCGTTCTATTTAACCAATATAAGGCGTTTTGCCTTTAACACAATTCACATTCGATCATTGTATATGCGATGCACATGTGACACTTTCCATTTTTATTACGTTGTTGTGACTGTACGCCTGAACTATCCTAGTGACGGGCACATTGCGTTGAGCCTGTGGCTCTGAATACATTGGGCCTGAATGCCCTGATACGTTGAGCCAGTGGCTCTGAAATACGTTGGGCACGAAGCCCTGTGCGTTGAGCTTAAAGGTCTGTAATACGTTGGCTGCTCCAGTCACAACTACCATTATCTGATCATGCCTTTATGCATGAATGCACATGTCCCAATTTACATTTACAATCAGTTACATTTTATTGTCCAATTCCCATTCCTTCGGACCTTTAGTCCGGTATTTCAATCATAATCAATTTGCACATTTTATTTCATTGAAGCATTCACAAACAGTACACACAATTAGCACTTCAATATCACATTCCAATACTTTGAAAACCTGTGGTCCGAAATCAATCAAAAGCAATCACAATAAAACCCTCCATTATCTCCACATGGCATGAGTGCATAAAATTAAACACATAAAGGTTGAGAAACTAACTAGGTTACTCACCTGCACTTCCGAGCTATTATCTGGAAGCTCCAGCAATATCCGTGGAATATCGTTTCATCGGTGCCTCTATAATAATCAAATAGTTTCTCATTACTAAATGCATAATCAGAAAGATTCAATGATGCACATGTCTTAAATAAAAGATGTACTATGCCTATTCATGACCTTCCTGGCGCAATTCCCAAATTTCCACTTTCTTTGCCAAATTCTAATTTTTCACTCAACTGCTAAATAAAGACTCATTTCAATTCAATGGCATATTACGGAACTCCCCAATTCAATTCTAACATTCAGTCAATTTACCAAGTCATACACACTAGGATATTCTCTAAAAAGACCTCAATTTCAGTGTCACTATTCTCTAGGTCAAAATTCACCCTTTATGCTCAGTTTCTAAAATCCCAATAACATTTCCTTAATTTCAGGAATCTCACAATTATACTCCAATTATCATGAAACAATCCCTGAGGTTGCAATACAAAACCATATTCAACATTCTTTCTATATTTAAAATCTCACTCATTTGATTTCAATTTTTCTTTATCACATCAATTGTAGACCTCTTTTTCTAGATCATAACGAATTAAGAATCACCTCAATTGGAGGTCTACACCATTAGTTATGCCACAAAAACCAAACCAAATCAATTCAAAAATTTGCCCTCACCGTGACCAAGGAACGCTCGCCGCGGCGTATAAAGGGTCGCTCGCCGCGGCATGGAAATCGCTCGCCATGGCGAACACCTACCTTTTGGCTCGCCACGACACATGAGAAAGGACTCGTCGCGGCGTATAATTACACGCTCGCCGCGACGTCCAGCCGAGCTTGCCGCAGCGAGTAACTATTTACTCGTCGCGACGTGCGCTGAAGCTCCGATCGTCTTCTCCGACGTATTTTTTTCCATTTCTCTCTCTAAAACCAGTCACAACTCACCCATAACTACCCTAATCTTTCACAATCAAACCCATGAGTGCATTAACTAACAAATAAACACCATTAAAGCCAATCACTTACCAAAACGAGCCTCGAATCTTCAAATCGTCCAAAAATCTTCTCCCACTCTTAATACCTACGGCTTACTCACAAAACCTCCACGATCCTTCATCTTTTCAAGGATTAGAGTTGATCTCAAACAATAAGGAAGGAGCAAGGAAGAATCGAAAACCAATCAAGGAAGAAAAGCAATCGTGCCCTAGGAGAGAAAAGGATTTCCTTTCTCCTAATCTTATAACCTAAGGCATTTTAAAGGTTAATCAAATATGCCACAAGACATTTCCTCACAATACATTTAAATCTCTTCTCATTTCTAGGCAAATTCGTCTACAAATTTCAATGGCTCGATATATTAAAACTCCTAAAGTCATATATCAAATTGTTCCCATTGCCATAGGATGGTTATGCCGTACTATAGAGTCAATTAGTCCGCCACTCGGAAAATTTTCTAGTCCGGACTTTTTCTCCCGAATTTCCAAAAAAATTCCTAAGGGTCATTATCAACTGACGGTAACTCTAAAACATTTCCAATTCAACTATTCAGACCCAAATATTCCATAATTCCCAATAAATCATAATCAAACATTTTATTTCAAAATTCACAAATAATTGCCGGGAAAATATCATGAATGCATGTACCTACATGTGCATGTGCTAATTGACTCATTCCTCTAAAATTAAAGGTCAAAATAAATGTTCAATTCAAAATATGCATTACAAATTACTAGCCTGTACCAATTGACCAATTTACCCTTCCCATCGGGGATGGGATGTTACATTACTGAATCTTAAAACTCCCCTCTAGGGTGCCACTCTCAGGAATGCTTTGTCTCCCACACTGTACTTCATATCACGTTGGTGTTGATCCACATAACTCTTCTGCCTATCTTGAGCCGTTTTAATTTAACTTCGGATCAACTTTACCTTATCCATTGTGTCTTATATCAACTCTGGGCCTTCCACCATTCTTAAGCCCTCTTCTTCCCAATATAATGGCGAACACATTTTCTACCATACAGTGTTTCATACGGTGCCATTCTGATACTACTATCATAATGGTTATTATGGGCAAACTCTATCAATGCCGTATATTGATCCCAAGCTCCTCTAAACTCCAATACACAAGATCTAAGCATATCCTCAACAATCTTGATTGTCCTCTCACTCTGTCCATTTGTCTGAGGATGAAATATTGTACTGAAGTTCAACTTAGTACCTATAGTAGACTGCAAACTCCTATAAAACCTTGAAGTAAATTTGGGATCCCTATCCGATACTATGGACACTAAAACCCCATGTAGTCTCACCACCTCATTCATATATTTCCAGACCAACTGATCAAGTGAGTTATTCTCTCTCACTGGTAAGGAGTCTCCGACTTAGTCAACTGGTCCACTATGAACCATATAGTATCATGCTGCCTCAGAGTCTTAGACAAACCTATGATGAAGTCTATAATAATCCGTTCCCATTCCCACTCCGGAATGGGCAATGAATGGAGCTTTCCTAACGGAGCCTGTTGCTCAGCCTTAACTTGCTAGCATGTAATATATCTGGATACATAGTCCGTCACTTGCTTTTTCATTCCAGGCCATCAAAAATGCTGCTTATGTGTGTTATACATCTTGGTAGTACCAGGATGCATAGCATAGGTGGCCATATGAGCTTCCTCAAGAATCTCCTTCCTCAGATCATCCACATTAGGCACACACAGCTTTTGTCTCAACCACAAATGTCTCATCCCTCAACTCAAACTCGGAATATGGATTCATCTTCACTTTCTCCATAAGCTTGACCATATTAGGATCTTTGCTATGTACTCTTCTAATTCTGTCATATAGCATCGGTCTTAAATTCAATGTAGCAATCAAGGCCCTATCCTGCTCCAGATTCAACTCCACATTTAGAGCTCTTAAGTGAATCAAATTGGGTAACCTCGATAACTGAATCTGAGCTGCGTTGATATTAGACTTCTTTTTCAAGGCATTTGCCACCACATTAGCTTTCCCCGGGTGGTACTCAATAGTGCAGTCATAATCCTTCATTAACTCAATCCATCTCCTCTACCTCAAGTTCAATTCCCTCTAACTCAGTAGATATCTCAGACTCTTATGATCTGTGTATATCTGGAAAGTCTCTCTATACAAATAATTTCTCCAAATCTTTAGAGCAAAGAAAACTACAACTAGCTCTAAATCATGTCCTGGATAATTGTTCTCGTAAGACCTTAATTGTCTCGATGCATAGGTGATCACCTTGCCATGCTACATTAATACATATCCCAATCCTTGATGCGACGCATCACTGTACACCATATATCCTATATTCCCTGATGGAATAGTCAACACTGGTGTAGTAATCAATCGATGATTCAACTCCTCAAAGCTCTTCTGACACTCCTCATTCCATTTGAACATTACATTTTTCCTCAGAAGTTTTGTCAGAGGGGCTGAGGTTAGAGAAAACCCCTCGACAAACCTTCTATAATACCCAGCCAATTCTAGGATGCTTCAGATTTTAGACACATTTTTAGGAGCTTCCCAATTCATCACTGCCTCTATCTTCTTTGGATCTACCTGTATGCCATCCCCAGTCACTATATGTCCCAAAAACACAACCTGAGCCATCCAAAATTCACACTTATTGAATTTGACATACAACTGCCTCTCTCTCGTGATCTATAAAATAACTCTCAAATGCTTAGCATGCTCTTTTATGCTCTTTGAATACACCAAGATATCATTAATGAACACAATGAAAAATTGATCTAGGTGGGGTTGAAACACCTTATTCATCAGGGTCGTAAAAGCTACCGGGGCATTAGTCAACCCAAACAGTATCACTAGGAACTTATAGTGCCCATATCTGCTCCTGAATGCACTCTTATGTATATTAGCCTTTGCTATCTTCATCTGATAATACCCTAATCTTAGATCTAGCTTAGTAAAACCTGAGCTCCCTACAACTGATAAAACAATTCATCAATTCTAGGCACGGATACTTTTTCTTCGCTATTATCCGATTCAGCTGCCTATAATCGAGGCATAACCTCAAATTCCCATCTTTCTTTTTCACAAGTAGCACTGGAGCTCCCCAATGTGAAACACTGGGTGTAATAAAACCCTTTTCCAATAACTCTTGTAGCTGAGCTTTCAACTCCTTCAGTTGCACAGGTGCTATCCTATATAGAGGAATAAATATAGGAGCAACACCTAGAACTAGTTCAATTGTGAACTCCATCTCTCGATCTGGTGGTAAGCCAGGTAGCTCATCGGGAAATACATCTAGGAATTCCCTTACCATGGGAATGTCTTGTACACTCTACTCTGCTCTAGTATTAGTGATGTGGGCTAGGTAAGCCTCACATCCTCCCTGCATCAATCTCAGTGCACTCATGAAGGATATCATCCTAGTTAGCACTGCTTGACTAATTCCTCTAAATACTGCCCTCGAATGATAAGGAGATTCTAATACTACCTCATTGGTGTAGCAGTTCATGATAGTCATATGAGTAGTGAGCCAATCCATTCCTAGAATAACATCTATCTTTCTTAATTGTAATATAATCAGGCCTGCCTCCAATTCTGTTTGATCAATCCTAATCAAGCACCCCTTGCAGACCTCTCCTATGACAGAAGTACTACCTAGAGGTGTACTCACCTCTAACCCATACTGTAGCAACTCCTTAACACAATGCAGTCTATATGTCAAATGCGGTGCGATAAAGGAGTGTGTGGATTCTGGATCTAGCAGTGCAAATGCCTCAAAATAATAAATGAGAAGCGTACCTGCCACTACATTCGGTAAGTCCTGAACCTCCTACCTGGTCATAGCACAGACCCTGGCCTGAGACTGCAGTCGGTTGCCCCGCCACTCAGTACTCATGGAAGAACTCCCGGCTCTCCCTCTACCTCTACCTCGGCCTTTCTGTACAGATTCACCACCTCTACTCTGTTGGACTGTAGTATTACTCCCAGATCGCCCACTGACAGTAGACTGAGCTCCCAAAAAAGTAGGGCAATCTTTGATCTAGTATTCCATGGAGTCGCATTTGAGGCAAGCTCCAGTCAGTCTCCAAAACTCACCACAATGCCTCCTCTCACAATGCTCACATACCGAAAATCAACTATGTACTGTACCCCTTCCACTGCTAGTTTGTGAAAATCTACCCCTCTGCCCAGATCCTGATAGAATAGTAATTCGGAGTGGTTAGTGGTTAATGAGTGCTTAGAGTCGTCATTATATGTTCATGCATAATACAGCACATACACATACACGTGCATAGTAAATTTTGTACATAAAAATGACTGTACATGCATTCATGACATTTCCCGGTATATTTGTTAATAAATGTGAGTGTTATGAAAAATGTGATTTGGGTAATTGAAAAATTGAGTTGGAGAGGGTCATGGAGGTTTTATAATTTTTGGTGAATTTTAGAAATTTTTTCTAAAATTTCAGGGTAATTTCTGGACTAGGAAAAATGTCAAGTGGCAGAAAAATGGTTTACTAGTAGTAGAAATTATTTTCCAATGGCATTGGAAATTTAAATATATGATTTTAAGGATTTATTAATTTGAGCCATTGGAAATTTGGGGATAAATTGGTGTAGAAATTGAAATTTGTTGGAAAGAGCTTAAGAATGTGACATGTGGAAAGTGACACTTGTCACCTGCCTAACATGCCACCATGTTAGTAATTGTTTAATAAAACCACCTTTTTGATTTAGGCTTTCTTGAAGCTTCTTCTTTGAAAAGGAGTTTTGGTGATTTAAGTTAGAATCCTCCATCAATTCTCGTAGCTCTCTTCTTCCTTGCTTCTTCTTGCAAGTTTGACCATCTTTTACACTCTTTATTACCTTGGTTTTCTCTTCTTTATTCACTAAAAATTCAAACCTTCTACCCCCCTCAAGAAGATGATGATGATCGTGTATGTTGGAGGGAGTTAGAGATTTTGTGGTAGTTTAGAAGATTGGAAGATTTGGAAGCTTAATTAGGTAAGAAATATGTTTTATCTTATGGATTTGTAGTTAAAGAAAGCATTTGTGATGTTATTTAAAATTAATTTCATGGAAATTGTGTTTAGAGTATATGGGTGTGTGTGTGCGAATTTCTTGCCTATATGAATGATGAAAACTAGTGAAAAAAAGGAAAAAATGAAAAAAATTGGGAAATCGCAGCCTCGTGCCCTCGACGTCGTCGCAATCACGAGCTGTTGTGATCGCCAGTGGCTCATTTCAAGCCGACTCGTGATCGTGACATTCGACCCTTTTGCCAGCCAGCGAGCTGTCACGCATTCGGCGCGGCTCGCTGGCTCACCTGACCTCCCTCCACTCTTTTGCTTATAACTTTTTCGTCCGACCTCTGATTAACCTGATTTTTGAAGTGTTGGATTTCTAAGACCTTCATATACCTCTCCATGTGCATTTGTAAATTTTGAGATTAAATTAAAAAAGATGGATTGAATCAAAGTGAGAGGATCAATTATAAGGATATGAATTGGTTATTTTTCTGGACATACTTCAGTGTTTTGGCAATATTTGGACCTATAAAAATCCAAATTGAGTAATTTTAGTTTCTAAGGATTCCTAAAATATAGGGGAACATTTATATTGAATAGAGGTTGCCTAGTTTACCTTATGTTGACTGTCTCATTGATCGTAAACAGTAGACTTGAAAGTGTGTGTTTTAGAAAAATTGAAATAAGTTTATAAGCAATAAATTGCGAGTTTAATGGTTTTAGTGCGACTTAAACCTAGGAATAAATGATTTTTAATATGGGAAGGGTTTTGTGATGAAATTTATGGAATGATATTGGGATTATCACGAACATGCATTGTACACGTTTCAATTACTGCATGTGCATTTTTATACACTTATGATTGTACAACTTGTGATATATGTGTATCTTAATTGTTATAGAGACGCATTTGGAACATCAACCCACGGACGTTGCCGAGACTTCCAGGCACTAGCTTCGGAAGTAGTTGGTGAGTAACCTAGACGGTTTCTCTCAATTATTGTTTGATTATGATTCTGTGGTGGATAATGGTGGCTTGTGATTTGATTGTGGATTCCGGACAGAAGGTCCAATGACTGTGTACTGGGGAGTTGTATTATTGAAGTGCTACTTGTATGTGAATATGAGACCTATGTGTTTATGATGTGAGTGATTGTGAATTATGCATACGTGCTTATTATGTGATTGAATGTGACATATGCATTTCATTCACGAATGCATAATCAGATAATGACAGTTGTGACCAGAGCAGCCACCGATTAAAGCTTAAAGCTCAACGAGTGTATTTGAGCCTACAACTCAACAGTGATTTAGAGTTTCAGTCTCAATGTTTAATGAGCCCTATACGGGATAGTTCAGGAACTCGGTCACAACACTGTAATAATTGAAAAAGTGTCTCACGAGCATTTCATATGCATTTTGTCAAATGTGTTTGATTGAGTGAAATGTACAATTTCTTATGCCTATGTGACAGTGTGTTAATTATGATAAATGTGAAATTGTGCTATAATTGTGATATGAATTGTTGTGTTGCATGAATTGAGTGAACCATCGATGATGGTTACCTCATTGAGTTCGCAAAACTCACCGAAATTGCAACGTTATCTTTTCAGGACCGAGAGTAGACTCCTAGCTACAGAGAGACTTTTCCAGCCGTGTAGATTGTTTCTGGCAAGAGAAGTCATGGCTCTCAGGTCGGTCAGTTGGGACTTTTGGATGGCCTAGATAGATTTGATGCTTTTTCCTCTTCCATATAGTATTTTTGTACTAGGATTTTGATTGATGTACAGACAGTAAAGGATGATAGCAGTGTAAACTTTTGATTTTGATGGAATGAAATGAGAAAAAATTTGGTTTCAAAAGGATTGTGATTTTTATAGTGATGTTTTATTATGATGCCATGTGAAGTCAATGTAGTGATCATTTGTAGCTCACCCTTATCATAGGATACGTACCGGAATGAACTACGGGCATCCCAGTGTGTACCCTGCAGGAAGGGGGCGCTACATTTTGGTGGTATCAGAGCATGGTTGGCATCTGTTGGGACATATAGAATGTTAGGCATGAATTATATTGAGAAATGCAGAAAATGATCGAAATTATTGTTTGTCATAGGTCATCCGCCCTAGGTGATCAAGTTGATCAACCAGCTGACAAAGGATTAGTCGGAGCTAGTAGGGAGTCCTCAGTGCCTCAATATGAGGAATTGCCTCGTAGAGTTCCTGAGAGAAGGGAGAGGAGGTATGATAGGCTGCGTAAGCAGGGAGTTGTGGACTTCTAAGGTAGCACAGACCCTGTTGAGGCCGAGGGATGGCTTGAGAGGACAGAGAGAGTCTTTGATCAGATGGACTGGGAGCCTAATGAGAGGTTCGACTATGCAGTGTCTCTACTGCAGGGCCCAGCTTACCAGTGGTGGAAGACTGTCCCGGGTAGTACCACCAGGCCCTGCCAATTGAAATGGGAAGACTTTCTAAGAGTCTTCAGGGACAATTATATGCCTAAGATCTATTTAGATATGAAGATGCAAGATTTCCTGGAATTGAAGCAGGGTAGGATGTCAGTGGCTGAATATGAGGTAAGATTTAATGAATTAATGGGCTATTGTAGCACCCCACTCCCGACGAGACCCGAACCCGATATCCATGGTGATATCCGAGCCCGTGACCTGCGAGGGTGGCGTACTAGAACATTCATTACCTTATTAACAAAAATCGTATGACATTTTTTTTTCTTTCAAAAACATTAGAGTGCGCAAAACAAACATTGACTTGGCCCAATTATAACAGAACACTTTCAAAGATTAAACCATTTCACTGATAAAACAATTTCACTCATTATTAGCACTCATTAGTGCTCAGTCACTCTATACAATTACATGTAAACAATTGGGCCTACTAAATACCAAATTAATACACTAATGCAGATACGGACGACACTAATCCCGACCCGATACTTTGTCTTGCTAGCAGTAGACGTACTCCCGCGTGTCCAACGGGGTACTCTCCATTTCCTGAAAAATAGATGCAATGTTGGGTGAGTTTGCGAACTCAGTGAGAAACCATCATCCATGGTTCACCCAACTTATGCATATCCACACAATCACACAATATTGTATATATATCATAAACAAGAAATCACAGGCACTCAATTTCACATTTTATAAGGCAATAAGCCTTTCACACAATTCACATTAAACATTCATTTATGCAGTGTGCATGTGACTCTTTCATTTTCTTTCGTTGTTGTGACCGTGCTTTGAGCTCATATCGTTGAGCCATTGGGCTCAAACATTAGGCTTAAAGCCTCAAACGTTGGGCATAGCCACGATCATCGAGCCGAGGCTCGAATACGTTAGACACGAGGCCTCGTGCGTTGAGCTTAAAGCTCTGAAATCGGTGGCGACACCGGTCACAACTGCCATTATCTGATCATTTACTATGCATGAATGCACATGTCATTTCCCAATATCCAATTATCGCATTTCTATTTCCAATTCCAATTAATTACTATTTCCGATCATTTTCCAATGTCCTCGGACTTACAGTCCGGTATTTCATTTCCATGTATTTACCTTTCGTTTCACTATCACATTTACAATCCAATTTACTAATGCATTCTCACGCACTTATTCTCATTTGCACTTCAATATCACAATTCAATATTTCGAACACCCATGGTCCGAAATCAATCAAATCAATCAATCACATATATTCATCCTTACTTCCTCATGGCAATCAATGCATATAATTAATAAACACATAAGGTTGAGAAACCAACTAGGTTACTCACCTATTACTTCCGAGCTAATGCCGGGAAGTTTCCGCCCCGTCGGTCGGACGACGCTCCACTTAGGCCTCAATAAGAAACAGAGAAAGAACGAGTCACTACAGATGCAATTTGTGCACATGTAGGTGAAATATGCATGTTTATGAATTTTCCGGCCCTAAATCCAAATTTCTCCATAACAAAATCCGTCTAAAAATTAGAAACCTATTGGCGCTGACGGTGCGCAATTCGGACCTCTATAGGTCCCCAATTAAACAAAACATGATTAAAGGCTACATTGCAGGGGCCACGTCAATTTCCCGTCCAAAAATTCCCAATTTCTCACAAAATGAAATTAAATATTCAACGAATCCGATGCCTCAAGAATCAGGTCAATCAGACGTCGGACGGAAAAGAAATTGATAAAAGAAGCATGAAATCCCAAATTATCAATTAACAAATAAAAATAATAAAATAATAAATAAAATAAAAAAGAAAAAGGAATCAGCCTTGCTGGGGGCGACGTCTCGCCCCAGCGGGGCTGATTTAATCGGCCTCGTCGCTAGGCGGACGCCTAGCGACGCTGCCCTTTTAAGCCTAAATCACTAGAGTAGGCGCCGCCTAGTGACCCAGGCGTGATTCAATTTTCATTCCTTTTTTCTGATTTTCAATCCAATTTACAACACCAATAATTCATTGCACACAATTCAGAAAATTACTCACTATATCTCGTTGGAAAGATCATGAAACCCTCTACAATTCTCAAGAAGACCCTAAAAATCAATTTCACCCTTAAGGGTGTCAAAAATCCCTTCAAAGCTACAGCCTACTCAAATCTCATTAAAACAGAACAGTACATTACAAATTCCATTCCTCTCTGATTCTTCAGCCAAAAAATACCAAATAAATATGCTCAATAAGTTCACAATGTCAGCTAGAACTTTCATGAACAACCCAAAATCAAATTCCATTACTAAACAAGTCAATTAATTCACTCAATGTTGCTGTCCCTGAAATCATTCAATTTGAGCAGTAATATTATAACAAGCATAACTCCCTGTACACAAGTCAGAAAAATCTGAAATTTATATCCCTGAAAAGATAAATCCTGAAACTTCAATTTTCATGAAGAACTCAATTTCCAATTTAATTTCTAACCATTTCAAAACTGTCATGCAAGTTACTTCCATGATCAGCAATTCCTAACCTAATGCAGGATCAGTTTTTGAAAAATCATAACTCCCAACTCTGACCTCTAAAAATTATATGCCATATCTCATTTTCAAGATAATTTCTTCCTCTTCAACTTTGCAGAAGATCACTCACACAAATTCAGTCTACAAAAATGGATAAAATTGCTTCCAAGCAGAATACTCACAAGTCAGACACTTAAGCTAGGTTTCATCAACATGCCCAAAACCAGTCCATAGGAATCAGTTCATATCTCCCAATATACAACTCAAAAATTAACAAGATCAGTGGCAATGGAAAGCTAACTCAATATGCCTCAACTTTCATAAAGACCATTCTCCCTAATTCCATCTCAACTAATTTATAAAAATCAGTAAAGCTCATAGGTTAAGGTTTCGGTTACTGTTCACAAGCAATAAAACAGTAACTTTCCATGCCAAATTTCAACCTATTAGAGTTACAATTTGACAACATCTATTTCACACAAAAATGTAGCCAACATCCCAAAGTTTAAGTGACCATAAACCTCACCTCATTTGCATTTCTACACAATGATTTATGATTAAAACAGTACAATCAATCAAAAACCCTAATTTTCCAGATTTGGTCCAACCTTTGTTTCTCTCATTTCCATTGCCTTTATCACATCATCAAGCATCCAAATAACACAAATCAGTTCTTATACCATTCATACATGTACTAGGGCTAATACACAAAAATTGGAAGCATTCACTTCTTCATTTCCAAGTAAAATCAATGATCAATATGCCATCAAAATCAAGTTAAAACCATTTATCAATCATCCAACTTTCAATTCATAACCAACTCTAACTTTATACCCATTAATTCAAGCCATTATAATCATCAATTTAATGCATCCATAAACATAATAAATGCACCAACTTCCCATTCAATGATTTTAACTACCATGACATTTAGTTCCAAATGAAAACATCATTTAAAGCTTAAACCTTAAATGAACACTTACCTACTTTCACTACCAACTTTAACTTCTACACTTGAAACACCAAAACACCAACCTCCTTCACTTCTCTAGCATGCACAAAACTCATCATACCAAGGAAAGTAGAAGAACTAGAGGAAGGTTTCACTTTGAGAGAGAAGGAAGAAAATTCGATGGTGAGAGAGTAAAAATGGGGAGAGCTTTCGGATGAGTAATGAAACACTTATCCACTTACTATTTTTATTCCATTCACAAGGCAAAAACCGTAGGAGAAAATGATCAACCAAGACATGTGATTCGTATGCATTAAATGAAGGAGAATGGGTGGCAAAATGTGATTTGTTCAAAGGTTTAAAGAAAAGTCAACATATTAATTCTTTAATCCAGATCAAAAACGAACTCAATCAACGCAAATGGTCAATCCCAAAATAATATACCCAAGAATACAGTGCCATTGGGTAGCAATTTTACATAGAAAATCGTAGGTTCGCTTAATTGGCGATTTTTCCGATCCGGGAATTTCCAGGAAATTTTCCCGAATCTTTTTTTTGAAAATTACCTAAATTGCCCAAAATTGTAAAACATAAGATAGTCCACTCCCAATAATTTTTTAAACACTAAAACCACACTTTCACTACAAAAATACTTTTAGGCCACGTATCGCGATTTTGCGTCTCAGAATTTTCTCCGGATAATTCCAGAAAAATTCCCATAAATCCCTAAAAATGTAAAACACTCTATGGCGCACTCCAAATAATTTTCCAAATCCCCCATTATCACACCAATTTCACAAAAGATCACAATTAGACACTTATGCTTAGGAAAATGTCATGAATGCATGTATGACTATGTGCTCGTGCAAAACTCACCATTTATAGATTTGCATGACATATGTTCATGCCGAGATATAATTTAATACTCCTAACCCGCCCCCGCCCTAATTTACTAAAATACCCTTCCCATCGGAGATGGATGTTACAATTCTCCCTCCTAATAAAAATTTCGTCCTCGAAATTTCATATCTGATGATCGGGAAGGTAGGGAGTCTTTTCGATTAATACCCTCGCTTTTCACCGATTTCACTACGACCAAATTTCGTCCATGAACGAAATCAAAACAATCAATGACTCTTTTCCTTTCTCAACTTTCCATGATTACGCACAATTCGTGATCCTAACAATATTTCCAATTCTATCTATGAAACACTTTGTGAATCCGAATCATCTTTTAAGTTTCAATCCATAATTCTATTCACACCACAATCGCATAAAGGCCACTCCTCACGAATTCAATTTCCCTTACTTACACCTTTATTTCCATCTAAGTACATTTTAGTCGAGGCCATACCCTTCAAAATATTTCCTTTATCGCTTATCAGATTCCGTTATTATCAACACAAATCTCATGAGATTTATAACCTCGGTGTGAATCAATTCAACTCAATGTCACCATCTTAAATTGCTTAACGCCCTGATCACATAATAAAGACCCCTTATACACTTTTCGAATGGTGACACCAATATAATGATTGTCATACCACAATCACTTTGCCCTATATATCAATCTCATATCCCAATGAAATCCAAAAACACCTGTTGGTTAATCACACATGTCATCGTTCACTTTGACAGACTTTACCATCAATTGCTTTTCCACAATACTTTTACTCGAACCATTTACTTATAATCATTCGTTTTTCCATTCTAACCTTTCAATTACTCTTCCAATACGCTCATACTATAACATAAAGCTTCGATCATTCCTTACGTTTTCACTAACAGTTCCTGTAATGAATATCACCCATATTTCTTAATTCGAACTATACCTATCACTTTCCTCAACAAATGGAGTTATCTTCAGTTCTTTGATATGGTTTACAATTTCTACATCCTCACTTCGGGTTTTGCCAATCCGTTTTGATGCACACCACCTTTGAAATTCCCATAACTAATAATACTTTCTTTTGCCCCTTTTTTTTTTCAGTTCGACTAGTAATACGCAATAATACACCAGATTTGATAACTTTATTACCCAAATTTGGATCTTCTGCAATTGAATTTATTTATTTATTTGTTCAATTCCTTGAATTGCACCATTTGCTTAGTTTGGAGTAATCAGCCACGGAATCCTTTTCAAATCATTCAGACGCATGAAATAACTCAATAGTTATCGATTTGCATATTCATAGACATCTCCAAACTATTTCTGTACGATTTATGTCTCCAAGTTTTCAGGCCACACTCAGTATAACAAATTTCAAATCATCAATCATAATACCGCCCATGGAATCATATTTGTCCCAAGGTGGATAAAATCACTTTATCCAAGTTTCATAGATCACATCAGAACCTTTACTGGAACACTTCCATATAGATAGTCAATTCTTCACATGTCTCCTTTATGATCATTAGTCATAACATTCACATGTTTTCCTCAATTATTCTTGTCGATTTGCTAAAACCAGAAAATCTTTGACAATTTATGAACGCATCCAGCATTCCATTAGTTCTCATTAATTACAAATTCCGCCTACTCATATCTTTTGAACTTTCGCATTTTATCAATACCTATATCTTAATTAATTCTCCCAATATCCCATGTTCGCATCCTAATTCATCCCTTATTTCACTCTTATGAAACTTGCATGATAACCAATCTCCTCACCTATACCAATGTATCTATTTCTTATGCTTATATCTATTATCCATCGCAACACAATTGAGACATGTTCCTTTTCCGCACCCATAGTTGATTCATGTAACTTTTTAATTATCGAACGTCTCCAATGAGGAACAATTTTCGTATAATTTGTCTCATCATAACATATTCTGCACATGTTCCTTACCTTCATTTCTCCACACATAACTTAATTATTCACGATAGATCACTCATTGACTTGAATAAACAATCGTTATATCGATCTCGTGCTTTCAAAACATAATTACACGAAAAAAAATTTTTAATCCCCTCAAATTCACAAATAAATATGTCCTTAATATGCAGTACTTCTTTTACATAATCAGAACCATCTCATTAACATAATGTACATTTTTTTTTGTAGCATAGTTTAGCTCTTACGCTAGAGTCTCTGCCAGATGTAATACAAATCAGTTACTCTTGATACATCACGAAGATAAATCTCTGAAGAGCACTTAAACAATTTCTTTTCCTCTACTATCTCGCCATACATCACCACATCCTATCTGACAATATATCTCCATAGTCCCATCAATTTTCCCATTAATAGATCATACTGCTAAGAATACCTTAATTGCATTTAATTCTCGATAACCATTCTCTTTTTGGTACCAATTCTCGATCATGGGGACCTTACTCTATTCATGTCCCTCATTTTCTTCTCTCAAACTCATTACTGATGCTAACATCTTTAACTGTATCACTTCTTTCTCAATTGATCATTCTGAGCATTCTCATGTCTTACTCTCACTCATTTTTGAACTTGAGCTATCGACATTATAATCGGAGCTTACGTAATAGACCACCGATTACGTCCTCTATCATATTCACGCAAATTATTCATTTATGCTTAATCATTTCACCCGTGATAGTAATCCCACTATCGATATACACTTACAAAGGACAATATATTACGAACTCAAGAACCTTCCTGTTTCCTCCGTCCTCGCTCGTGAGGATCATATACAATCTCTATTCCTATATAATCGATCAAGATAAGCACTTTCGTTTCTTATTCTAACTCATAAAGAATTATTATTATTCTACAAGAATTTCGCTAGCAATTATCCATTAACTCAAAGAATTGCAACCTGAACATTTTCACTTACCATAGGGCTCCCATAAACAGGTGTGCATTTACTTAGGCAGATCAATTTAAACCCGAACAACTTTTTCATCTATCAATTTCATTGTCTTACATTTCAATCTTTTCATTATGGCATTATACCCATATATTTCCACACTCAAATCAAGATCACAGATGTGAAATCATTCTTGATTTTGCCCTTAATACATTTTGACTCCAAATCACCAATCCTTATATATAACTCTCATCACGGTAATCAATCCTAATTGTAACTTTTCTATATCATACAACACTTTATTTTCATTTACCTTCTACACTGGAAATCTTCCCATTATCATAACTCTTTTTTTTTCTATTCATTCCCAACTATAATCTTTATTCAAATTCATATTCAAGGATATACCCAATCTAACTCCAATATTATACTTCACAATATACCCGTCAATACCAAAGACGAATATTAAATGCATGCGGTCGAACCATACACTTTTTCCTATTTTGCGATATCCATTACTTCCTTTTATCACATTCTAACACATTATCCTTTTCTCACCTTTTTCTAACCGCTTAAACAATCGAGACATATTTATGCATACGACTCATATACTACATCGGGATCGATTGTCACTATCTGCCGTGACACAACTTAAATGCACATAACTTGCCACACTTTTTTTTTTCAGAAAGCCCATGTAAGATTGTACTTCTGGGCTCTGATACCATAAATGTAGCACCCCACTCCCGACGAGACCCAAACCCGATATCCATGGTGATATCCGAGCCCGTGACCATGAGGGTGGCGATTAGAACATTCATTACCTTATTAACAAAAATCGTATGACATTTTTTTTTTCTTTCAAAACATTAGAGTGTAAAACAAACATTGACTTGGCCCAATTATAACAGAACACTTTCAAAGATTAAACCATTTCACTGATAAAATAATTTCACTCATTATTAGCACTCATTAGTGCTCAGTCACTCTATACAATTACATGTAAACAATTGGGCCTACTAAATACCAAATTAATACACTAATGCGATATTGACGACATCGATCCCGACCCGATACTTTGTCTTGCTAGCGAGACGCGTACTCCGCGTGTCCAACGGGTACTCTCCATTTCTGAAAAATAGATGCAATGTTGGGTGAGTTTGCGAACTCAGTGAGAAACCATCATCCATGGTTCACCCAACTCATGCATATCCACACAATCACACAATATTGTATATATATCATAAACAAGAAATCACAGGCACTCAATTTCACATTTTATAAGGCAATAAGCCTTTCACACAATTCACATTAAACATTCATTTATGCAGTGTGCATGTGACTCTTTCATTTTCTTTCGTTGTTGTGACCGTGCGCCTGAGCTCATATACGTTGAGCCATTGGCTCTGAAACATTGGTCTTAAAGCCCTAAAACGTTGGGCATAGCCCTGATCATCGAGCTGAGGCTCGGAATACGTTGGGCACGAGGCCCTGTGCGTTGAGCTTAAAGCTCTGAAATCGGTGGCGACACCGGTCACAACTGCCATTATCTGATCATTTACTATGCATGGATGCACATGTCATTTCCCAATATCCAATTATCGCATTTCTATTTCCAATTCCAATTAATTACTATTTCCGATCATTTTCCAATATCCTCGGACTTACAGTCCGGTATTTCATTTCCATGTATTTACCTTTCGTTTCACTATCACATTTACAATCCAATTTACTAATGCATTCTCACGCACTTATTCTCATTTGCACTTCAATATCACAATTCAATATTTCGAACACCCATGGTCCGAAATCAATCAAATCAATCAATCACATATATCCATCCTTACTTCCTCATGGCAATCAATGCATATAATTAATAAACACATAAGGTTGAGAAACCAACTAGGTTACTCACCTATTACTTCCGAGCTAATGCCGGGAAGTTTCCGCCCCGTCGGTCGGACGACTCTCCACTTAGGCCTCTATAAGAAACAGAGAAAGAACGAGTCACTACAGATGCAATTTGTGCACATGTAGGTGAAATATGCATGTTCATGAATTTTCTGGCCCTAAATCCAAATTTCCCCATAACAAAATCCGTCTAAAAATTAGAAACCTATTGGCACTGACGGTGCGCAATTCGAACCTCTATAGGTCCCCAATTAAACAAAACAGTGATTAAAGGCTCCGTTATCCGGGGTCACGTCAATTTCCCGTCCAAAAATTCCCAATTTCTCACAAAATGAAATTAAATGTTCAACGAATCCGATGCCTCAAGAATCAGGTCAATCGGACGTCGGACGGAAAAGAAATTGACAAAAGAAGCATGAAATCCCAAATTATCAATTAACAAATAAAAATAATAAAATAATAAATAAAATAAAAAAGAAAAAGGAATCAGCCTCGCTGGGGGCGACGTCTCGCCCAGCGGGTTGATTATCGACCTAAATCGCCGCTAGGCGACGCTGCCTTTTAAGCCTCGTCACTAGGGCGAGGCGTCGCCCTAGTGACCGGGCGTGATTCAATTTCCATTCCTTTTTTTTCTGATTTTCAATCCAATTTACAACACCAATAATTCATTGCACACAATTCAGAAAATTACTCACTATATCTCGTTGGAAAGATCATGAAACCCTCTACAATTCTCAAGAAGATCCTAAAAATCAATTTCACCCTTAAGGGTGTCAAAAATCCCTTCAAAGCTACAGCCTACTGAAATCTCATTAAAACAGAACAGTACATTACAAATTCCATTCCTCTCTGATTCTTCAGCCAAAAAATACCACATAAATATGCTCAATAAGTTCACAATGTCAGCTACAACTTTCATGAACAACCCAAAATCAAATTCCATTACTAAAGAAGTCAATTAATTCACTCAATGTTGCTGTCCCTGAAATCATTCAATTTGAGCAGTAATCTTATAACAAGCATAACTCCCTGTACACAAGTCAGAAAAATCTGAACTTTATATCCCTGAAAAGATAAATCCTGAAACTTCAATTTTCATGAAGAACTCAATTTCCAATTTAATTTCTAACCATTTCAAAACTGTCATGCAAGTTACTGCCATGATCAGCAATTCCTAACCTAATGCAGGATCAGTTTTTGAAAAATCATAACTCCCAAATCTGACCTCTAAAAATTATATGCCATATCTCATTTTCAAGATAATTTCTTCCTCTTCAACTTTTCAGAAGATCACTCACACCAATTCAGTCCACAAAAATGGCTAAAATTTCTTCCAAGCAGAATACTAACAAGTCAGACACTTAAGCTAGGTTTCATCAACATGCCCAAAACCAGTCCATAGGAATCAGTTCATATCTGCCAATATACAACTCAAAAATTAACAAGATCAGTGGCAATGGAAAGCTAACTCAATATGCCTCAACTTTCATAAAGACCATTCTCCCTAATTCCATCTCAACTAATTTATAAAAATCAGTAAAGCTCATAGGTTAAGGTTTCGGTTACTGTTCACAGGCAATAAAACAGTAACTTTCCATGCCAAATTTCAACCTATTAGAGTTACAATTTGACAACATCTATTTCACACAAAAATGTAGCCAACATCCCAAAGTTTAAGTGGCCACAAACCTCACCTAATTTTCATTTCTACACAATGAGTTATGATTAAAACAGTACAATCAATCAAAAACCCTAATTTTCCAGATTTGGTCCAACCTTTGTTTCTCTCATTTCCATTGCTTTTATCACATCATCAAGCATCCAAATAACACAAATCAGTTCTTATACCATTCATACATGTACTAGGGCTAATACACAAAAATTGGCAGCACTCACTTCTTCATTTCCAAGTAAAATCAATGATCAATATGCCATCAAAATCAAGTTAAAACCATGTATCAATCATCCAACTTTCAATTCATAACCAACTCTAACTTTATACCCATTAATTCAAGCCATTATAATCATCAATTTAATGCATCCATAAACATAATAAATGCACCAACTTCCCATTCAATGATTTTAACTACCATGACATTTAGTTCCAAATGAAAACATCATTTAAAGCTTAAACCTTAAATGAACACTTACCTACTTTCGACTACCAACTTTTAACTTCTACACTTGAAACACCAAAACACCAACCTCCTTCACTTCTCTAGCATGCACAAAACTCATCATACCAAGGAAAGTAGAAGAACTAGAGGAAGGTTTCACTTTGAGAGAGAAGGAAGAAAATTCGATGGTGAGAGAGTAAAAATGGGGAGAGCTTTCGGATGAGTAATGAAACACTTATCCACTTACTATTTTTATTCCATTCACAAGGCAAAAACCGTAGGAGAAAATGATCAACCAAGACATGTGATTCGTATGCATTAAATGAAGGAGAATGGGTGGCAAAATGTGATTTGTTCAAAGGTTTAAAGAAAAGTCAACATATTAATTCTTTAATCCAGATCAAAAACGAACTCAATCAACGCAAATGGTCAATCCCAAAATAATATACCCAAGAATACAGTGCCATTGGGTAGCAATTTTCACTACCGAAAATCGACCGGTTCGCCAATTGGCGATTTTTCCGGTCCGGGAATTTCCAGGAAATTTTCCCGAATCTTTTTTTTGAAAATTACCTAAATTGCCCAAAATTGTAAAACATAAGATAGTCCACTCCCAATAATTTTTTAAACACAAAAACCACACTTTCACTACAAAAACACTTTTAGGCCATGTACCGGCGATTTTGCCGGTCTGGGAATTTTCTCCGGATAATTCCAGAAAAATTCCCATAAATCCCTAAAAATGTAAAACACTCTATGGCTCACTCCAAATAATTTTCCAAATCCCCCATTATCATACCAATTTCACAAAAGATCACAATTAGACACTTATGCCGGAAAATGTCATGAATGCATGTATGACTATGTGCCTGTGCAAAACTCACCATTTATAGAGGCTGCATGACATATGTTCATGCCGAGATATAATTTAATACTCCTAACCCGTCCCCGTCCCAATTTACTAAAATACCCTTCCCATCGGAGATGGGATGTTACAGCTATGCTACTGCTTTGATTCCTAATGAAGCAGACAAGTGTCAAAGGTTCGAGAATGGATTGAATATGGAAATCAGAACCAAGTTGGCACGATAAGATATGGGCACTTTTATTGAGTTGAGAGTCGCCGGTGAGAATTGAGCGGTGATGAGGAGAGACAACAAGATCAAGGTGGATCCGGAGAAAGAGACTTAGTGACGATCGATGTCGGCGATTACGGAAGGAGTTTCAAAGAAGCGCGTAAGCGAGCCTTTAGATCATCAGGTGGATCCAGCATCGAGGACTTGGCGAGGAGACGCAGTTTGGCAGATGGCGATGGCGATGGAAGGAAGGGTACAAGATGACTCGATTTCGGTTTGTGAGCACTGTGAGAAGAGGCATGATGGTGAGTTTTGGCGATAGACTGGAGCTTGCCTCAAATGCGGCTCCATGGACCACCAGATCAGAGATTGCCCTGTTACTTTGGGAGTTCAGTCTGCTATAGTGGGTGATCTGGCAGTAACACAACAGTTCAACAGAGGGAGAGCTGAGAGTTATGTCATGAGGACTGAGGGGCGGGACAGCTGACCGCAGTCCTAGGCCAGGGTCTATGCTATGACCAGGCAGGAGGCCCAAGACTCACCAGATGTGGTAGCAGGTGCGAGTCTTATTTCTAACTTTGAAGCTTTTGCACTGTTAGATCTAGGATCCACACACTCTTTTATCGCACCGCATTTGACATGTAGACTGCATTGTGATAGGGAGCCACTACAGTATGGGTTAGAGGTGAGTACACCTTTAGGTAGTACTACTATCCTAGGAGAGGTTTGCAAGGGGTGCTCGATTAAGATTGATCAAGCTGAGTTGAAGGCATACTTGATAATATTGTAGTTGAGAGAGATAGATGTGATCTTAGGAATGGATTGGCTCACTGCCCATAAGGCCATCATGAACTGCTACACCAAGAAGGTAGTATTGGAATCTCCTGGTCAGCCTAGAGCAATTTTCAGAGGAGTTAGTCAGGCAGTGCCAACCCAAATGATATCTTTCATGAGTGCACTGAGGTTGATGCAGGGAGGATGTGAGGCTTATCTGGCCCACATCATTGATACTAGAGCTGAGCAGAAGATTCAGGACATTCCCATGGTTAGGGAATTTCTAGATATGTTTCCCGATGAGCTACTTGGTTTACCACTAGATCGGGAAACAGAGTTCATGATCGATCTAGTTCCAGGAGCTGCTCCTATATCTATTCGTCCATATAGAATGACACCTGTGGAACTGAAGGAGTTAAAGACTCAGCTACAGGAGTTATTGGAAAAAGGTTTTATTAGACCCAACATTTCACATTGGGGAGCTCCAGTGTTGTTTATGAAGAAGAATGATAGGACTTTGAGGTTGTGCATCGATTATAGGCAGTTGAATCGAGTGACAGTGAAGAATAGGTACCCACTACCTAGAATCGATGATTTATTTGATCAGTTGCAGGGGGCTCAGGTGTTTACTAAGCTGGACTTGAGGTCAGGGTATTATCAGTTGAAGATAGCTGAGGCTAATGTACCTAAGAGTGCATTCCGGAGCAGGTATGGGCATTTTGAGTTTTTAGTGATGCCGTTTGGGCTGACTAATGCTTCGGCAGCTTTTATGGCCTTGTTGAATAAGGAATTTCATCCTTACCTCGATCAATTTATGATTGTGTTTATTGACGATATCTTGGTGTATTCAAAAAGCAGACACGAGCATGCTGAACATCTGAGGGTCTTTTTGCAGATCATGAGGGAGAAGCAGCTGTATGCCAAATTCAATAAGTGTGAAGTTTGGTTGGATCAGGTGGTGTTTCTGGGACATATAGTGACTGGAGATGGTATACAGGTAGATTCGAAGAATATAGAGGTAGTGATAAAGTGGGAAGCTCCAAGAAATGTGTCGGAGATCCAAAGCTTCCTAGGATTGGCCGGATATTACTGGAGGTTTGTCGAGGGGTTTTCTCTTATCTCAACCCCTTTAACAAAACTTTTGAAGAAGAATGTAGTGTTCAGATGGACTGAGGAGTGTCAGAAGAGTTTTGAGGAGTTGAAACATCGGTTGACTACTGCACCGGTGTTGACTATTCCATCAGGGACTGGAGGTTGTGTGGTATATAGCGATGAGTCGCATCAAGGATTGGGATGTGTACTGATGCAGCATGGTAAGGTGATCGCTTATGCATCGAGACAATTAAGGTCTCACGAGATAAATTATCCAGCACATGATTTAGAGCTAGCTGCAGTTGTCTTTGCTCTAAAATTTGGAGACATTATTTGTATGGCGAGACTTTCCAGATATTTACTGATAATAAGAGTCTGAGATATTTGCTAAGTCAGAGGGAGTTGAACTTGAGATAGAGGAGATGGATTGAGCTGCTGAAAGATTATGATTGTACTATTGAGTACCACCCAGGGAAGGCTAATGTGGTGGCAGATGACTTGAGCAGGAAGTCTCACATCAGTTTAACTCAAATTCAGTTATTGAGGCTACCTAATTTGATACATTTGAGAGCTTTAAAAATGGAATTGAATCTGGAGAAGGATATGGCTTTGATTGCTACATTGAAACTTCGACCGATGCTACATGACAGAATTAAGAAAGTCCAGGGCAAAGATCCTGATATGATGAAGCTTATGGAGAAAGTAAAGGCAAATCCAATTCTAAGTTTGAATTGAGGGATGAGACATTATGGTTAAGACAGAGGCTATGTGTGCCTATTGTGGATGATATGAGGAAGGAGATTCTGGAGGAAGCTCATATGGCCGCCTATGTTATGCATCTTGGTACTACCAAGATGTATAACACACTAAAGCAGCATTTTTGGTGGCCTGAAATGAAGAAGCACGTGGCAGAGTATGTATCTAGGTGTATGACGTGCCAGCAAGTTAAAGCTAAGCACCAAGCTCCGATACGGAAGCTCCATTCGTTGCCTATTCTAGGGTGGAAATGGGAACAAATCACTATATATTTCATCATGGGATTGCCCAAGACTTTGAGGCAACATGATGCTATATGGGTCATAGTGGACCGGTTAACTAAATCGGCCTATTTCTTGCCAGTGAGAGAGAATAACTCACTTGATCAGTTGGCCCAGAAGTATGTGAATGAGGTAGTGAGACTGCATGGGGTTCTAGTGTCTATAGTATCAGACAGGGATCCCAGATTTACTTCGAGGTTTTGGAAGAGTTTGCAGTCTGCTATGGGTACTAAGTTGAACTTCAGTACAACATTTTATCCTCAGACAGATGGACAGAGTGAGAGGATAATCAGGACTATTGAGGATATGCTTCGAGCTTGTGTATTGGAGTTTAAAGGAGCGTGGGATCAGTATCTAGCTTTGATTGAGTTTGCCTATAACAATCATTATCACAGTAGTATCGGAATTGCACCATACTAGGCATTGTATGGAAGGAAGTGTTGATCACCTCTGTATTGGGATGAAGAGGGTTGGAGAATGGTTGAAGGCCCAGAGTTGATACAGGATATAATGGAGAAAGTGAAGTTGATCCAGAGTCGAATTAAAGCGGCTCAAGATAGACAGAAGAGTTATGTGGATCAGCACCGGAGGGATATGAAGTACAGTGAAGGAGACAGAGTTTTCCTACGAGTGTCACCGTGGAGAGGAGTTTTGAGATTCGGTAAAAATGGCAAGTTGAGCCCTAGGTACATTGGTCCTTCTGAGATCATTGAGAGGATAGGACCTTTGGATTATAAGTTGGCTTTGCCGAATGAGATGTCTCAGTTACATAACGTTTTTCAAGTGAGTATGCTCCGAAGATACCGATCAGAACTGACAAATGTGATACTGGCTCAGGAGATTGAGGTTGCTAGTAATTTGAGCTATGTTGAGGAGTCGATCAAGATTGTGGGATCGCGGATTAAGCAGTTAAGGAATAGGGTCATTCCATTGGTGAAATTCCTATGGAGGAACCACTCAACTGAGAAAGCAACTTGGGAGACGAAGGAGCATATGAGAAGACAGTATCCTCACCTGTTCGAACCAATAGGTAAGAATTTTGAGGATGAAATTTCTTTAAGGAGGGGAGAGTTGTAACATCTCATCATTGATGGGAAGGGTAGAATAGTAATTCGGAGTGGTTAGTGGTTAATGAGTGCTTAGAATCGACATTATATGTTCATGCACAATCCATCATATACATATACACGTGCATAGTAAATTTTGCACATGAAAATGACTGTACATGCATTCATGATATTTTCCAGTATATTTGTTAATAAATGTGAGTGTTATGAAAAATGTGATTTGTGTACTTGAAAAATTGAGTTGGAGAGGGTCATGGAGGTTTTAGAATTTTTGGTGAATTTTAGAAATTTTTTCTGACATTTCAGGGTAATTTTTGGACTAGAAAAAATGCCAAGTGGCGGAAAAATGGTTTACCGATAGAAGAAATTATTGTCCAATGGCACTGGAAATTTAGATATAGGATTTTAAGGATTTATTAATTTGAGCCATTGGAAATTTGGGGATAAATTGGTGTAGAAATTGAAATTTGTTGGAAAGAGCTTAAGAATGTGACATGTGGCAAGTGACACTTGTCACTTGCTTAACATGCCACCATGTTAGTAATTGTTTAATAAAACCACCTTTTTGGTTTAGGCTTTCTCGATGCTTCTTCTTTGAAAAGGATTTTTGGTGATTTAAGTTAGAATCCTCCATCAATTCTCGTAGCTCTCTTCTTCCTTGCTTCTTCTTGCAATTTTGACCATCTTTTACACTCTTTATTACATTGGTTTTCTCTTCTTTATTCACTAAAAATCCAAACCTTCTACCCCCTCTAGAAGATGATGATGATCGTGTATGTTGGAGGGAGTTAGAGATTTTGTGGTAGTTTAGAAGATTGGAAGATTTGGAAGCTTAATTAGATAAGAAATATGTTTTATCTTATGGATTTGTAGTTAAAGAAAGCATTTGTGATGTTATTTAAAATTAATTGCATGGAAATTGTGTTTAGAGTATATGGGTGTGTGTGTGTGAATTTCTTGCCTATATGAATGACGAATGATGTAGAATTTGATGAATGTAAGTTAGAGATGTGTTGGAAGTGAAAGTATATGTAGAAAAGTGTAGGAAAAGGATGGATGATTGAGTATATGTTACTGCCACATTGTGGGTAAATGTTCAAGTGGAGGTCTTGCCTTGATTGTGGTTAATATATTGAGTGAATTGAGTAGTGTTTGGTGTAGAAATTATATGGAAGAGATAGAAGAAGAGTTAGGTGGAAATCTAGAAATTTGATTTGTGTATATTTCAATGATTTGGCCATAGCTTCTTCTATAATGGTGCAATTGAGATGATTTTTAGTTTGAATTAAACTAGAGGTCTTTGGCTATATTTCTTGCGAAGGAAGTGCTGCTAAATTTTTGCTTGAAGAGTTCCAAATTTTGACTTGAGTGGGAGAATATGTGTAGGGATAAATAGTAGTTCTAGAATGGCATTTTTGTGATCTAAAACTTTGGGAATTTTTCTGGGTTGATTTAGGCAAATTTTGCTCAATCAACTTTTCTTGGTAGCTTTCTATCTCCATAAAATTTGCCATTTTTCGACATTAGAGTTGATAGTTATGAGTGATTGAAATGTGGATATGGTTTAGGTGATATTTAACAATATTTAACAGGGCAGTCACGATCATGTGGGAATTTGACCTAGTTAGAGGTAAAATTTGCTTTTAAGTTCTTCATGAAAGCTGTATAACATTTTCTGATATTTCCATTGATATAAAGCATGGAATTTTTGGACAATGGGATAGGAAGTTATGATTTTTAGAAGTTGTGGTACTGTTTAGGATGACTTTTATTGGACAATAACTTTGATTGAGATTTTGACTCCTTTAGGTATGGAATTGGTTTTCGAGTCCTTCATGGAAATTGTAGAGCTTTCTGTTGTCTTTCCACTTATACCTAATTTGTCAAATTTGGACTCCCGAGAGAAAAGTTATGCATTTTAGAAAAAGAGAGGAAAATTATTAGAAAAAAGGAAAACATGAAAAAATTGGAAAATCGCAGCCTCGCGGCCGCGACGTCGTCACATAGAGTTGCGTCGCAATCGCGATCGGCAGCAGCTCATTTTGGGTGGCCTCGTGATCGCGAGCTGGCCCTTTTGGGTGAGCCGACCCTTTTGCTGGCCAGCGAGCCGTCTCACATGCGGCGCCGCTCGCCAGCTCACCTGACCTCTCTCCACTCTTTTGCTTTTAACTTTTTCGTCCGACCTCCGATTGACCTGATTTTTGATGTGTTGGATTTATAAAACCTTCATCTAACTCTCCATGCGCATTTGTGAATTTTGAGATTAAATTAAAAATGATGGATTGAATCAAAGTGAGAGGATCGATTATAAGAATATGAATTGGTTATTTTTCTGGACATACTTCAGTGTTTTGGCAATATCTAGACCTATAGAAATCCAAATTGAGTAAATTTGGTGTCTATGGATTCCTAAAATATAGGGGAACATTTCTATTAAATAGAGGTTGCCTAGGTTACCTTATGTTGACTTTTTCATTGATCGCAAACAGTAGACTCGAAAGTGTGTGTTTTAGAAAAATTGGAATAAGTTTGTAAATAATAAATTGCGAGTTTAATGGTTTTAGTGCGGCTTAAACCTAGGAATAAATGAGTTTTAATATGGGAAGGGTTTTGTGATGAAATTTATGGAATGATATTGGGATTTTCACGAACATGCATTGTACACATTTCAATTCCTGCATGTGCATTTTTATACACTTCTGATTCTACAACTTGTGATATATATGTATCTTAATTGTTATAGAGACACATTTGGAACATCAACCCACGGACGTTGCCGAGACTTCTAGGCAATAGCTTTGGAAGCAGTTGGTGAGTAACCTAGACGGTTTCTCTCAATTATTGTTTGATTATGATTCTGTGGTGGATAATGGTGGCTTGTGATTTAATTGTGGATTCCGGACAGAAGGTCCAATGACTGTGTACTGGGGAGTTGTATTATTGAAGTGCTACTTGTATGTAAATATGAGACCTACGTGTTTATGATGTGAGTGACTGTGACTTATGCATACGTGCTTATGATGTGACTGACTGTGACATATGCATTTCATTCACGAATGCATAAAGCTCAACGAGTGTATTTGAGCCTCGATCTCAACAGTGATTTAGAGCCTCAAGCTCAATGTTTAATGAGCCCTATACGGGACAGTTCAGGCACTCGGTCACAACACCATAATAATTGAAAAAGTTTCTAACGAGCATTTCATATGCATTTTTTCAAATGTGTTTGATTGACTGAAATGTACAATTTCTTATGCCTATGTGACAGTATGTTAATTATGATAAATGTGAAATTGTGCTATAATTGTGATATGAATTGTTGTGTTTCATGAATTGAGTGAACCATCGATGATGGTTACCTCATTGAGTTGGCAAAACTCACCAAAATTGTAACGTTATCTTTTCAGCACCGAGAGTAGACTCCAAGATACAGAGAGACTTTTCCAGCCGTGTAGATTGTTTCTGGCAAGAGAAGTCATGGCCCACAGGTCGGTCAGCTGGGAATTTTGGATGGCCTAGATAGATTTGATGCTTTTTCCTCTTCCATGTAGTATTTTTGTACTAGGTTTTTTATTGATGTACAGACAGTAAAGGATAATAGCGGTGTAAACTTTTGATTTTGATGGATTGAAATGAGGAAAAAAAAATTGGTTTCAAAATGATTGTGATTTTTATAGTGATGTTTTATTATGATACCATGTGAAGTGAATGTAATGATCGTTCGTAGCTCACCCTTATCTTAGGATATGTACCGAAATGACCTGCAGGCATCCCAGTGTGTACCCTGCGGTAAGGGGGCGCTACACTGGATCTACTTGGTGGTCTAAATGCTCTGTTCGGGCGCTTACTAAAATCTCTACCAAAATCGCCCTGATTATCACTAAGCCTCTTCCCTCTGAACCCTTTCCTAGTCTTAGCTTGTCTCTCTCTCAGTAGCTACTTAATTCTAATTGAAGCAGCTCTCAACTCAGTGGAAGTATTCAGATCTGAAAGTGCCAACTTTGTTTTGATCTCCATATTGAGTCCATTCTCAAACCTCCTACACTTGTCTGCTTTTGTAGGGATTAAAGTAGTAGCATAACCCATCAAACATTAATCGGACCTCATATTCAGCCACTGACATCCTACCTTGCTTCAATTCCAAAAACTCCTGCGTCTTCATGTCCAAATAGATCTTGGGCATGTAATTATCTCTGAAGACCCTCAGAAAGTCATCCCACTTGAATTAGCAAGGCCTGGTCGTACTGCCTGGGATAGTCTTCCACCACTGGTAAGCTGGGCCCTGCAGTAAAGACATTGCAGAATCGAACCTCTCATCAAGCTCGCAGTCCATCTAATCAAATACCCTTTATGTCCTCTCTAACCATCCCTCGGCCTCAACAGGGTCTGTACTACCATAAAAGTCCACAACTCCCTGCTTTCACAACCTATCATACCTCCTCTCCCTTCTTTCGAGAATTTTAGGAGGCATTTTCTCAAATCGAGGCACCGAGGACTCCTTACTGGCTCCTACCGATCCTTGGTCAACTGGTTGATTAATTTGATCACCTAGAGCAGATGACCTATAACAAGCAATAATTTCAGTCATTTTTTTCATTTCGCACAATATTTCATGCTTAACATTTCTATATGTCCCAACAGATGCCAACTATTCTCTAATACCATCCAAATGTAGCGCCCTCTTACTGTAGGATACACACCGGGATGCCCGAAGGTCATTCCAGTATATAACCTATGATAAGGGTGAGCTACGTTCGATCACTACATTCACTTCACTTGAAATCATATCAATATTCAGTTATAAAGCATCAATAGAAAAATCACAATATTTTAAAACCAACTTTTTTTTCGTTTCATTTCATAAAACTCGAATGTATACATTGTGTCTTTCAACATTTTCTATATGTACATCATCAAAACCTAATACGAAAGTATTGCATGAAAGAGGAAAATATACACAATCTAACTAATTTGTCAAAAAATCTCAACTGGCCGACCTTTGAACTATGACTTCTCTTGCCAATCACAATCGACACAGCTGGTAGAGTCTTTCAGTAGCTAGAGTCCTCTCTCGATCCTGAAAAGACAACGTTGCAATTTTGGTAAATTTTGCGAACTCAATAAGGTAACTATCATTGATGGTTCACTCAATTCATGCAACACATCATTTCACATAACATATAATCACATACTGCACTTTACATAAGTATCACATTTGTACTTAAGCATAGGCAAATTTGGCATTTCATTCTAGAAAACATACTTAACAATATGCATATATAATGCTTATGAGATACTTTCCAATTGTTACATTGTTGTGACCGAGTGCCTGAATTATCCGGTATTTATTTTGGATACCGGGCTCATTAATAACTATCCCTTATCTGCTTGGAGGATACAGGGCTCATTTTACATAGTGAGCTTTAGGCTCTTAATCATGAACTAGAGGCTCATTTTCACTCATTGAGCTTTAAGCTCTGATTGGTGGCTACTCAAGTCACAACTACCTTTATCTAATTATACATTCATGTATGGAATGCATGTATCACAATTACTCACATTATAAAGCAATTAGGTCTTCACATTCACATTTAAATAGCACTTCAATATCTCAATCCACATTCACATTCATCGGACCTTCCGTCCAGAATCCACAATTAAACACATTCAATTATCATTCAAAACATAAATTAAGAAAACAAGTAATTAAGTGAGAACATCTAGGTTACTTACAAGTTGCTTCTGAAGCTAATGCCTAGAAGTTCCAGCAACATTTGAAGGTTGACGTTCTAGTTGCTCCTCTATCGCAAATAATATGCACAATATCACAATTTGTACAATCATAAGTATTCAATAATGCACATGTATGAAATGAATTATGTACAATGCATGTTCATGGTAATCCCAAGTATTTATCCATCAATTTCATCACAAAATCAATCTCATCTCAAAACTCATCTAAGTATAATTTATACTTAGGTTTGTGCCTCACTAAAGCTATTAAAATCTATATTCCTTTTTCATTGACTCACTTAAGATTTTTCCAAGTCACACTTTCGGTTCTACTGTTCATATTCAATTAGAAAACAAAAATGATGTAATTTGGTCATACTCTCTTCTATAAAAGTGTTACTCTATATCTTATCTTTCCATTGATACCAAAATCACTTAATTTGGTTTAGTAACTTGGAAGATATACCTCCAACATTATCGGGTTGTTCACATTCAAAAAACAATGTACTATGTACAATTCTATACAAAAATTCAATATCTTAGAGAAAGAATCAACATTCAAATTCTTGAGAAAATTTGTAGGCTTACATCTCTAGTTTACTCAAAATTTAAATTCATCTTATTTGGAATCCTATAGATCAAGATATCATCAAAATACTGGAACACATTCAGTAAAATATCATGTTCGTGCTCTTCCAGCCGATATCCTTACTTGGATTCGATCAATCTTTTTCGAGTCAAAACCAAAAGCTATAAATGTTTTTAGAGAGATAGAGAAATTTGTAATGAATCCAATGCTTAAAAAATAAGGTCATTTGAAGGTTGGATGAAAAAGTTATGGCCAAAATAGTGGAACATGTTCAATCTAGGGGTAACCTATGGGTCTTGATTGTACTACCCGCGTGGCTGCATCTTCGCGATCGCGACTTTCGCAATCCTTTCGCAAAGTCGTGATTGCAACTCCTCCTCCCTTTTATCTTCTTCTTCAGACCTATTTGGTAAAATGGGCATAAATTTCACTAAAAATATAGGATTAAGGTCATTTAAAGACTACTTTGAAGAAGACTTCTAGACCTACAACTTCTATGCAGACCCCAAAAATATTTTTTGCCTCTATAAGGGTCAAAATTTCAAAATAATGTAGTTGTCTCGAATGCCCATCCTATGCAACATCACAAACTTCTAATAATCATATCTCTCAACTCCATTGTCTAAAAATTTCATACTTTATACCGTTAGAACGCTAAGTGGATAAGCTATAACTTTTATGAAGACAACTTTATCAAAATCTATTTAGATCAGTATAGTAAATTCACTTAAGTTTAGATAAAAAATTTAACTCTCTCCTACGATTCATTCCCAGAAATTTCCATAATTCATTTTTCAAAATCCAACACTTCAATTTTTTTAATCTACTCCATTTCACTTAACTCATTCACCACAAATTCACACTACCTCTAAAAATGCAAATTTAACCAAGTTTCATCAACATCATAAAAAAACTTTAGCAGTTGAATTCTTAATGCTCTACCATACACCAATCACTGCATTTTCAACTTTTGTCCATATTCTCCATTTTCCTCTCAACTTTCATTTATACACTAATTCCCATCTCAAACCATCATTTTACAATTGCCCTTCAACTCAAAAACTATTTCCTTGATCATTTCTAAGTTTTCATCAACTCACGAATAAACACTTATATATTCATAAATGCACAGTGAAGAAACAGAGCATATCACCTTTGCATATCTAATTCTCTACATGAATCCTATACATCATTTCATTGCTATTTCAACTCTAAGAGCCATTTCCACAACACCTGATCACTAACAATCCGTCAAAACTAAACAACATCATATCCACAATTTTCATCCCATTAACACAGTGTTCATCAATATAAATATACGTAAATGCCATGATCATACACTGACAATAAATTCATCAACTTTATTTCAAAAATCTACAACTCTAACAAATTTATTCACTACTTACTTGTTGAAAACTCCAAAAGCTTCAACTATCTTCAAGCCTTAACTCTATGCAAAACTCACGTATTTATTGTGCAAAATGACCAGCTTTTCGTTTTTCTTAGGGTGGAAGAATAAATAGCAGTGGTGGTAGAGTTGTGGGATGAGGAAAAACAAAGAAATCCCTCTGAAGGACTTTGATGAAAAATTTGTGTGTAGAAGAAAATTTGAAGAAGGTGACGACGAAGAAGAGACTTAGACATATAACTTAGTTTTGTTTACTCTCTGGTATCTTGACTCACTATTAGACAAAAATTATAAAGGCAACTTATTAAGTGACACTTGTCACTTTCCTAAGATCTAATTTCTAACTTAGTTTCTGCTTGACTAATTCCTTTTGTCTCATCTTTACAATCTAACTATCTCCAATCATCATTAATTCCTATTCTCTCTTTTTCATAAATTTTCATAATTCTCTATAATTTCTGAAAATAAATCCTAAAATCACCAAAATTCAAAAATATTACAATTTCACTAACCTGTAAAGTTTCCAATGTAAAATATCCATAATTCTAAAAATACACAAATCAATCCAATTATACTGAAATTATTCATGAATGCATGTACAATTATTTTCATATGCAAAAAATTCACTATTCATGTATATATGTATGACATATTATGTATGAGCATGAAAAACATTTCTAAGCCTCTCATAAATCACTCACATTTACTATTTTAACCTTGTAATGGGATGTTACATAACTAGTTTTTATTGAACTAGTTCCCTAACTTTCGTCCTTTTATTACAATTATCTCTAATTTGTCTCTAATTTTCACAACCATTATCTTAAAATTCTAAAGTTGACTCCCAAAATTTTCTTCAATATCATTACACTCATTTCTATTTTCGATACATCAATTTACTTACCAAGGGGCATTTTTCCTAGTCCAATAATAATAATTAATAATTTCTAAAATTATTCCTAAAATTCACCGAATTCAAAATTGACCAATATTCTCTCCAATTAAAATTTTCAATACAAAAAATTCACAAATTCTCTATAGTATCATATCATAATTCGATGATACCCAAAATTATCCATGAATACTTGTACAATTATTTTCTTATGTGCAACAGTCAAATTCACATGCATTTATGCTGACATTATGCATGAGCATGAGATGTCTTTTTCTAATCTCATTGATATTTTCTTCATTATCGATATCTAGGGTTCTAACCCTTAGTATGGGAATGGGATGTTACAATTCTCCCTCTTTAATAAATTTTACCCTCGAAATTCTTATCTATTTGATCAAAAAGGTAGGGGTATTATTTCCTTATACACTCCTCCATTTCCTATTTAACTGTTATCACTCAAATATTTTCCTCCACTTAACTATAGTCAATGGAATCACTATGTCTGTCAATCACGTATTTAATCTTTCACTTTCTTAACTAGTTCCTCAATATATATCTCACATTACTCACAATTTTTACTTCATATGAACCAATACAATTCTGGTTTAGTTTATCATTTTTCCTAATCTGAACATATCTTATACTTAATCTAAGCACACTTTGGAAAGGTGATACTCTCAAAGACATCTCATCTTTCATTTGATAGTTCACATCTCTTTAGTGTTAATACACTTAACTCTTAGGTCTGTTTCTCTATATTCGATAGCCTCGATGTTGATCCATCAAAATTCATTCATCTTTCATAAGCCACTTAATTTCTATTACGGACTCATTTCACTCATCAACAGTATCTCTAATCAATTATGGCCTTCAAACATTTTTTTTTGGCCCTCTTCATTTCAATGTAAGGGTGAACGAGCCTTTTTGTCGTATAATGCCTCATACAATATTCTAATGACTTCATTATGATAATGATTGATATGCTTAAAGTCAATTACAACTATACCTTGATCTCATATTCCTATGAACTCTAAAAATATAAGCTTTAAGTATATCTCCAACAGTTAGAACTGTTGACATTTCAAATATTCAGTTACTTGTTTCTACATCCTTAGTAATTAAGTACTATTTCGGTGTATTCCTATTGGGATGTATAGCTTAGGTTGTTACTTACGCTTTCTATAATAACATCTTTGTTCACTCATCTTTATCGGATACACACCCTTCTCATTTCAATCACAAGGTAACATTTTTTCTATTCGAACTCAAAATTCATATTCATTTGCAATTCCTCATTAAGATTCACAATTTCTAAATCCTCAATTTGGGCTTTGTTAATCTTTTCTTATGGGATTGATTTTAAATTCAATAGCTAATAATACTTTGATTTGCCTAAAATTCAACTCAACATTTTTTGCTCTTTATGGCACTTGGTTTGGTAACCTTAATATCTAAATTCATGCTATTTTGTTATTAAATTTTTGATTTAATACATCAGATTACAACACTAGATTTACTAGGAATTACCCATTTACACAATCAAAATCTTCAAGTAACCTATTCATTGTCTCAGCCTTAGATTAAGTTCTTTCAAACTCCATAATTACCTCATACTTTAATGATCTCTATAAATTCTGAAATGTTTCTGTATATATATATTGTCTCCAAAATTTCAAGCAATATTATTGTAGCAAGTTTCAATTTATATAACAAATAATCAACTCATGAAATTTTAATATTTAATTTTCTCCCTGCCATGTTTCATTGGATTTTATCCTAATCCCTTATACAAGCATCATTGTATACCATATAATTTCCAATCCAAATGATATAATTAGTATCGATGTTATAATTTCTCATAATTCTCTTTACTTTTCTAATACACTCAAAATGCCATCTATAATCATAGTCACTGTTTGATCCAATTTTTGCTTGGATCGTTTTAATCTTCAGTACCATAATACTGTCGAGGGCATTTATTAACTCCAACAGATATTGTCAAAACTCCATGTGCTTATGATTAGTTCTCGTCATTCCTTAAGTATCTAAGTCCTCAGTGAAGTAGTGTTATCACATATTATTCTCAATTTCCTAATTGACTCCCTTTCTTGAATGATTTTCTCATTGATTTCCTGTGATTCTATATTGACTTACTCTAATGTCTGACATTCATACTAGCTTCTCCACACATTTCAATTTATTTGAAATATTAATTTTGATAGTGTTGGTAACACATTCATTAGACCCGATTTGTATCTCTTATAATTATTGTCACCTCAAATTCAAGAATCCATCACTTAGTTGGATACTTTACATCAACAAAATGCACACTCTCAATGACATATTCTGCATCTTATTCTTGAGTTTCGGCTAGGATTAGGACTCCAGTATTCACCTTTGATTCATTAAATAATCATTTAAGATTCATTCCTTCGTTAATCATTCTTAAAAGTAAATTATTTGGTCTGCTTAATCTAATTCGGTGAAATTCTTCTTCTAAAGAAGATTTCTTATTTCCATCATCTATATATTCATGTAACTTTTATCAATCCACTATTTCCATCACTATTTTATCAGACATTCATATTAACTCAAGAATATCAATTTCTATTGTCTCTTATAAGGTCATCATGTTCTAGTTACCAAAACTTGATGAAGTAGTAGACATGATCAGTTTCCCATATGCTTAGGTGTGTATCATCAAGGACATCCCATTCTATGCAAGGATTTATTTTCTAACAAATCACCAATTTCTATCTAAAAATAGTAATACTTTAATCTCAATCGATTCTAAACAATATTTCTCTCTCAAGTCTTAAGCACGATCGGGGTATCCCTACCATGATTGTGATAGAAACCTATATTTTCAAGACACCATCGTGTCATGCACCTTTTTCCTCATATTATCACACTCACTAACATTAATTATACTCCATTTCTCCAAATTACCTCCTCTAATATTACATCTTGTCACAATGATTCAACTATCATATTGAGTGCATTAACTCTTCTCATTTGGTTCATCATCTTTTTCTTTTTCTCATTTCTATCTCATCTTCCTATTGTCATTTATTTCATCTCCCCTATATATATATTTAAACAGTTCAGAATGATTAATGCATAATAATCATAAAATTTTGATCTAAATTTCCACTAATGTATTCCTACGGTGGATTATAACTTTTTTCACATTAGTCAAACAACTACTTCGATTCCAAATCCATCTAAGATCATAAAATTTTCTATTTTCATTACATTCTACTTACACACTTTAATCTCATCATTTCTACTTATCTCCCTATTTTCCTCATACAATTCATGACAATATATTCACTTCTCTATCACATTTGAGGGTATATCATTACAGTACAATATTGATATCATGTTCCCTAATACATCCACCAATACAAATGTAGTGAATCTCTTTCTAACATATCGAACTATATACTATTTCTTCTTTATAATTATCCACAACTTTCATTTTTCTCACGTTCTGAAAGAACATCACTCTACTCGCTAATTCTATCATCTCAACTCTTAACACATGCTCATGCGTGTGACTCATGTAATTGTGACTCAGACTGGGGATCAGTGGCTACTGTCTATTAGGACATGACTAAAATGCATTTAACTTCACATATATTTCAAAGGAAGCCCATATAAGATACTAATTCTGGGCTCTGATACCACATTGTAGCACCCCACCCTCCTAAGACATGTACCAAACATCCTGAGTGATGTCTGAGTGCGAATCCCGTAAAGGTGGCATGCTAGAACAGTCAAACTCTCGAAAAACTCAGTACAATTTTTTTTCACATTTAACATACACGTACGCGAAAATCAATAATCAAATTTAGACTCATTTTACTCATAAATATTTTCAAACACAAATTTACAACTGGTATATAACTCATCAAAATTTCACTAGTCACTTGGGCCCAAATTCATATACTGTAACATCCCATTACTTGTGGGAGGGTAAGAATAGTAAATGTGAGTGATTAATGAGAGTTAGAGATGCATTTCCATGTTCATGCATATAAATGCCATGAACTTATACATGAATAGTGAATGAATTTGCACATAAAAATAATTGTACATGCATTCACGAATAATTCCGGGAATAAACGGATGGATCTATGAATTTTTAGAGTTATGGATGTTTTTACATTAGAAATATTAGTGATTGGTGAAAATATCGTATTTCTATATGTTGGAGAATTTAGGAGTTATCTTTGAAATTTATGGAGTATTGAGAAAGACATATATATAATAGGGAACAAGAAATTAAAAGAAGCTTTGGAGATAGTTGGATTGTAAAGATGATAGTCAAGGGAGTTAGTTTCAAAAGAAACTAAGTTAGAACTTAGGTATTGGGTAAATGACAAGTGTCACTTAGGCTTTTTTACTCTTGCTAGAAGTAGGTTTCTTTTCTTTGAAAGTTGACAGGATAAGTCTTGTCCAAGTCCCTTCCTTACTAACATCTTTTCCAATCTTCCTTTTGAAACCCAGAGTTTTTCATCAAATACCTTATAAGAGACTTCTGTTTTTTTCCTTTCTTTCACCAAACCTACTTTTCCATTTGTGTCCTATACCCTGAGAAAAACTAGAAGCTGGTCATTGTACTCAGTGAAGTGCGTAAAACGTGTGGATTTTAGGGCTTAAAGATTTTGGAGTTTTTAGCAGGTAAGTGGTGAAGAAATCCCTTAGAGTTAGGGATTTCTGAAACAAAGTTGATAGATTACTGTTATCTACATGAAAAATGACATTTACATGGTTGTTCATAAATAATGGGTAGTTGGGAAGAAATAAATTCAGTTATAGTGTTAAACTAGTTTTGAAATAATTTTGGTGTTTTAGTGATGTAAAATATTGAAAGTTAGAAAATCTGGAAATTGTGCACTGAATACACTTCAGTCTTTTAGCCATAACGTTTTCTCTAGTTGTCTAATCGAAATGATTCTTAATTTTAATTAAACTAGAGATAATGGCTACATTTTGTATGAAGACATCGAATTTCATTTCTTTCTCTAAGAGTCTTAAAATTTTTCATGAAGTTGAGAATAGGGTGCAGGGAGTTGAAAGTTGATTGTAAAATTCATTTTCTGATTTTGGGAGCAAATATGGACTTTATCTAGATAGATTTTGGTAACGTTGCCTTATATAAAGTTGTATATCTCCCTTTTATCTTTCCAACGGTATATAGCATGAAAATTTTGGACATCGGAATCAAAAGTTATGATCCTTATAAGTGGAGACATTCTGGGCAAAAATCAGACAATGAAAAGCAGACGATAGAAATGAGACGGAAAAAAAGCAGACGATAGAAATAAGACAGAAGAAAAGTAGATGATAAAAATGAGATGGAAGAAAACCAGACGATAGAAATGAGATGGAAGAAAAGCAGACGGTAGAAATGAGAAGATAGAAATGAGACGATAGAACTAAGACGAAAGCAAAAACAGACTGGACTCTTTTGGTCATAACTTCTTCTCTAGAACTCCAAATGACCTGTTTTCGTAAGCATTGGATTCTTAACACATTTATTTATCTCTCCATAAAATTTTTTGGTTTTTGGTATTAAATTGAAAATGATTGATTGAATCAAAGTAAGGGTATCGATGGAAGGAGCATGAAGTGGATATTTTACTGAACATATTTCAGTATTTTGATGATATCTTGATCTTTAGGATTCCAATTGAGGTTATTCTTGATTTGTATTAAACTAGAGTAATATTTATACAAATCATATGAAGAAGCTGAATCTTGATCCAGTCTCTAAGGTGTTCAATTTCTGGATGGAAGTTGGGTATAGGACACTATTTTGGAGAGGAACAGTCCGAAAATGTTTGAGACATATCTTCCAAATTACTGAACCAAATTGAGTGAGGCATAAACCTAAGTGTTATTATACGTAAATGAGCTTTGGTATGGGGATAATGTTGAGAAGAATTTTTGGATTGATACCCGAGATTATCATGAACATGCATTGTACATAATTCAGTTCATAGATGTTCATTATTGAATACTTTTAATGGTGCAAATTGTGATATCGTGTATGCTATATGTTATAGAGGAGCAACTGGAATGTCAACTTCTAGATGTTGCCGGATCTTCCAGTCATTAGCTTCGGAAGCAACCAGTGAGTAACCTAGACGGTTTCTATCAATTATTGCTTGTTTATGATTTTGTGGTGGATAATGGTGGGACTGTGATTTGCTTGTGATTGTGGATTCCAGACAGAAGGTCCGATGACTGTGTACTGAGGAGTTGTGTTATCAAAGTGCTACTTGTATGTGAATTGGAGACCTACATGCCCATGATGTGATTATTTATGACATATGTGATCGTTTGTTGCATATGTGATTAATTGTGTCCTATGCAAATTGATTGTGGCATATGCATTTCATTCATGAAAGCATTATTAGATAATGACAGTTGTGACCGGAGCAGCCACCGATCAGAGATTAAAGCTCAACGAATGTAATTGAGTCTCATGCTCAACAGTGATTTAGAGCCTCAGGCTCAACGTTTAATGAGCCCTATATGGGACAGTGCAGGCGATCGATCACAACACCGTAATAATTGGAAAAGTGTCACATGAGTATTTCATATGCATTTGATTAAATATGCTTAATTGAGTGAAAGGCATAATGCCTTATACTTATGTGAAAACAAACATGTTGCTTATGCGAAAAATGTGTGACTTATGATCGATGGAAAATCGTGCTATGTTTAATGTGTTGTATGAATTGAGTGAACTATCAATGATGGTTACCCCATTGAGTTCGCAAAACTCACCAAAATTGCACTGTTGTCTTTTCAGGACCGAGAGTAGACTCCTAGCTTTAGAGGGACTTTTCCAGTCGTGTAAATTGTTTTGGCGAGAGAAGTCATGGCTCACAAGTCGGTCAACTGGGACTTTTGGGATGACCTAGATAGATCTGATGTTTTTCCTCTTTAATATAGCATTTTGTACTAGGTTTTTTGGATTTATGTACAGACAGTACAGAATGATAGACGTGTAAACAATTTGATTTTGATGAAATGAAATGAGAAAAGGTTGGTTTTAAAAGATCGTGTTTTTTTATTGATTTTTTACTATGATGCCATGTGTAGTGATTGTTCGTAGCTCACCTTTATCGTAGGATATGTACCAGAATGACCTGCGGGCATCCCGGTGTGTACCCTACGATAAGGGGGCACAACATTTAGGTGGTATCAGAGCATGATTTGGCATCTTTTGGGACATGTAGAATGTTTAGGCATGAATTATTTGAGAAATGCGGGAAGTGATCAAAATTATTGTTTGTTATAGGTCATCCGTCTTAGGGATACCTCGATTTGAGGAGTTGTCTCCTAGAGTTCCCGAGAGATGGGAGAGGAGGTATGATAGGCTGCGCAAGCAAGGAGCTGTAGAATTTTATGGCAGCACAGACCCTGTTGAGGCTAAGGGATGGTTTGAGAGGGCTGAGAGAGTCTTCAATCAGATGGATTGCGAGCTAGAAGAGAGGTTTGATTATGCAGTATCTCTCCTGCAGGGCTCAGCTTATCAGTGGTGGAAGACTGTCCCGGGCAGTACCACCAGGCCTTGTCTATTAAAGTGGGAGGATTTTCTGAGGGCTTTTAAGGGCAATTACATGCCCAAGATTTATTTAGATATGAAGATGCAGGAGTCTCTGGAATTGAAGTAGGGCAGGATATTGTTGGATCGAAAAAAGAAAGCATGCTTAGTTTGGAGAAACGATAGATTTCAAAACTTTTTAAGAAATCATCTTGCAGCGGAAGCAATATATCCAAATCAACATGCTAATCCATACATGATATGGTATAAGGATAATAAAACCAAGAACAAGATAAAAGGAATTACCGACTCCTTCGCTACAGCTTTAAATCCTTGTTGCGCTATCCTCTCCTTCTGGTATCCAAATCCTTTGCCTTTGAGTCTTTTCCTTTAGCAATCTATCTTCTTCCTTGTAGTAGTATCCTCTACCAATTAGATTTACCACTTGTTCTTCAAGGACAACTAGGTTAACAAAATCCTTTGGTGGGAAAGGAGAAGAAATATTTGGAGGAGATTTTCTTAGAAGAAGAAGAACCAAAATTGAAACTCTTTCAATTCTTTCACTTAGGAATTTCGGTTCTCCCTTGCATGAAAAGAGAGAATGTCTAAAAAACATGCAACAACCCTTTCTTACCTCTCAATTTCGAAATATGCATCAATGGAAAGAGTGAGAGGCATCCAATGCATCACTTCTTACATTAATCACTCATCAAATAGCCAATAAATGAGACTTACTTCATTTATCTCTAAAATGGCTATTTGAAAAGACCATAACCTATAATTGAATACCCATTTCGATTTTGGCAAGAAGAAAGAAGGAAGATGGTCCATCTAATGCACATCTTTCATCTTTAATCTAATGAATGCAAATAGGTTATATGCCAACATTAAAAGCCAACCATTAAACCATTTAATGGTAAGTTCATAACTCCATTTAATAATGATGAACCATAATAAAGACCATCTTTATTTAGTATTTTAATGTCAAATGTGTGGTTACACATCTAACCTAACACAATTTCGAAATTGCTTCTTCTCCATTTAAAAAATTGTTTTAATATAATTAATCGATCAATTACATTAAACCAAAACAAGCCCATTTCTAAATGAACATATGGGCTTCCAATTAACCATTAATTAGTATAAGCCCATCATTCAATAATGGACTTCTAAAGCCTCCAAACTACTTCTTACTTAGCTTGATAACCTTCCTTAAAGCCAAGTGGAGAATCTTATTGGACTTTGATAATTCAAGCTCCAATAAGCCCAGAAATAATTCAATCTCATTGGAATTAATTCTAGCTTATTAACTAAATGTCATTCCACTAAAGACAATTAGTTGAACTCTTGAATTATTAAATATTATGAGAATATGTCCAATTGCAAACCCTATTTAGAACCTTATTATAGCCATCCGCACAATAAAGGGTAAAATTACCGTTTTGCCCTTATGTTGGTTTTTTCTTCTAGATCTCTCATTTTACTTTATATGGTGATTAACACATAAGATCTCATCTTAGTGTTAAGACTTGATGGGTAGCTAGTCCATCAAACTACTGGCGCCAGTTTAATCACCAAATCTCCTTAAAACATCTAGAAGAGATGATAACACTATAAAGTCTTTATTTTAGTGAATGTTCCCTAATACATGTTTCAATTAATAATTCCAACATGCAGACACTGGATTAATACCCTGTAAAAATCCATTCCGATCATATCAAGAATTATAATGAAACACATATGAGTTCACCACTCATCAAGATTGTGGTTCATAATAAGCGAATGCTTAAGTTGTATGTTTTAAAATTAAAGTAACGTCCCACTTTATTCTTGAAAACATACTTGTTTCCAGATTCATTTAATAGTGCCATTATCGATAGTCTACTACTATCATGATATGATACTCATCATTCCCTTTAAGTAAACTCCTTTACTTGTATGGAGATAAATCGCAACACTACAGTCTAAACCATAATCAAACGACCAACTTAATTATTCAACTGTGAATCAATTAATTCAGATTATAATAATATACATGTTTCCCATACATCTCTATGTATATGTATATTACTTACAAATGAATCTTGGTACCTTATTACCAGATATATAATGCTCATACAGATTAAACCAAACTCTTTTGTTTTATTAATAATAAATATTTTCATTACAAAAGCAGAATCGAAGAAGATAAAGTTACATGTAAACACACTTGCTTTTCAGGGCACTATATTTACATAACTCCAACAATCTCCCACTTGCCCTAAAGCAAGTTTGACATATCCTTCATTCCCATCCCTTCTAGGTGACCCTCAAAACTCTTTTGAGTTAATGTCTTTAATGAACGGATCAGAAGGTTTTGCTCTGTTGGAATCTTTACCACATCCACTTCTCCACGCTTTATTATCTCCCTTATGAGATGATACTTTCGCTCAATGTGTTTGGCGACTTTGTGGTTCCGAGGTTCTTTAGAATTAGCCCGCCCCACTATTATCACAATAAAGTGTAATGGCTTTTACGCCTCTCGAACTACCTCCAAATCATTTAGGAACTTCCGAGCGATCGCTTCCTTTCGCTGCTCACAAGCAGCAACATACTCAACCTCCATAGTCGAATCAGCAATACAAGATTGCTTGACACTCCTCCAAACTATGGCTCCACCTCCCAAAGTAAATATAGAACCGAAGTTGATTTCCTTGAATCTACATCGAATGGAAATCGAATCCGATATCCCGTCGAAATAAGATTACTTCCAAAGTAAACAAGCATTAAGTTCTTCGTCCTACGAAGATACTTAAGTATACACTTAACCGCAGTCCAATGTTCCATTCTCGGATTCGATGTAAATCGCTTACTAGTCCCATCGTAAGATATCCGATCTAGTGCACAAGATTGCATACATCAAACTACCAACTGCCAAGCATATGGAATGTTACGCATGCGCTCAACCTCCTCTTGGGTTTTAGGTGCTTGTTCCTTTGAAAGTTTGATTCCATGTCTAGTAGAGTGAAACCCTCTTGGAATCTTGCATGGCGAACTTATTGAGCATATTCTCAATGTAAGTTAGTTGAGACAAAACTATCTTCTTGTTCTTACGATCCCTTATAAGTTTGATCCCTAGAACATAGGTAGCCTCTCCCAAATCCTTCATTGAAAACTGTTCATTCAGCCATCCCCAACCACGTATAACATTCCCACATCATTCCCAATGAGCGTAATGTCATCAACATACTGTGATTAGGAAAGTAACCTTACCTTCTTGTATTCTTTTGTAAACACAAGGCTCATCTAGGTTTTGTATGAACCCATAGGTTTTGATAGCCTTATCAAACCTAATGTTCCAAGACCTAGATGCTTGCTTAAGTCCATAAATGGACCTTTGCAACTTGCAAACCTTATGCTCATTACCTAGCTCAATGAATCCTTACGGTTGGGCCATATAAATGGTCTCCTCAAGATCTCCATTCGAAATGCGGTCTTGACATCCATTTGCCATATTTCACAATCGAAATAGGTGCTATGGCCAAAAGAATCTGATGGACTTAAGCATGGCAACCGGAGAAAAGTCTCCTCGTAGTCTATACCCTCCTTTTGAGTATAGCCTTTAGCTACCAATCTAGCTTTAAAGGTATCTACCTTTCCATCCGATCCCTTTTCCTTTTGTAGATCCATTTACACCCTATAGTTTTTAGACACGGTGGTAGATCTACAAGGACCTGACTTCATTAGTATACATAGAATCTATTTCGATTCCATTGCCTTGAGCCATTTTCCTGCATCAACATCATTAATAGCACGTGTATACGTAACGGGATCTATTTCTTCTTGGTGCGAGATGGCAATTAAGCCTTCTCCTAAACCCGAGATACCTATCTGGTTGTCTCACAACCTCCCACTACGTCTAGGCACATCTTGATGTTCAGTTGCACTTCGATTCAACTCTTGAATCCATTTCGACATCTTGTTCGTCATATCCAAAACAACTCTTGGTTTGGATGAAATTGCTAACTCCTTTAGTACTACTTCACTTCTTCCTTTGTGATTTCTCATAAACTCTTCCTCTAAGAAGTTTGCATTTGTAAACACAAACACCTTCCTATCATGAGGATTTGTAAAAATAGTACCCTCGAGTTCCGTAGGATATCCTACAAACAAACATACTTCTGACCTTGGTTCCACCTTTGTGGATTCAGGCTTTAGAACATGGGCTGGACAACCCCAAGTCCTCAAGTGCCTCAATGAAGGCACTCGGCCAGTCCACAACTCCCTAGGTGTTTTAGGCACCGATTTGGATGGAGCAAAGTTAAGAAGATATGTTCGTTTGTATGGCATATCCCCGTAACTATTTTGGAAGGCTAGCATAGACATCATTGATCTTACCATTTCCAATAGAGTTCTATTTCTCCTCTCGCTACACCATTACATTTGAGGTGTACGAGGAGCCGACAAATGGAAACAATTCTATTTTAATTAAATATTGCTGGAACTCTCCAGATAAATACTCACCACCTCGATCTGATCGAAGCTGTTTTAATGGCTTGCCAAGTTGCTTCTCAGCTTCAGCTTTGAATTCTTTGAACTTTTCAAAAGATTCACTCTTTTTATGCATCAAATACAAATAGCCATGTCTTGAGTAATCATCTATAAAAGTTATGAAATATTCATAACCTCCTCTAGCTTGTACATTCATGGGCCCACACATCAGTATGTACCATGTCCAATGTGGATTCAAATCTGTTTCCTTTAGAAGGAAATGAGGCTTTGTCATTTTCCTTCAATACAAGATTCACAGTGGGTAATGGATCACTATCCAAGCCCATAAGGATCCCATCCTTTACTAGCTTGTCAAGTCTTTTCGATTGATATGACCCATCCTTAGATGCCACAAATACTTTGAATTAATGCTGAGATATTGGATTGTCTTGGTTTTATCAATTTGTGGTGTTTAGTGAGCCTTTCATAGGTTCTATAAAAACAATCCTGTTTAATTATCGCTTCACAAATAAAATCCTTATTCTCATATATTGAAACAACCTTTTCCAAATATAAGGAATAGCTAGATTTTATTAGACAAAAATGAAATCATGTTCCTTACAATCATTGGCATGTAATAAACATCTTCCAAATATAACCTATGACCACTAGAAAAGTCCAAGATAACTACTCCCACCGATTCTGCTGAAACATATGAACCATCTCGCTATCTTAACTTGAAGCGGCCTTTAGGAAGTCTTTTCCTTTCTTTGGAACCCTCGCAAAGAATTACAAACATGGTTAGTGGCTCCTGAATCTAATATCCAAGAAGTAGATAAATCGCCACATTTCTAGTTCCTAACAAACTTAGGAAGCCCATACCTTGTTTGCTTTGAGGGACTCTAGGTAGGCGGACAGTTTTTTTCCGGTGGCCCATCTCATCACAAAGGAAACACTTTCCTTTGATGTTCTCTTTGGCCTTCTTTTTCATGGGTTTGGCCTTGACCCCTATTTGGGCCTTCTTTTTTATTGGACCCTTCTTCTTTTCCTTGCCCTTACCCTTGGGCTTAGAAGAAGAAGATACATTAGCTTCTGGCCCATGAGCCTTAATATTCAATATTTCCTCCGTGCTCTGGAGGGTATTCATCAACTCACTCAAGGTGTAATCCTTGCTGTTGAGCTCATAGTCTAACTTAAACTGCTGAAAAGAAGAGTTTAAGCTATTGATGATCATAATCATCTGCGTGTCCGCATCCATATCCGTCCCAAGCATCTCAGCCTCAGTGACCGCAGAGATTACCTTCGTCATGTAATCCCGCACCGGTTCACCAGGTTTCTGTCTTAGATTATGAAAGGTTTGGATAGCTTTCACTCTTGCAGACCTAGTCCTCACACCAAACATCTCATGTAGGTGATGGACCATTGCAATAGCAGTTTTCATACAAGCAATTTGCTTTTGCAACGCGTCACGATGAAGCTTTAATATAACACTTAGTAGTCTTGTTAGCATCTCGCCAACGCCATGTTGTTGGACTTGCTCAGAGTTGCATCTCCACTTAGAGGTGTAGGCTCATTTTCAGTTAACACCCATGAAATACGCTCATATTGAAGAACAATGTCAAGGTTACGCTCCATTCATTAAACTTGTCTCCATTTTCCAATTTGTTATTAGTCAAGAGGGGTGAGTGGATTCATTTTGTGGTTGATTATGTCCGAAAATATAAATTATTAAAACATGAGCATACTAGTCAACAATTTATGGAACTTTGTATAAAATCATGATGCATGTATGCATGATGATAGATTTAACAAAACTTAAAAATTAAAACATTATCTGACGGTTATTTTTCTTATCTATAATGAGACTAAGTGACGGTGGGCCATCTTATCTATTAAAAGAAAAGCGGGACCCTCCCACTCAAAAAACTACCAAGCATCTCATGCTCAATTTTTAAAGAAGCGTCTTAATTTGGTCCATACTTTTACCAACAGAGCTACGATGGGCAGTTTATTGATAAAAAATGTTGAGTGTATAACCATTTGATTCATTCACTAAAGATACCTACAAATCATGCCTCGGTGGGAGGTCATATTTGCTATCATTAAGTGGACTTATCCTTAAGGAGACCCAAACCATGCAAGATCTCGGATCCATGCCCTCCGATGGGGAGTAACACTTCACCACATGCAAACGGGCCATCATTTGGAGACCACGGACTCTCACAGAGCATCCTCTCCCACTCAATCTTTTGGGCTTTAAGTTTTAAATACCATCTTGTCTAGATGCAATTTATTATCCATCCTATATTGTTTCATTATATATCTCATACATAATGAATGCATGGCAAGGCCTAGGGTTGGCAATTTTCTAAATGACATGCAATCACATAATATCACATATTACAAGCATTCATTTCTCCATTCATCACATGAACTAATAAAGCCACTTTTGATTGTCCATCCTAGAAACATAAAATAATTACAAGCCTTTTAGGCCCAAAAATATGCTTCTTCATCTTGGATCTTCCGCTTCGAACTCTTCGCTAACATGATCCGGCCCATTCGGTAAACAAATGTAATGGCATTTATGAAATTAGAATTTTGTCATTTTGAAAAATAAAATTCCAGCACTAGATTTTTAGAAAACCAAATCTTTGTTTTGACAAAAAATTCCAGCACTTGTTTTATTAAAACCGAAACTCATTTCATGAAAATTAAACATAGCACTTAGTATTTTAGCAAAACCGAAATTGGATTCTTTGAAACAAAAAACCAGCACTTGTTTTCCAATCATAACTGAAATATGATTCATTGAGACAAAAATTCCAGCAACTTAGTTTTCACAAAACTTATGCCAAAACACAAAAGGATACACCGAAAATTTTACCTTTCCATTTCTTCAATGCATGGCTACTCCTTCTTCATCATTACATCAATTTGTACATTACAAAATCAAATAAAATAGAAAAAGAAACCAAGGAGGAAACATGGTGATGATAGACCACCCTCCTTGTTACTGACAAAAGAAGAAATCTTACAAGATAAAATTTAACTTCTATGGACAACCAAAAGAGCAACATACACCATATATATTTCTATCACATAAAATATGCAGTATACATAAAAGATTGCCAACCCATGCATCCACCATATAGGAACCAAATCATGCATGAAAACCGCTCGATACCAATTGTTGGATCGGAAAAGAAAGCATGCTTAGTTTGGAGAAACGATAGATTTCAAAACTTTTAAGAAATCATCTTGCAGCGGAAGCAATATATCCAAATCAACATGCTAATCCATACATGATATGGTATAAGGATAATAAAACCAAGAACAAGATAAAAGGAATTACCGACTCCTTCGCCATGACTTTAAATCCTCGTTCGCTATCCTCTCCTTACGGTATCCAAATCCTTTGCCTTTGAGTCTTTTCCTTTAGCAATCTATCTTCTTCCTTGTAGTAGTATCCTCTACCAATTAGATTTACCACTTGTTCTTCAAGGACAACTAGGTTAACAAAATCCTTTGGTGGGAAAGGAGAAGAAATATTTGGAGGAGATTTTCTTAGAAGAAGAAGAACCAAAATTGAAACTCTTTCAATTCTTTCACTTAGGAATTTCGGTTCTCCCTTGCATGAAAAGAGAGAATGTCTAAAAAACATGCAAGAACCCTTTCTTACCTCTCAATTTAGAAATATGCATCAATGGAAAGAGTGAGAGGCATCCAATGCATCACTTACATTAATCACTCATCAAATAGCCAATAAATGAGACTTACTTTATTTATCTTTAAAATGGCTATTTGAAAAGACCATAACCTATAATTGAATACCCATTTCGGTTTTGGCAAGAAGAAAGAAGGAAGATGGTCCATCTAATGCACATCTTTCATCTTTAATCTAATGAATGCAAATAGGTTACATGCCAACATTAAAAGCCAACCATTAAACCATTTAATGGTAAGTTCATAACTCCATTTAATAATGATGAACCATAATAAAGACCATCTTTATTTAGTATTTTAATGTCAAATGTGTGGTTACACATCTAACCTAACACAATTTCGAAATTGCTTCTTCTCCATTTAAAAAATTGTTTTAATATAATTAATCTAATCAATTACATTAAACCAAAACAAGCCCATTTCTAAATGAACATATGGGCTTCCAATTAACCATTAATTAGTATAAGCCCATCATTCAATTATGGACTTCTAAAGCCTCCAAACTACTTCTTACTTAGCTTGATAACCTTCCTTAAAGCCAAGTGAGGAATCTTATTGGACTTTGATAATTAAGCTCCAATAAGCCCGTAAATAATTCAATCTCATTGGAATTAATTCTAGCTTATTAACTAAATGTCATTCCACTAAAGACAATTAGTTGAACTCCTGAATTATTAAATATTATGAGAATATGTCCAATTGCAAACCCTATTTAGAACCTTATTATAGCCATCCGCACAACAAAGGGTAAAATTACTTGTTTTGCCCTTATGTTGGTTTTTCCTTCTAGATCTCTCATTTTACTTTATATGGTGATTAACACATAAGATCTCATCTTAGTGTTAAGACTTGATGGGTAGCTAGTCCATCAAACTATTGGCGCCATTTAATCACCAAATCTCCTTAAAACATCTGAAGAGATGATAACACTATAAACTCTTTATTTTAGTGAATGTTCACGATACATGTTTCAATTAATAATTCCAACATGCGCATAATTGGATTAATACCTGTAAAAATCCATTCGATCATATCAAGAATTATAATGAAACACATATGAGTTCACCACTCATCAAGATTGTGGTTCATAATAAGTTTAATGCTTAAGTTGTATGTTTTAAGATTAAAGTAACGACCCACTTTATTCTTGAAAATATACTTGATTCGATTCATTTAATATTGCCATTATCGATAGTCTACTACTATCATGATATGAAACTCATCATTCCCTTTAAGTAAACTCCTTTACTTGTATGGAGATAAATCGCAACACTACGCCTAAACCATAATCAAACGACCAACTTGATTATTCAACTGTGAATCAATTAATTGATTATAATAATATACATGTTTCCCATACATCTCTATGTATATGTATATTACTTACAAATGAATCTTGGTACCTTATTATCGATATATAATGCTCATACAGATAAAACCAAACTCTTTTGTTTTATTAATAATAAATATTTTCATTACAAAGCAGAATCGAAGAAGATAAAGTTACATGTAAACACACTTGCTTTCCAGGGCACTATATTTACATAACTCCAACAGATATCAGTGGTCGAGTATGAGGTGAGATTTAATGAGCTAATGGGTTATGCTACTGTTTTGATTCCTACAGAGGAAGATAAGTGTCAGAGGTTCGAGAATGGGTTGAATATGGAGATCATAACCCGGTTGACGCGATCTAATATGGGCACCTTTATTGAGTTGAGAGATCTTTGCGGTCTGAATTGAGCAGTGATGAGGAGAGTCATCTTGAGGCTGAGGCGGGGATCTAGAGGAAGAGACTAGTGACAATCGTGGTAGTTGGCGCAGAGTTGATAAGTGCGAGCAGAGCCTTCAGATTAGCAGGTGGATCCAGGCAGTCCGGATTTGGGCAGAGACGGAGGTTTACACAAGCTGGCAGTGGAAGTGGAAGGGGTACAGAACACATACAGGTTCCAGTTTGTGAGCATTGCGAGAAGAGACATAGTGGTGAGTGTTGGCGCCTGACTGGAGCTTGCCTTAAATGCGGTTCCATGGACCACCAGATCAGAGATTGCCAGGCTACTTTGGGAGCTCAGTCTGCTGTCAGTGGGCAATCTGGGAGTAACACCACAGTCCAGCAGAGCAGGGGTGGTGGATCCGGACAGAGAGGCCGAGGTAGAGGCAGAGGTAGAGTGAGATTGATTGTGAGGGGCGAGGCGGGCACCACCACAGCCCCGAGCCAGATCTATGCCATGACTAGGCATGAAGCCTAAGGTTCCCCAGATGTGGTAGGAGGTGCGCTTCTTATTTCAAACTTTGAAGCTTTTGCACTGCTAGATCTAGGATCCATACACTCCTTTATCGCACCGTATTTGGTATGTAGACTGCATTGTGATAGCGAGTTACTGCAGTGTGGGCTAGAAGTGATTACCACTCTAGGTAGTACTACTGTTATTGGTGAGGTATGCAAGGGGTGCTTAGTTAGGATTGATCGAGTAGAGTTGAAGGCAGACCTGATAGTATTACAGCTGAGGGAGATAGATGTGATTTTAGGTATGAATTGGCTCACTGCCCATAGGGCCTTCATGAATTGCTACACCAAGGAGGTAGTATTGGAATCTCCTGGTCAGCCGGGGGCAGTGTTCAAAGGAGCTAGTCAGGCAGTGCCAACTAAGATGATATCTTTCGTGAGTGCTTTGAAGTTGATGTAGGGAGATGTGAGGCTTATTTGGCCCACATCATTGACACTAGGGTTGATCAGAGCGTACAGGACATTCCAGTGGTTAAGGAATTCCTAGATGTATTTCCCGAAGAGTTACCTGGTTTACCACCAGATTAGAAAACAGATTTCACAATTGATCTGGTTCCAGGTGCTGCTCTTATATCCATTCCTCCATATAGGATGGCACCTGTGGAACTGAAAAAGCTGAAGGCTCAATTGTAGGAGTTATTGGAAAAGGGTTTCATAAGGCCCAGTGTTTCACCTTGGGGAGCTCCAGTTCTGTTTGTGAAGAAGAAGGATGGGACATTGAGGTTATACATTGATTATAGGAAACTAAATCGGGTGACAGTGAAGAAGATTATAGGGAACTAAATCGGGTGACAGTGAAGAACAAGTATCCGTTACCTAGAATTGATGATTTACTTGATCAGTTGTAGGGAGCTTAGGTATTTACTAAGCTGGATCTGAGATCAGGGTATTACCAGTTGAAGATAGTAGATAATGATATCCCTAAGAGTGCATTCAGGAGCAGGTATAGGCATTTCAAGTTTTTAGTGATGCCGTTTGGGTTAACTAATGCCCCGACAGCTTTTATGGCCTTGATGAATAAAGTGTTTCAGCCCTACCTAGATCGATTTGTGATTGTGTTTATTGGTGATATCTTGGTATATTCAAAGAGCATAAAGGAGCATGCTGAGCATTTGAGAGTCATCTTATAGATTATGAGGAAAAAAACAATTGTATGTCAAATTTAGTAAGTGTGAATTTTGGATGGATCAAGTTGTATTTCTGGGGCACAAAGTGACTGGAGATGGCATACAGGTAGATCCGAAGAAGGTAGAGGCAGTGATGAATTGAGAAGCTTCGAGAAATGTGTCTGAGATCCGAAGCTTCCTAGGATTAACCGGATATTACCGAAGATTTGTCTAAGGGTTTTCTCTAATCTCGGCCCCTCAGATAAAAATTTTGAGGAAGAATGTAGTGTTCAATTGGAATGAGGAGTGTCAGAAGAGCTTTGAGGAGCTGAAACATCGATTGACGACCGCACTGGTGTTGACCATTCCATCAGGGATCGGTGGATATGTGGTGTACAGCGATGCTTCGCATCAGGGATTGGGATGTGTACTGATGCAGTATGGCAAGGTGATTGCCTATGCATCGAGACAATTAAGGTCTCACGAGATTAATTACCCAGTACATGATTTAGAGCTAGCTGCAGTTGTCTTTGCTCTATAGATTTGGAGACATTATTTATATGGAGAGACTTTCCAGATATACACTAATCATAAAAGTTTGAGGTATTTACTGAGTCAAAAGGAGTTAAATTTGAGGCAAAGGAGATGGATTGAATTATTGAAAGATTATGATTGCACTATTGAGTACCACCCGGGGAAAGCTAATGTGGTGGCAGATGCTTTGAGTAGGAAGTCTACTATCAATATAGCTCAGATTCAGTTATCAAGGTTACCTAATCTGATTCATTTAAGAGCTCTAAATGTAGAGTTAAATGTGACTGTGAAACCAGAATCACACAATTGACTGACGCTTATCAAATTATGTTTCAGACCATTAACAAGCAGTACATTATTTATGCATGTAAAGAAATCTTTACCTATTTTACCGATTCCAATAATCTTACCCTGCTGGTTGTCTCCGAAAGTTACCGATCCTCCCTTCTTATACTGAAGATCTAGGAACATAGACCTTCTTCCTGTCATATGTCGCGAGCATCCACTATCTAAATACCAATGGTGCTTGTCGCATCTTCCAAGGAAGGATATCTGCAGGAGAAGCTATTTTATTTTTTTGTATCCATATTTTCTTGGGTCCTTTATGGTTAGTAGCATGCACATGATGAGTTTTTTTATGCATATTACTAGATCGAGATTTATTATAGTTTCTCTTCTGAGTGAAAGAATTCTTATGGGAATGAGACTTATTGCCTGTAAACCCTAATCCAGTTTTATCACCCGGATGTCTACATTTTCCAAGCATCTCATTCATTTTCTTTGTGCTCTCGGAGAAGGTAGCTAAATCGGCTGATAGATTCTTAATTCTAAGTTTCAGCTGATTGATCTCTTCTGATCTGTCTTCAACTTTCTTTTTCTCCTCTAATTGCTTCTTTAGATAGACATTTTCTCTCTCTATTTCTTCCGTATGTCTAATATTTTCTACATACTTTTTCTTTAACAGTTTGTACTGTTTCAGAATAGCATGAGAATCTTCTAACAATTCTGAGTAGGCATCATGCAAATTATCGTAATCAGATTTTACCTCCTCATCACTATCTTCCTCGGGTACTAGGCAGATGTTTGCATGTTCAGACGACTCGGAACCTGTATCTGATTCTGATGAATCTAAGTCCTCCCATGTAACATCCCGTTACTGTTAGCAAGGGTATTATGGTAATATTGGGTCAGACTGATAGGTTTCATTGCATTCACTGATTTAGCATGTTACTGGCCTCTAATTATAGAGGAACAAGTTTATTGCATGGGCATTTATTCATGGGTACATGCATTCATGATTTTCCGGCATTTTAATTGCTAGTAAGAATTGATTGGATTGTGAACTGGAGAATGACTGAACTGACTGAATTATGATTAATTGTGAAATTAGGAGTAAGTGGACTCGAATGACTGATTTAGAATAGTCTAAGTGTGATTGACTATTGATAGTGGCTCATAGGAAAGTTTCGGAAAATTCGGGAGAAAATGCCCGGACTGAAAATTTTGGAGTGACCGACTGATTGACTGTATAGTACTGAAAGAATTGTCCAATGGAAAAGGAAATATTAGAGTTATACTGTTAAGATATTAAAATGTTGAGCCATTGAAATTTAGAGATTGAAATTTGGACTGATTTAGAGACATATGCTTATAAATAGCTAGGTTTGAAATTTGGAGATTTACCCTAAGGCTTGAACATTTCTTCTTCTCTTCCTCCTCCCACGACGATCTTCGATTCCTCCCACCGGTGAGGATTCTTTGATCGTTCTTTATGGTTTTCTTCTCATTATGCTAGCCTAACTGGTTTATTGTGATTGATGAAGGTTGAGAAGGATTGAGAGTGGGTTATCGTTGATTTCGAAGGATTTTAGGGTTACGGTGATTTTTGAGAGATTTGTGGATTAATCTTCGATTGGTAAGTTTTAATGGCTTTAATGCTGCTATTAATGGTTGTTTGAGCATTTATGGCATTTATTATGGTGAGTTGAGTAGTTGAGAGTGTTAACGGCAGTTTTAGAGAGAGAAATGGACAGAAATCGATCGGAGAAGAAGGGGAAATCCCTGCACGTCGCGACGTCTGGTGCGGCCTCGCCGCGACGAGCGCAACGAGGCGCCGTGGCGAGCGTCAATTTATTTGATGTCGCGGCGGCTTCCTCGCCTCATGGCTATCAGAATGGATTGCTTTCGCCGTGGCGAAGCGAACCATTTACTGCCATGGAGAGCTTCGCCACGACGAAGGGATTTTCTGATTGGATTAATTTTTGTTTATTAGGTATAATTTATGGTATAGACCTCCGATTTAGGTGATTCTTAATTCATTACGAACTAGAGAAAGAGGTCTACAATTGAGGAAAATTATGGGAGTTAGAATTTAATTTAAATGGTATTGATTCATAGAGAATAAGGTCAATTATGGTTCATAGTGTGACCTAAATATTGAATCGAGACAATTGGAGTTTAATTGGGATTTTCAATAGAGGTTTTGACCTAATGGTTATGGAATTGCTATAGGGAGTATGAATTGAGGAAATTGAACTGAATTTTTGGATTGGATCAATTATTGCCTATCAATTGAGCGAAGACTTAGAATGGGACATAAGAGTTCAAAATTGGGTTTTAAGCTACGGAAAATCGTGAGCATGCATTGTACATAATTCTACTGAGACATATGCATTACTGAATGGCTTAATTGAGCATCTAGTAATGGGACTGTGTTTTACTGTTATAGAGGCGCCGTTGGATCGTCATTTCACGGACATTGTTGGAACTTCCAGGCAGTAGTTCGGAAGTTACAGGTGAGTAACCTAGTTGGTTTCACAAATTCCTGATTGTCTAAGTGCTCAATGTGAATTACTTGCCAAATGTGAAATTGCATGATTACTGAAATATACATGATCGAATGGTATGCTTCTACTGTATTGGATTGGACTACTGCATGACACTGAGAAATACAATACTGGGCTTTTATAGCCATACACTGAATTACTGAACACTGCATTGCATGCATAAATGCATGATCAGATAATGGATATGTGACCCAAGTTGCTATTATCACTGAAAAGAGCCTCGAGCTCGAGCGATTGTCTTGTGGGGCCTCGAGCAGGGGAGAAATCACGACGCGCCCCCATCGAATCTTGGTGAGCACTTGGGCACAACACTGAATAACTGGAAAAGAGTCTCATATGCATTGTATACACTTGACTGATTGAATTGCAAACTTACTGAATTATGTGATGACATGAGAGATTGCAAATTGTTACATGCTACTGTAAACTGTTTCATGATTTACTGTAAATTGTTATATAATACTGTTAATTAAATATTACTGTGCCGTGCTGTACGCAATTTGCGTAATGCATGATTTGAGTGAACGATCGATGATGGTTTCTCACTGAGTTCGCAAACTCACCCAATATTGCAATTATTTTTCAGGATCTGGCGAGTACCCCGTTAGACAAATGGGAGTATGATTACAACAAGCAAGTCAGAGTTCAAGTCGGGATCAGTCTCATGTCTGCATTTGAGTCTTTCTGATTTATGTGTAAATTTGTATTTTCGCATAATTGTACTATTATTATAGAGGGCCCCCAACTGATTAATATTGCATTGTGAATTGAATATTGAAAGAGTGTTTTGATTAAAAATGTTTCAATATCGCGGGCCCAAATTGTTTTTTGATTTCTACGCACTCGAGTGTTTTCAAACAGAAAAATGTCATAATGATTTTTTAAACTGAATTGACTGCTCTAGCATGCCACCCTCGCGGGTCACGGGCTCGGATATCACCATCGATATCGGGTTCGGGTCTGGCGGGAGTGGGGTGCTACATCCCACGTTGCCATCATGCTTTTCTTGCCTTCTCTACTCTTCTTTGGTTTCTTCTTTAGTGTTGGGCATTCGGACTTGAGTGTCCAGCCTGATTGCATTCGTAGCAAATGACAGATGACTTCTCTGGTTTAGCTTCATCTTTGCCATTCTTCTTGAAGGTCTGATTTGCTTTGGACTTCTTCTTCCACATGCGTCTTATCTTTCTGGAGATGAAAGATAGTTCATCATCTTCATCACTTGACTCTTGTTCTGCTTGGCTGGAGTTGTCATCCTTTTATTCTTCAATCTTTAAGGCTTTTGATGACTTCATCCTTCTTTGAGTCTTTTGATTCTTTTTTCCAGCTTTCAGTGCTATCATCTTGTCCCGTTTGGGCTTGTCTTCAGCATCGAGTTCAACTTCATGAATCTTCAAGGATCCAAGCAACTCGTCAAGCTTTAGTACGCTCAAATCTTTGGCTTCCTGCACCACCGTAACTTTAGGTCTCCACCTCTTCGGAAGACTTCTTAGGATCTTTCGAACATGATCTTGATTGTTGTACGTTCTTCCAAGAGCTTTCAATCTATTGACAATTGTTTGAAATCTTCTAAACATTTGATCAATAGATTCTTCATCTTTCATCCTGAAAAGCTCGTACTGGTGCACAAGAATACTTATCTTGGATTCTTTAACTTGGCATGTGCCTTCGTGAGCAATGGATAATGTGTCCCACATCTCCTTTGCGGTGTCGCATCCGTGGACTTTGTCATACTCGCTCCTGCTTAGGGCACAGGTCAAGAAGAACTTCGCCTTTGAATTCAGTTGTATTCTCGCCTTTTGATCAGCCTTCCATCTTATTTGTGGATAGAATTGTCGTCTTCATCTACTGGTGTATATGGTCCGTTCTCTATTACGTCCCAAAGGTTGACATGAGTAGATTCTATGAATAGCCGCATCCTATCTTTCCAGTAATGATAATCTTCTCCGTTGAATGCTGGAGGTCTAATGACTAAGGCTCCTTCTGTAATGTATACATGTGATTCCGCCATTATCTTTGATCCACACTTTGTTAAAGTGATCCTTGGATACCTTGCTCTAATACCAATTGAAGTGAATCACACGTTAATACAATACTGAGGAAACAATATAAGAATGCACGAGAAGGGGGGGTTGAATCGTGTATTCCCCTTTTTTTGAAAATCTTTCAAAAATATTTGTTAGAAAATAAAATTCTTTTACAGAATTTTCGATAGATTCTAATTAATCAAAAACTTTGTTTCAAACCAAGTAATGATAAAACTTGAATCTAAAAGAGAGATAGAGTAAGAGTAGTTGACACAGAGATTTATCCTGGTTCACCCCAAACCGTGGGCTACGTCTAGTCCTCAGAGTTCTTTCTGAGATTTTTACTATCTCTTCAACTTTACAAGTATTCAGGTCTCTACAACCAGTATTCTTTCACACTTAGCCTCTGCAGACTATCTGTACTACTTTCTCACAGATAAGTGTTTGAACACTTGTTACAGTAAAAAAATAGATCTCGGCTAATTTGGACAGAATGCTTTTACGATCACGTAAATGTAATTCAGCTCACGTTTCAACTAACTTTGCAATCTTCGACTTCGACTTGTATTTATAGCCTTCATCTCCAACTGCTTCTTGATTCTTGTTTCTTGAATCTTGCTTCTTGAATCTTTAACAGAAATGGTTAATCAGTTGAGTTACAGTAACTAACTTTGAATCGACTCTTGCGTCGCTTTTACATTTGCGTCTTAAATACATTTTTACATTTGCGTCTTAAATGCTTTTTCTTCTTGTGTCTCAAATCGCTTTTCTCGTGTCTTCGTCTACGTCATATTGTGCGTCTACGTCTGTGTTGCTTCTTCTATATTACTTCGTCTGTTTATTTCTTCTACGTTCTTTGTCTACGTCTTATTGTGCGTTTGCGTCTGTGTTGCTTCGTCTGCTTTACTTTTCTTTTATTTTGCTCTTTGTTATACATCAAAATTATATCTAAGTAAAGTCATTTTGACTTAACAGCTATCCGTCATGTGTTTTCCAAAGTTGCCTAATTCATTGATAATTTCTGCAAAACGATCAAGCATAGTGGAAATAGACTCACCTTCCTTCATGACAAACATTTCATAGTCATGGAGTAGCATGTTGATCTTTGTTTCTCGAACTTGGTTGGTTCCTTCGTGAGTAATTTGAAGTCTCTTCCTCATTTCTTGAGCGCTAGTGCATGAGTTCACTTGATTTCTTTCCTCAATAGTGAGAGCGCAGTATATCAATTTCATTGCTTTTGGGTTGATATAGGCTTGCTTACAATCATTGTCATCATATTCTATCTCCATTTTCATCTCGCCATTTTCTTTTAATGGAATATGTGGATCGAAGATGATAATCTTCCAATATTCTACTCCTTCGCTTATAATATGATACTTCATAGGATTTTTCCAAGAAGAGTAGTTAGAACCATTAAACAACGGAGGGCGATTATTAGTGTTACCTTCTTCCGCTAGATTGTTGTGTGCCATCCCTGGATACTTCTGCTCTGATACCAATTGTAAATGATCTAGAAGGGGGTTGAATAGATCTTTAAAGCTTTTTGAAAAAATTCTACAATAAAATCAGAAGTTAATTCACACAAAAACAATTTAAACAAATTTAAATGTAAAGAGTATAGAGAAGAAAGGCAAACGTTGTTTTTATAGAGGTTTGGTGCTAAGACCTACATCCTCTACCTAAGCTCCCACTTAGGATTTGGCAAATCACTTTACTGCACACTTTTTAGTTCAGTGTGAACTCTTCAATACACCACTTGATTTCTAGATCAAGCTAACCTCACAACCACTTGATTTCCGGCTCAAGCTAACCTCACACTCTGATTTGATTTCCGGCACAAATCCTACCTCACTAGTGATTCTCCTCTAATCATTAGGCTTACAATAAAGATGAGGGAAAGATGAAATATCAATGCTCAAAACAGATTTGAAATAAGCTAGGAGCAATAAAGAGCAAAGTTGGAATAATAGTGAAGTTCTTTGGCTTTCTGGACTTCTCACACGATCCCTTGATGTTTTTGCTATTTATTTGTAGACTTAATATAGTCGTTGTTGATCTCCTAGCTGTTACTTGATTATTTCCTTACCATTTTTGATTGATTGACTTCGTCAGATACAGTTTGCTGTACTCGTAAGTCGACTTATTGTGGTGTGTAAGTCGACTTGTAACAACGATTTTATCTCCGCTCTTCTATAAGTCGACTTATGCAGTGTAAGTCGACTTGTATCCTTCGATAAGTCGACTTATAGTCTATTAGTCGACTTGTGTTGTTCTCAACCTGACAGATCTTGATATATTAGTCGACTTATGATTTACTAGTCGACTTATATTGGTTTCAACGGTAATATCCAATCAAATCTTCTATAATCTTCATTATTAATGTCTCTAACAAGATGAAGATTATTTCTTTCTTGATTTCACCTTGATTTATGTCTTGCCAATTCAAGATTGATGAGTCTTGATTACCTGAAATAATTCCTTAACTAATTCTAGATATTTTATTATTATCAAAACATAAAGGAATTTAATTTGTCAACCACCATTGGTCCAACAGGGTAGAATATGGATAAGTGTATATGACGTATGATGATTGAGCCAAGTTTACATTACAAATTGGCTACATTTTCTTAGCTGCTTATGCATTGGTTGACTCCTAATTGATGATTTTTGTGCTTAAATTGGTTCCTCATACCGATCTCTTTTAATTCACAATTTGTCAGTAAATTGTCATGATTTGATACTACTTTCTCTATGATTTTTATGAGGACAATTGATACTGCAAATTGTTATTTTTATTGCAAGAGCAAAAGAGTCAACACATCAAGAAGTCAACAGTCATGAGGTCAATCCACACGTCGCGACGAATATTAATCCGCACGTCGCAACGAGCAAATCATTTCCACAAGTCGAGGCGAATATTAATTTATACGTCGCGACGAGCAAGCAATTCCATACGTCGCGACGAATATTAATTCGCACGCCGCAACGTACGAGCGAATATTCGACCTGAAATGGAAAGTTTGTCTCACTGCTCTGACCCGACCCGCATCCATTATATATAAACTTTGCTATTTTTAGGTCAGAAGCAGACGGGAGAGACTGGGATAACTGAGACTTGAATAAGCATACACGGAGAGACGCTTAGGAGGCAGCAGAGACAACGTTCTACTCACCCTCATTTCTAATTTTCATCATCATCGACCATTACCACCATCATCGCCACCGTCAGTATCTTCTGCTATTATGAGTATCGCTCAATCTCCAGTAGTCGAGGAACAGTCCGGAGCTATGCGTAGGTAAGTCACATTTCCTTATGAAGATGTAGCAATTTCTTGAGTTCACCGGAAGCTTCAAAAGGGAGTAATCATATAGTGTCTAAAGTTTAGTTATATTTGTGTAAACTCTGAGTTAGAGGTTGCATTTGTATTGCTAGATTAGCATGGTTAACAGTTTAACCGTATGATGAACACTATGTTGCGATTTGGACAAAGTGATTTGTAGAAATTTTGATGCTTAATATATGAAGTCTCATATATGTCATTCGGATATTGCATTTACTCTTTTAATCTGCCTAGTTGTGTTTGATTTAGATGGTTGTGTTTGTATCCGATTGACCGATTGCATTTACTTGTCTAATTTTCACACTAATGTTTTTAACAAAGATTTAAATAATGGAGTTCATTAATTAAATCTTTGGACCTAAAGAGTCCTTTAGGGTTGATCTTTCGAAGCTTAGTGGATTCGATCCCCGAAAATTAATTTTTTTGAACTGTGATAGCCTGCGCCCATTTTCAAGAGGATTTATTATCATTTGCTCATTACCGAAAATTTCAAGTTCATTTATTCTATCAAAAATCCAAAACATTCTTTTATACTTTTTCTCAAATTTTAATCATTTTTATCAGTTTCGATCAAAATACCAAAACCCCCCATTTTATCAACTTTGATTGCAATTTTTGATATTTAGGCTAGCTTAGACCTTTTTCACTTGGTTTCAATTAAGTGAGACGACCCGAGGATTGCAACCTATACAACAATCTTGGAATTTATTATATTTGACCGGTTTCTAAGGATCGATCGTAAGATCGAATCGATAGAACATGATCAAATTAGGCGTTGTTCGAGGAACCAAGAAATTGGTTTACCGTAGGATAGCCATTGCCATTCATTTGAATTGTCGTTGATAATCGGAATCATTGTTTTTGCTTGCATTTAGCATAGTTTGATTTTCACACTTGTTCATAGTATAGGTTTCATTTCCCTTTGCACAAGCATACTCCATACTTTGATTTTGTCTCTTACTTTGCACAATTTTCAAACATACACACTCATACATACATCATACACTCATACACTCGCATTCATCGCATTTCACTTTTATCTAATTTTGTGTGACTGTGAGAAATTTTGTTACCATTCCTTTTATTTGTGGATTGATTTTTGTGCATGCCCAGGAGAGGTAGACTTGTTCAATTCTAACCTGAAGTTGAGAGACATTTGAGGAGACTTAGGAAAGAGAGGAAAGAACAAGAGAGAAGGAGAATAGTTGAGCGAGACAGTGAGAATATGGCTGAGAATCCAAACATTTTCCCAAATCCTGATTTTCTTGTCCACCAACCTAGAAATGGGACTAATGGAGGAAATGGTGAGCATGAGAGAGTAGGAGATAACAATGAGAACCAGAGACGAAGAACCATTAGGGAACCAACAACTTCTGATGTGCATTATAATCCATTTACTGCTGCTTGCCCTAATTTTGATGTTAATTTTGAGATTAAAGGTTTGTTGATTAATTCCCTTCCTAAATTTCATGGCTTGGCAGGAGAGGATCTGTACATGCACCTACAAGCTTTGACGATAATCTTTCAGAGTATGAAGCCAGTGGGAGCTACTTTGGACCAAGTGCTATGGAAGGTGTTTCATTTGTCCTTGGAAGGAAAAGCACGAGAGTGGTACATGAGTCTTCCGAGGCATGTGGCCAATGCCTATCATAGCTGGGCCAACCTGAGGAAAGCATTTTTGGAGAAATATTTTCCAACCTCCAGGACATCTTCGATGAGGAAGGAAATTTACTCAGCCCGCCAGGAGTATGACGAATCACTGTATGACTATTGGAACCGCTTCCAAGATCTTCTGTCCAGATGCTCCCATCACCAAATTCCTGATGAACAATTAGTGTAGTATTTTTATGATGGGTTGAAGAGTCAAGAGAAAGGTATGTTAGATGCTGCATCTGGAGGATCTTTGATCGACCTTACAGCAGTGGAAGCATGGGATTTGATAAAGAAGATGGCTTTAAACCATCAACAATACAGTGTGAGAGATTCCAGAGGATTGAAAGAATTGGGAGCTTTAACAGCTCAAGCCAAAAGAATGGAAAGTCTGGAAACAAAGGTAGATTCGCTGGAGAATAGGATAACCATACAGTTGTCTTGTATTACTGCAGAGTTAAAGAACTTGAATGTGCATCGCCCATCATCCTCTACGGATATTACTGCACCCAGTTGTGACAATTGTGGGTCGGTAATGCACAAATCAAGTGTATGCCCTGGAAGATATGAAGAGGTGTCAGCAGTGTATCCAGGGAGAGCCAATCAGAAGTGGGATCCATACTCCAACACATACAATGAAGGATGGAAGTCTAATCCTAGATTCAGATGGAGGAATGAGGAGAACAGGGCTCAAAATAGATTTTCACAAGGGGAGGAGCTGGTACTTCCACTAGCCAGTTCCCAAATCAACAACAAGCCCTCATAGTCCCACCAAAGGAAGACACCAACCAGTTGCTTCACAGTATGATGACTCTGATGAAGGAAGAGAGGGATTCTAATGCTAACCAGTTTAATGCTATTGCTTCTCTTATTCAACAGGATTCCTCAAAGACTGCTGCTAGATTCAATGCCTTGGAGAAGAGAATGGAACAATGGGAGACCAAGGCGAAGAAAATAAATTCATATGTCACTCAGTTGTCCAACAATATAAGTGAAAGTCAAGCAAAAAGCAGTGGGACTATTCCTTCTAATACTGTGATGAATCTGAAGAGCCTGAATGCAATTGCCCTTTTGAGTGGGAAGCAAGTGAGGTTTAATCCTCAAGTAGATGAAGAGGCATGTGATGAGGATATTGAGAGTGAGGTAGTACCTCCACCCAAGGAAAAGATTAAGAAATCAGAAAGTGTGAGGGAAGAAGACCTATTGAAAGAGAAAAAGCATGCTTCAAGAAACAAGGGAACTACTTCAGAGAGTTCCAATGATCAAGCTGAAAATGGAGAATCGAGCAAGCAAGCCAACAAAGGTAAGGAGGTAAGTATTCAAGACCTTCCTTTTCCAAACTCATATTTGATGAGTAAGAGCATGAACGAGATTAAACATGAAAAGGAAATCATTGACCTGTTTGGGAAAGTTGAGGTAAATGTGCCTTTGCTTGATTTGTTGAAGAGAGTTCCGGCCTATGCGAAATATTTGAAGGACTTGTGCACTAACAAGAGAAAGTTTAGGCCAAATGAGAGAGTGCAAGTGAGCTCCAATGTGTCATCTTTGTTCAAGCCACAAATACCTGTCAAGTGTCAAGACCCTGGATCTTTCACCATCCCTTGCATCTTAGGGAAAGTGACTATAGGTAGAGCTTTGCTAGATCTAGGGGCAGCGATAAATGTGATGCCTAAGTCAGTTTATGAGGCCTTAGGAGTGAAGAGTATAAAGCCTACATCTGTTATCCTCCAGTTGGCTGATAGATCATTTAGGCATCCAGTGGGTATCATTGAGGACATCTTGGTCGAGTTAAGGGTTTAGTATTTCTGCTGATTTTATGTGCTTGATATGTCTTCTAAAGTTGTGCAGGATACTTCCTTAATTCTTGGGCGACCCTTTTTGCGGACAGCAGGAACAATGATAAGCATGAAGGAAGGTAAGATCACCATGGAGGTAGGTGACCAACAGGTGAGCTTTAATATGTATGAGGCAATGAAGCACCCACATGAGCATTATTCACTTTTGGGTGTGAACATGATTGATTTAGTTGAGGGAAATGCTTTCCAAAAACATGAGTCACAAAAAGATTCTTTGGATACTGCATTACATTCACTTGATCTTGGAAAAAGGTTTTCTGTCCATGTTTCAGGGAAACAGGAGGTATTAGCCACGACCACCTACAAGGAGCCAAACTTAACCCTAGAAGAAAAAGGGAGTGATCTTTTATCTCTTGAACTTCATAAATTGACTCCTTCTGTTATGAAACCTCCTGAGCTTGAGCTCAAACCCCTTCCTTCAACCTTAAAGTATGCCTATCTTGAGTCTAATGAGCGATTACCTATAATAATTGCTAGTACTTTGTCCGACATTGAGGAAGAGAGACTCATGAATGTTTTGAGGAAGCACAAGAGAGCAATAGGGTGGACTCTAGCAGATATACCTGGCATTAGCCCAGCCATTTGCACCCATAGGACCTTATTGAGTGAGGGGTCAAAATCGGTGAGGCAACCTCAAAGAAGGCTTAACCCGCTTATCCTAGATGTTATGAAGAAGGAAATCACAAAGTTGTTGAGTGCAGGGATAATATATCCCATTTCTGATAGTGAGTGGGTTAGTCCAATTCATGTAGTGCCTAAAAAGAGCGGAATAACAGTGGTCAAAAATGATAGGGATGAGTTTATTCCTACTAGAGTGCAAAATTCGTGGTGTGTGTGTATAGATTATAGAAGACTAAATGATGCCACCAGAAAAGACCATTTCCCTCTTCCCTTTATTGATCAAATGCTTGAAAGGCTTGCGGGCAAATCACATTATTGTTTCTTGGATGGTTTTTCTGGATACTTTCAGGTACCCATTGCACCGGAGGACCAGGACAAAACTACATTTACATGCCCTTTTGGCACCTTCGCATATCGAAGGATACCTTTTGGTTTGTGTAATGCCCCTGGAACTTTCCAGCGTTGTGTGATGGTTGTTTTCTGTGAATTTTTAGAGGAATGTATGGAAGTATTCATGGATGATTTCACAATCTATGGTGATTCTTTTGATGCTTGTTTGTCCAGCCTTGCAAGAGTTTTACAAAGATGCATTGAAAAGAATTTGATTTTGAACTTTGAGAAATGTCATTTCATGGTCAGTGAAGGTATCGTGCTTGGTCATTTAATTTCTAGAAAGGGGATTGAAGTGGATAAAGCTAAGATTGAGGTTATATCTTCTTTGCCTTACCCTACTTGTATTCGTGACATACATTCATTTTTGGGCCATGCAAGATTTTACAAGCGCTTCATAAAGGATTTCAGCAAAATTGCGTTACCTCAATCCAAGCATTTACAAAAAGATGAAAATTTTGAATTTGATGATTCTTGTAAGAGTGCCTTCAACATGCTGAAATCAAAACTCATTTCTCCACCTATGCTAGTTGCTCCTGATTGGAATTTACCTTTTGAGCTTTCATGTGATGCATCTAATTGTGCTGTAGGGGCTATACTAGGTCAATGGGAGGAGAGGTTACCAAGAGTTATTGCATACGCCTCGAAGACACTGGATCCAGCTCAGATCAACTATACAACAACTGAAAAAGAGTTGTTTACAGTAGTTTTTGCTTTGGAAAAATTTAGGCAATATCTGTTGAACTCACATGTTACCATTTTTAATGATCATGCAGTTGTTCGGTATCTCCTCAAGAAACCACAATCCAAGCCTAGGTTGATACGGTGGGCATTGTTGCTCCAAGAATTTGATATCGAGATAAAGGATCGTGCGGGAGCGGCAAACCACGTGGCTGATCATTTGAGTAGGCTACCAAATGACACACAGGGAGTAGATTCTTCTGACTTTACCTGTGATTCATTTCCTGATTCGGTCCTATGTGCTTCAATTATTAAAGAACCTTGGTATGCACATATTGTTAACTACCTAATGTCTGGACTCACTCCTCCTTTTATGTCTCAGGCACAGGCTCAGAAGCTTAAGAGCGAAGCTCGACATTACATTTGGGATGCCCCTCATCTGTGGAGAATGTGCAGTGACCAAGTGATCAGAAAATGTGTGCCTCATGAAGAGTATGATGACATAATTTCGGCTTGTCATTCAATGGTTTGTGGTGGGCATTTCAGTGCAAGGAAAACATCTAGAAAAATTCTCGAGTCTGGTTTCTATTGGCCTACCCTTTTTAAGGATTCATTTAACTTTTGCCGGTCATGTGATAAATGTCAACGTTTTGGAGGATTAGGCAAACGACATGAAATGCCACAACAACCTCTCTTATTTTGTGAAATCTTTGATGTTTGGGGAATTGATTTCATGGGCCCATTTCCTCCATATTTTGGATTTGTGTATATCCTTTTAGCTGTGGATTATGTGTCAAAATGGATAGAGGCCATCCCCACTAGAAAAGATTATGCTCAAGCCGTGTCTAAGTTTCTTAAGTCCAACATTTTTTGTCGATTTGGTATGCCAAGAGCTGTGGTGAGCGATAGGGGAACCCATTTTTGTAATAGAGTCATTGATAACTTATTTTTGAAATTTGGGGTCACTCACAAAGTCTCCACTACATATCACCCACAAACCAATGGATGCGAAGTTTCCATGAGAGGTGAAGCACATTTTGGAGAAAATAGTAAAGCCATCCAAGAAGGATTGGAGCCTTCGTCTCAAGGAAGCACTATGGGCATATCAGACTGCTTATAAATCCCCTATAGGTATGTCCCTTTACCGTTTGATTTATGGAAAGGCTTGCCATTTACCAGTGGAATTGGAGCATAAAGCATATTGGGCAATTAAACAATGCAATATGGACTTGGAATCTTCCGGAATGAAGAGGAAGTTGCAACTTCAAGAGCTCAAGGAATTAAGGTTGGAAGCATATGAGCATGCACGACTCTATAAAGAAAAAGCAAAATTGATGCATGATAAACTCATTCGACGGAAAAGTTTCAAAGAAGGAGACAAAGTCCTATTATTCAAAGCTCGTTTCACTTTTAAACATGGGACTTTCAATACTCGCTGGGAGGCACTGTATTTGGTCACGAAGGCGCACAACTTTGGTATGGTAGAGCTTCTACATGAAGGAACGGGAATAAGACTCAAAGTGAATGGCCATCTCTTGAAGCTCTATTATGAGAACCAAAAATTGTCGTAAATATCAGGTTTTTCATCTCCTTCACTTGTTTCTTTACTTTTTGCGCTTCGCATTTACTATTTGTCTTCACAAGTTTGGAGGAGAGCCATTTAGATAAATAGCTTCTTTTGTTTTCCTTTCATTTTCCAATAACACTTCTTAGTCCTTCATGAAATTCTATGCATTTGAGCTTCATCTACATTTTCATTGAGGACAATGTGTGCTTTAAGTGTGGGGGAGCTGTTTCCCCATTTATCTTTCATATTGCATGACTGTTGACATAGTATGATTTTGAAATGTTGGCCAATGGTGCATTCATCGATTAACTTGGTAAATCTTACACTTCTCATCATTCGCATCTCTTCACCATGACGGCGATCTGCGTCATGGCGAAGCTATTCTTTCGAGTGCTCATACGTCGCGACGTCCGCATGTTATGATGTCTACTTATGCACGCCGCGACGTCACATGTATGCATGAATGACTTTTGCCTAATTCTTCCATTCAATCAAACACTTTCTGCACTGGATTTTTGTGGCTGTTGTCTTCAAAGTTTTTACTAGTTTCAAAATGATGCTTGAGTTTTTGAAAATACCTCCCATTCTTTTAATGATAGTTAGAATTGGCAAAATTTTGCTCTTCATGTTTTCAAAGCACAGTGAATGGAAGCATGCTAACAAAGTAGCATTTTAAGTTTTTGAGACTTGAGATTGTTCATAGAGATAATACCTTTGTTGGAAGGATATTTGAGCCAAAATTTTCTTTTATCTTTGTGTGCGTCTGCTTGTTTCATTCTTCTCTAGAACTTGTTTTAATTCTTACTTGAAGCTTAATGGACTGGATTTTTGTTGAAATGATAGAGGCATTCCTTCCTCAACCCATTTTCTTAAACACAGTCCCTTACATATCTATCCCTTGCTAGCCCTTTGAGCCCTCTTGTTATGAGCATTTGCATTCATATTTTTATGGTGTCATTCGTTATTTTGCTTATTAAAAAAAAGTGTTCCACAAAAGGACAAATAGTGTTTTTCAACCCAAAAAAAAAGATCAATTACAATTTATGCAGAATGTATTGCATTTACAATAAAATAAAATAAAATAATAAAAAAATAATTATGCATTCTGTTTATGCATACGTTTAGTTTCCGAAAACTATTGACATCAGTTCCTTGTTTAGTGCATGTGCTCATATTATTCTTTCTTTCTTTCTCTTCATCCATTCATTTAGCCTACCATACATTACAACCCTAAAAGTCCTCTTGATCTTCAAAATGATAGTTCTTGTGGTGGAGAAATAGAATTGACACAAGCCTATGGTAGGAGATGGATTAAGCAGACTGAGAGCAAAAATATCTCTAGACACAAGTGAGATGAGCGCAAACACTATATCTTGAGTGATTCTCTTTTGTTCAATCTCTTGTACTTGAATTCTTTTAATGTTTGTTTTATTAGCACTCTTTCACTTTATTGTGGTTTATTTCTGAGGAACTGAATTGCGTCAATCCCCTTTTATTGTTTTGAGCATGGCAGATATTTTCTTTCCCTCTTGTATTCTTTTTTACTCTTGCAAACTTTGTCCAGGAGTACAAAGGTCTAAGTGTGGGGGAATTTGATTGAGCCAAGTTTACATTATAAATTGGCTACATTTTCTTAGCTGCTTATGCATTGGTTGACTCCTAATTGATGATTTTTGTTCTTAAATTGGTTCCTCATACCGATCTCTTTTAATTCACAATTTGTCAATAAATGTCATGATTTGATACTACTTTCTCTATGATTTTCATGAGGACAATTGATACTGCAAATTGTTATTTTTATTGCAGGAGCAAAGGAGTCAACACATCAGGAAATCAACAGTCATGAGGTCAATCTGCACGTCGCGACGAATATTAATCAACACTTCGCGACGAGCAAATCATTTCCACACGTCGCGGCGAATATTAATTTATACGTCTCGACGAGCAAGCAATTCCATACGTCGCGACGAATATTAATTCGCACACCGCGACGTACGAGCAGATATCCGACCTGAAATGGAAAGTTTGTCTCACTGCTCTGACCCGACCCGCATCCATTATATATAAACTTTGCTATTTTTAGGTCAGAAGCAAACGGGAGAGACTGGGATAACTGAGACTTGAATACGCATACACGTAGAGACGCTTCGGAGGCAGCAGAGACAACGTTCTACTCACCCTCATTTCCAGTTTTCATCATCATCGACCATTACAACCATTATCGTCACCGTCAGTATCTTCTGCTATTATGAGTATCGCTCAATCTCCAGTAGTCGAGGGAGAGTCCAGAGCTATGCGTAGCTAAGTCACATTTCCTCTTGAAGATGTAGCAATGGCTTGAGTTCACCGGAAGCTTCAAAGGGGAGTAATCATATAGTGTCTGAAGTTTAGTTATATTTGTGTCAACTCTGAGTTAGAGGTTGCATCTGTATTGCTAGATTAGCATGGTTAACAGTTTAACCGTGTGCTGAACACTATGTTGCAATTTGGACAAAGTGATTTGTAGAACTTTTGATTCTTAATATATGAAGTCTCATATATTTCATTCGGATATTGCATTTACTCTTTTAATCTGCCTAGTTGTGTTTGATTTAGACGGTTGTGTTTGTATCCGATTGACCGATTGCATTTACTTGTCCAATTTTCACACTAATGTTTTTCACAAAGATTTAAATAATGGAGTTCATTAATTAAATCTTTGGACCTAAAGAGTCCTTTAAGGTTGATCTTTCGAAGCTTAGTGGATTCGATGCCCGAAAATTCATTTTTTTGAACTGTGATAGCCTGCGCCCATTTTCAAGAGGATTTATTATCATTTGCTCATTACCGAAAATTTCAAGTTCATTTATTCTATCAAAAATCCAAAACATTCTTTTATACTTTTCTCAAATTTTAATCATTTTTATCAGTTTCGATCAAAATACCAAAACCCCCATTTTATCAACTTTGATTGCAATTTTTGACATTTAGGCTAGCTTAGACCTTTTTCACTTGGTTCCAATTAAGTGAGACGACCCGAGTATTGCAACCTATACAGTAATCTTGGAATTTATTATATTTGACCAGTTTCCAAGGATTGATCGTAAGATCGAATCGACAGAGCCGCGATCATATGAATTTATGCGTTTATTGACATGAATGTGAGCTTATTATGGTATGAAAGAAGAATACGAATAAGAATAAGTTTCGTTATATTGATATTGACTTACTAGCATCAGTAAAAAGATTGTGATAATTTGAGTTTTGATTGAAGAAAGTTAAGTTTCGAATTATATACGATGGATTAAAGATGATTATTGAGATCTGTATGATTGATAAGAAGTTTGTATGAGTTGAGATTAGTATAAGGATGGATTTCCTTTTAAAAAGGGGAAATTATTTGTTTTTTTTGGATGAGATTGAATAAAGATGAAAGAAATATGAAAGGATTGAATAAAAAAAAGAAAGAAAAAAAAATTATACCGGATTAGAGTAGAAATGTCTAAGGTTTCCAATGCGATAGTTTTTCTAAAGTGTATGTTTTCATATGTCGAAAATTCGTATGCGATTCACTTTTATTTGTTTGCACCGCTTGTTTGATTCCGATTAGATTATTCGTTTAGTTCGTTTCGCCTTTCGTTGTGATCCGACTTTCGGTTTAGTTTCGATTCGATTTGAATCAGCTTTCATTTTGTCTCAGTATTTGATTTGCTTCGATTCGATCGTTTTTGCTTTCGTTCGATCCGCTTTGTTTTTTTTTTTTTTTGGTTGGGATTCGATCTCCAGATCTGGTCCCAACAGAGTTACTTAACAAGACTTACAATAAATAAAACTATGGTTTTATACTTAAATAATGGAAGGAAACAATTATATTCTTAATATGTACTTAATATCTAACCGAGAATTTTATTTTGTTAGCCTCGTTAAACATAAATTATATATACAACACCACATTTTCAAGTACGTGATTCATTATGCATAAAAGGTATATCAATAATATAAATAAAACATGTAATTTATCATGCTAATATAATCGAATTAAGCATAAACCGTTAACTTTTTTCTGATTCTAATTTTTGAAAAGGTTAAAAAAGTTAATATTAAAGCCCTTATAGGCCACAAAAAGAGTCAAAATATACATCTCGAGTCCTTAAACCATATTATATAAAAGCCCTATAATAAACCCATTTCACTAGTTACAAGTCGAGCTTAATTTCCTAGCTGCATAGCAAAGATCCCAAAACTTAGGAGTACATAAACATCAAGAACACTTTTCTAAACTCTCCAAGATATCATAATTCTCTCAATATATTTAACTTGAGTTTTTGGTATGAATATCTATTCCCTGACCCGAAGTTTCAACTCTGTAAAGATATTTTCTGTGGTTCTTTTCAGTTCTTGGAAGCACCTTAAGTTTCTTTCTTCCTAAATCATGTATAATCATAAACCAAGAACCATTAGGGACACCTCTCTATCATCCTTGGAAAAGATCATATCTTCCTGTAGCCATCTCACAAACTTCAAAAAGTTATGGTTAACCTTGCCCAAATGACATAGGTTCAATATTTCCTCCTATAATGCAAAGGAAAAGATGCACTTAAAGAACCAATGAGAGAGGCCTTTTAGACTTTATTTGTATAGGAAAAAATTGTTGGTGATATTTAAGTATTTTAATTTATTAAGAGTTGTCAAATTGTCCATCATTATTAACCAAAGTCTAAATGACACTCTAGGAAATATAATTTTGTTCCACATCTACTTAACCCAAGTTAAGTTTTGTCCCCTGATCCTTAAAACTTTTTTATAAGATTGATTGGTAAAGGATCTTGATGAATGAGCCAACCTTATGTAAGTGTCAATCCTCTCCATATTGGGATTATAATTAGAAATTACATGCTTTAAACACCTTAGAATAATGTACCAATGGTTTTGATAAGAACCTTAACTTGAGAGTGTCTAAGTACGTTTCTTGATAACTCCTGAGCCATTTAGATGGCATAGATATGACTTGCATTACCCCAGCTATAAAAATATAAAAAAGCTTCCTTCTATTACCTATCTTACGTTTGATAAGTTCTCCAAAGTATCTTTGAGTTTTAGCAGTTGCATTAAGAACCATTTGAAGGATGCTCTACTTCTGATTTCCTATAAGCTCTTCCCTTTAAGTGTTCTCTCGTTTCACCACAGTGAATCCTGATTCTCAAATAGTCTCCATATATTACACTAGCTATATAACCTAATTCTTTCAACTAGTGGAATACATTCTTTAGATCAAAGTTTTTCAATTGATATTCGTAAATTAAAATAGAAAAATGGAGGTTACTTAACTTGGAGCCCTATATTGTTGATAAGCACCTATATAGATGCTTACCTTTAGAAAAAAGGTAGCATATGACTTTTATGTCTATTTAGTGTCAACCTTGATAAATTGTTTAATGTTTTAAGTGATTGTATGAGAAGACTTACTAATTTGTCATTATTTTTGGAGAATATAATTAAGTCATCAGTAGAAACAAAACAAGGAATGTCAAGCTTCTTGCATTTATTATGGAACTTAAAGCTTGGATCATTATTAATCTTGCGATTAACTAACCTGGATAGAACTTCCATATATAGTATCAACAAGTAAGGAGAAATTGGATCTCCTTTTCTATGTCCCTTTTGTAGGTCAGGATGAATCCTTCATTTTCTTGCATTTTCTTATCCTATCTTTTCTCTAATCCATCTCCTTGTTGTTCTACAAAGAAAATGAGTTTGAACATTAAAAAAAATGGCTTAAGGATTGTATTTCTAACTCATTTTAACTCTTGGCTTCCAACTTGTGCCTAAAACTAAATGTGAACCAAAATGAATATCTTAAGCATCTTATAATATTAATCGCTAAGTATTAAGGAGTGTATATATAAACAATCAAGCACATATCAAGTTCTCCTATACTAGATTTTGACCTTCCTCGAACAAAACAAAAAAATCAAAGTCACAAACCAAAACACTTCCACTTTTCCATATTTTTCAAAAATAGATAGTCATAAGAAAAGAGAAATAACTTTCAAAACTATGGCAAGAACTAAACATTAAATTCCTCGACTTCTGATTAATCAATAACCATTCCCTACAGAAATTGATCAATCTAGGGATAGACTTTGATAAAACGAATTTAAGAATAAGATAGATCTAAAGGTACACTCAAACACCATTAATGACCAAGACATTCCACAACTTTGCATAACTTTTAATTTCTGCACCAGTAAGATTCAAATGCATAATCATGAATCAAAGGAATTTTAAAGGTTATAACGTAAGCAAAGGTTAACGTGAGATGTATTTGCATAGTGTAGTGAAAAATCCATCAAAGCTAATGAAGCAAGAAAAAAACACTCAATGTAACATTAAGCGCAAAAACTAACATTCACTCAAAATTGGGTTCTATCAGCTATGATGAATGTAAAAACTATGTTTTACACCTTATATTAAAGCCTTCATACATAAACCATAAGAAGCATAAGGAATTAGAAGGAATCAGACATAGAAATTAATGGTAAACAACACAATACAACTATAAGGAGTAATCCTTCAAAGTAACATCGCCCTCATATGCATCACACTCAAATCACCTATTCCATACAACTTTTGGAGGAAATAATAATATAAATGATTTTTAAAAAATTTCCTCCTTGAGGATTTTATTTAAAACATTTTTTCTTTTCTTTTGCTTTTTGTATATAAAATTGAAAGAAGCTACATCAATAATGGAATTCATTGATAAGAGATAAAATGGCATTCCAACAATTATAACCAACCTACATATATGCACGCCCCCACACTTATACCTTTGTGCATCCACAAATATCAATAATCATAATGCTTCACTAGCTTTATGAATTGGGTAAGAGACAAATTTAGTTTAAGGCATATAATGTTGGGTCTTGAATTTTCTGAATTTCCTATAAATTTCTTAAATAGTTGTTTATGTTTGTATGTTGGTTTAATTTTTTTATTTTAGAATTTGGCCATTAATTAGAAATTGGAGGGAGGAATTAGAAATTGAAATTAAAATGAAGGGTTAGGTATAATTTAGAATTAAGTTAGCTTAAGTGGTGGTTAGAGCCATATAAGATAAAATAAGGGCAAAGTTGGAAAGGCCATGTAAGTGAGGGGTAATATTGGAAGGAAAGGAGTAACAAAAAGGGAAAAATTAGAAGAGGAGAAGAAGAGTGTCGTGGAAGCCATAGAGAGGAAGAGAGAAAACGTGAGGGAGAGAAGAAAAGAGAAGAAAAATATTTAAAAAAAACTAGGGAAAGAGGAGGAAAAATTCGTGGGAAGAAGAAAAATCAAGCTTTCCAAGGTAAGTTCATCATCTTCTTCATGCTTTAGTTAAGAAATGGGTTATGGTTTTATGAATGAGGAGTTGTAGAGAGAAAGAGGAGTTTGTGTTGGAAATGTTTGGGGGAAGAAGAAGAAGGTGAGATCCATAGGGATTTTGGGTTTCTAAGCTAGGTGTTGAGTTTTCTAACCTATATGAACTATGGGTAGGTTCAATTGAAGCTTGATTAGGGTTAATTTCATTTTATTAAGATTTTGGAAATTTGGGGAATTTCCAATTGAATTGGAATTAAATGAGAACGTTGGTTGTGTTAGGGAATCAAGGACAACCTACCCAAGAGCAAGAGGAAGGACACCATTGAAGTTAGATTTTCCAAGAGTACAAGGTGGGTAATTTATTTATAGCTGTTGTGTAATATAAGCAAAATGCCTTGTTTGTGTATTATGTGCTAAATGGCTTGCTTTGAAATGTTGTGATATGGAAAATGCATTATGATGTGTTTTAATGCATGTTATGCATTGAGATATGTATGACTTTTTGATATAATCTAGTTGAGTATGATCTTGCTATGTCATTGAATAGTGTCATGGCATTTTGTATAAAGAAAAGTATGAGAATATGACCAATTGATTTGAGCATGAAATTTGATTATGTGTGGGTGAGAGAGGAACCGTTTCGTAGTCACGTGCACGTTGACGTAAAGCCTTCTCCTGGCTGCCCGTTTGTGGCCCATGAGATTCGAAAATGGACTCGTTTTGTTCACGGTATAAACTTCGGTTTCGCCGTTTTATTTCACGGAACCCTCGAGCCATTTGATTGTGCATTTGCATTTTGATGTGTTAAGCTATGCTCTTAATTGAATTACATCCCAAATGCGATGATGCTATGAATTGTGAAATGTTAATTGAATTTGTCAATGTTGAACTTTCATTGTGAAGTGTATGCTTATGTGGATGTCTATATATATATATGCTGGATTGTGTGGCTCATCGCCAATGGCTATAAATATCTTAGCCACTGAGCTGTGTAGCTCAACCCAATATTTTTCCCACTCCTCAAGTTCAGATCGAGAAGAGCAGTGAATCCTTGCAAGGCAATTGGACCATTTCGAGAGAGTTAGCTTTTGTACTAAGTTAGTAGTTAGATTTTTGGATAGCTTTAGTAGCATACTGAACATTGAGCATCAAATGCATTTTGTAACTTGTGTTGAAACTTTGATGAAATGTCGATATGTATGAAAGCTTTGTATGAATTCCATTTTGAATTGGAAATGAATTGAGAACTTGAGAAGTTCCCTTGTGTATGTGCTTGTTTATCTTGTTGTGTGCAATGCCTATTCCAAGTTTTCTTAAGGGTGAAAATTGTGTATTGCTTTCATGGGAGAAAACTAGGTTGATTTAGGCCATATTAGGCAAAATGGTCTTCTTGAACTTTGTAGTTTATTCTCTTAGCTTTCCAACGCTAGAAAGTTTGTAAAATTTTGGTATCGGAGTTGAGAGATATGAGTGTTGTAAGTGATGATGTTTTATGGGAGGTATGAACATGACAGCTATGGTGAATGTTTAGAGTTTGTGTGTTTTATGAGTTATTTGAGTTGAGATTTGGGAGTTTAATGCATTTAAATTGGTAATTGAATGTTTGTGGAGTGTTATTACACTTGAAGGGTTGAATTTGGGGAGTTTATGAGTGTATATGGTGTTAGGATAGAGGTTGGAAGCATTGGAGAGGCTTGGAAGGGGTTTTGGGTCACACGTGTCCGTTAAATGGACATGGATGTCTGTTTAATGGACCTTATCGAGCAAAAGCACCCTCAGTCCAGCGTATGTCCGTTAAACAGACATGGTTGTTCATTTAACGGATATTCTCGAATGAAAAATGGCGTTTTAGCTAGTGTATGTTCGTTTAACGGACATCCTCAGGTCAGCTACAGTAAATTGTGATTTTGATCAGTTTGGAAGTCGAATCTCACTTTGAGGTCTTCATAAGAGTTGTATAGCTAGATGTCTTATTTTCAATGGTTCAAGAATGAAATCAATCTGACATTTATAGAAGACGTTATGGCAATCGCGCCATGACATGTTCAGTTGGAATAAGGACAAACATATTGGATTCTCTTGACCATAACTTCTTCGTCCGACCTCCAAATTGAGTGATTTTTGAAGCATTGGATTTCTAAGAAGTTTTTCTACCTCTCCATAAAAAATTGGTAGCTTGTTCCTTTGAACTCAAAAGGATTGATTCAAAGCAAGTGAGGGTTCATTGAAATAACCCTACAAGGAAACCCGCTTACGCTTTTTGATTTCGAATCGGATAGTGGGCTCTGGGAATGGGGTCCAACACCTTGGTTAGACTTCGGAAATGGGGCCCAACATATAATGTGGCTAGTATAAAGAGAAAAGGCAAATAAAACTCAAAGGGGCTTAACAATAGGAAAATCATACCAATAGGTCGGCTATTTGGTAATGTAGCTTGTCAAACAAAGAATGCCTATATCATTTTCATGTTAATACATGTGATAAAAATGTAGACTCAAATAGAAAATCAAAGCAAAGTCAAGATATATATGTCATAAAGGTCACACATAAAAAAAGACAATGAGACTAATATGGATGTGTCATTCTATAAAGGCTCAAAATCTCACTAGCTTGTTTTTATCCATTAATCACTACTCTTCTAAAGGTAATACACAGTGACCAATCACAAGAGTAAAATTAAATGTCCAAGTTTCCATGAATTATTCTAGTCAATTCACTCTCTAATGATTATTTTATATTCCTAAAAGCAATAAAAAAGAGAAAATGCTTGTTTGTTTGATTTTAAAAACACCTAAGAAAAAATACATAAGTAATAAACAATCTTAAAAACATGCATAAAAACTAAGATCTCCACCCCCACACTTAAAACTTACATTGTATCCAATGTAACATCAAATGTAAGAAATGGAGCATTTAACAAAAACAACAAATGTGATAATGTAAATGAAAAGGAACAAACTTCCTTTGGGTTACCTCCTAATTAATGACTTTATTTCATATTGTTGACTCGACTCGATATTGCCCTCACAAAGGGATGCCATTTACGTTTTTAAGCATCATCACTCGCCCATTCTCTGTTTTGAAGCCTTTATAGTATGGCTTCAAGCGTTGACCATTCATTTTGAATGTCTTTTCTATTTTCAAACTTTGTATCTTTAATGCACCAAAAGGAAAGATAAAAGATACCACAAAAGGACCAACCCAACGAGAGCGTAACTTACTTGGGTATAATTTGAGTCTGGAGTGATAGAAAATCACTTTCTGACCCATAATAAAGCTTTTCCTAAATTTTTTCTTATCATGAAAAACCTTGGTCTTTTCCTTATATATCATGGCATTCTAACAGGAGTCATTTCGCATCTCTAGCTCTTGTATTTGCATTTTTTATACACTCTCATGTCATCAAAATCCACATTGCATCGCTTTATGGCCCAATACACCTTATATTGCAACTCCATTAGAATATGACACAACTTCCCAAACAGCAATCTATATAGAGACATCCCAATTGACAACTCATAATCCATCTTATAAGCCCACAATGCATCTCCCAACTTCACATTCTAATCCTTTCTATTAGGCTAAATTGTTTTCTCTAAGATTGACTTAGTATCTCTGTTAGACACCTCAGCTTGGCCACTGGTTTGGGGATGGTAGGAGGTGGAAACCTTATGCATGATGTGATATTTCTTGAACAACATTTCCATCACCCTATTGCAGAAATGAGTTCCCCTATCTCTTATGGTTTCCTTTGGCATCCAAAACCTAGAAAGGATGTTAGATTGGATAAAAACTGCAACAATTTTTATGGCATTAGTGTTTGTGGCTTTAGCTTCCACTTACTTGGAAACATAATCAACTGCAAGAAATATATAATTAAAACCAAAAGAAGGAGGAAAAGACCCATAAAATCAATACTCCAAACATAAAAAAATTTCACAAAAAAATGAGAGTTTGTGGCAATTGATTTTTACAAGACAAGTTACCTGATCGTTGGCAACTATTACATGGCTTGTAAAAGATATATGCATCCTTGAAAAATGAGGGCCAGTAAAAACCACTCTCTAGAACTTTATGGGCAATCCTATTTATCCCAAAGTGTCCTTCACAATCATATGAATGGCAAAAGGCTAAGATTAAAGGCATCTCACTATAAGGAACACACCCTTTTATGACTTGATCTGTACAGTGTCTCCATGGATATGGATTATGCCAAATATAGTACTTGGCTTCATTCTTCAATTTATCCCTTTGAGCCTTTGATAAACCAATTGGCAATTTGCCAGCAACCACAAAATTCACGATATCTACATATCCTAGAGATGTCAAATTGGTAGAAAATAGTTGTTCATCTTGAAATGTTTCGTTTAGAGGGATATTATCTTCCTTTTTGACTAAATGACTGAGGTGATCAACAACCACATTTTTTGTCGCCTTCTTATATCTTATCTTTAAGTTAAACTCTTGAAGGAGGAGAATCCATCTAATCAACCTTAACTTTGCTTTTTTCTTTGTAAGCAAGTACCTCAAAGTTGTATGATCAGAATAAACAATAACCTTAGCACCTAGAAAATATAACTAAAATTTCTCTAAATTAAAAACTACAAATAAAAGTTTTTTTTTAGTTGTAGCATAATTTAATTGAGTTGAACTTAAATTCTTCAAAGTGTAATAGATGGCATGTGAAGCTCTGCCCACTCCTTGTCCTATAACTGCCCCTATTGTATAGTCACTTACATCACCCATGATCTTGAAAGGGAGGTCCCACTTTAGAGGTTGAATCACTAGTGGGGACCTTATAAGCTTCTTAAGTTTAATGAAGGCCTCCTTATAATTATCATTGAACCCAAAGGAGACATTGTCTTGTAACATCTTGCACAACCTTGAGGATATCTTTGAGAAATCCTTGAAGAATCTGTGATAAAAACCTACATGTCTAAGAAAAGAATGAACTTCGTGCACATTTGAGGGGTAAGGTAAGGCAAAAATGATATCAATGTTAGGCTTGTCTACTTTTATACTCCCAGAAGATATAACATGCCCTAAAACTATACCTTGATCTATCATAAAATGACATTTTTCCTAATTGAGTACAAGGTTCAATACACCTTTCCAAGATAAGAGCATATTTTCTAAGCATTTATCAAAAGAAAAACCATAAACTTTAAACTCATCCATGAATACCTCTATGATTTCCTCAACGTATTAAGAGAAAATGCTTACCATAAATCTTTGAAAGTTGGTGAGTGCATTGCATAATCCAAATGGCATCCTTTGGTAAGAAAATGTACCAAATGTGCATATAAAGATGTTCTTTTCTTAATCCTTTGGTGCAATCTAGATATGATATAACCTGAAAAGCCATCTAGAAAATATTAATACTCATATCTAGCTAATCTTTCAAGCATTTGATCAATAAAGGGGAGGTAGTAGCTTCAACTCCACATTAGGTACCTGTATATCAGAAGTTACAACTTTTGGTAAGATTTAGGTAACTTTATAGAAGCTAGTTCATACCTTACGGGAGAGGTTTCCAATAACTATAAGGTAGCCACCATCTTAATCAACTCTTCTCCTAATTGAGCACCACTAATGGCTTTTGATTCTAGGTTCTTGGTGAGACTACTTTTAATTGATTCTTGCAACTTAATTTAAACATTTCCTACACTAAGAGATCAATAACATCAACAAAGAAAACAACATGATCATTTTGAAGATGTTTCCTTGCATTCAAAATGTTAAAATGAATTACTTCCCCATCAAATTCTATCGTGAGGGTGCCCTCATGAACATCCATCTTAGTTTGGGTGGTATTAAGAAATGGTCTCCTTAGTAAGATAACTATTGGATTATACGAGGTTTCATCATCCATATCTATTACGTAAAAATCTACAACAAGCACCAACTTATTTACCTTCACCAATACATCCTTAACTACACCATTAGGGTAAGCATTAGTACAGTCAACTAATTGTATGATAAAACTTGTATCTTTTAAAGGGCCTAAATTTAAGGAAGCACAAATTGACCGAGGTATAACATTGATTGAAGCTCCCAAATCTAACATAGCTTTATTAATCATAGTGTTAATAATTTTACAAGGAATAGTAAACATACCTGGATCTCGGCATTTCAGAGATATCTTCTTTTAAAGACTGCATAAACATTCTCACCCATTATGACCTTCTTGTCACCTCTCAGCTTTCTTTTATTGGTACACAATTCCTTAAGGAATTTTGCATACCTGGGCACTTGCTTGATTGTGTCTAGCAAAGGTATGTTCACTTCTATCTTTCAAAAAGTCTCCAATATCTCCTTATCTTTTTCATCCTTGTTCGATTTTGCTAATCAGCTAGGAAAAGGTGGAGGATTACTCTTAACTATATTAGGGCTTTAAAAGTTTATCTTTGTATTGGATGAGGGATTTCCTTTATTTAACAACTCCCTCTTAATCTCTTCTTCATTGTCCATCCTTAGTAGGGTCCTCTTAGGAGTCTCAAACTCCTTGCCACTCCTCAAGGTTATCACCCTAATGTTCCTTAGATTCACCTCAATTTGAGATGGGAACTTCCCTCCACTTTGTGATTGTAGGTGGTTGATAGCCACCACCATCTAACCCACCTAGCTTTCTAAGTTCTAGATGCTCGAATATATATCTTGCTGGAATTGTTTCACATCCTACTAAAACTGTAGAGTGTTAATAGAAAGAGACCCAACTAAGTCTTCCAGAGATGTACCTGAATTGGAACATGAGGCTTGTTACCTTGGTTGGAATTGTTACACTCCTTATGGCCTATTCTGGAAGTGATTATGCTATCTATTTCCCCTATAAATTAGGTTAGGATGGTCTCTCCATCCTAGTTATACATCTATGAATATGAATTATACTGATTAGGGAAATTCCCTCCCTTACCATTGACCTATTCCATACTTCCCTCTTATCAAGTTGATTGCCCATCAGTCAGATGGCCTATATTTGCATATATTTTGCAAGCCTTTAATTATGCCTGTCCAAACGTAATTTTTATAAGAAAAGACATTAATTCTTCTAAACAATGTTATGTGGATGAAATACTTACCTCATTTACACAACAAACATCGTTGCAAGTTTCAAATTGTTAAGTGTTAGTGGTTATGCTCTTAATTAATGTTTGGGCCTCCATAGGAGTCTTTTCATAGAGTGCCTAACCACTCGCTACATCGACCAAGCTCCTCTCCATAAGTAGCAATCCTTAGTAGAAATATTGGATAAGTGTAAAGGATCTAGAAGGGGGTTGAATAGATCTTTAAGCTTTTTGTAATTTTCTACAATAAAATCAGAAGTTAATTCACACAAAAAAAATTAAGCAAATTTAAATTGAAAGAGTAGGGAAGAAGAGAAAACACTATTTTTATAGAGGTTCGGAGCTAAGACCTACGTCCTCTACCTAAGCTCCCACTTAGGATTTTGCAAACCACTTTATTGCACACTTTGTAGTTCAGTGTGAACATTTTACAATGCCACTTGATTTCCGGCTCAAGCTACCTTTACCCTCGATTTGTTTTCCGACACAAATCCTACCCCACATGTGACCTTTTACTAGTCACTCAAATTCTAAGAGAAATAGGATAAAGTTTGAAGAACAAAGCTCAATACAATGATGTAACAAGATAGGAACAATAATGAGCAATTTTGGAGCAATAAAAGAGTATTTTCACTTGTAGAACTTCGGTAGTCTCTTCATCAATCATCCACTCTTTATACTTGAAGAAAAATAGCTGTTGGAAGCCATTTTAGCCGTTGTATGATTGTTATGACCGTTCCTTAACATCCTCCTTTCCATTTGTGACTAATTGAACCATTGGAATTAATTTGTTGTACCCATAAGTCGACTTGTCGTCATGTATAAGTCAACTTGTGACAACACTTTTCATAAAATTTCATCTCCGCTCTTCTATAAGTCGACTTATGCTATGTAAGTCAACTTGTGTCCTTCGATAAGTCGACTTATGGACTATTAGTCGACTTGTGTTGACAGATCTTCATGTATTAGTCGACTTATGATCTTCTAGTCGACTTATGTTGTTTGGATCTTGATATATAAGTCGACTTATGATGTGCTAGTCGACTTATGTAGACTTCAACGGTAATATCCAATCAAATCTTCTATAATCTTCATTATTAATGTCTCTTGCACTTATAAGGAAACTTCCATCTTGATTCTTCAATGATTAATTACTTGCCCATCTTGATTTGCACCATTCTTTTATTGAATATTAATCCCAAAATACCTGAAAGAATTTCTTAACTAATTCTAGATATTTTATTATTATCAAAACATAAAGGGATTTAATTTGTTGACCACCATTGGTCCAACAATCTCCCCCTTTTTGATAATGACAAAATATTTAGAAATTGAAATGAAATTGAAAAATAAGAAACTTGATCAACGTTTTTAATCCCTTGTCTCGATGGTTAGTTTGTCTCCCCCTTAATTAATAAACCAATGAATTCAATAGAAATCAAGATAGTCGCAAATCAAACACACCCCCCCTTAATCAAATGTCTGTGACTAAAGGATATCAAAATTCAATTTCCAATATTACTCCCTCTTTTTTTCATAATCAAAAACCAATATGAAAAATAGTCACAATGGGAGTTCATAAACAAACAAAATAGCAAGCACAAAGAAATGCAAAGTTATCACATAACATAGCAATACAAATATCAGAAAGTCATAAGAAGCACCACACACTTGAAATAACAAAGGAAGAAATGTTGGTCGAGGGAAAAGCAATACACATCATGATGAAGAATCATCATGCCTACAACCTAACTTCTTAAAAATCTTCTTGAGCATGCGGTGTTGAGCATCAACCTTCTTCGCCAACCCAACAAACATACTCTGAATATTATCAACACGATCATTTAGGTCATCCAATTGATAGTTGATTTCATTTAGCTCCTCGTGAGATACCTCACTCCTTCTTACATTACTGGGCCGAGAGCTACTCGGACGATCCGCTGCCCTCTTAGACCGTTTTCGTGGCGGCACTTGCTCACTCTCCAAGGTCAGACCGAGTTTCTCTACATGATAGTAGTATACCCATCCTTTTTCAACAATTTTCACCAGCTTCATGCTTCGCAAATTATAAGGAGTGAATCTCCAACTCTGAGGATATGGATAATGTGCATAATTATTCAGATCACACCTTTGTAACTGAGAAAGAGAGGTTATCAAAGCAGCATAAGGCATTCCCTTATGCCGGACTGGTTTCCCTTTAAACTGACCACGTAAAAGACTAGCCTTTTTCCTCATCATCTGGATAATCAAGCTGGGGTAATTAATCCTTCTCCCTTCTTCCATATGCCACAAAATTTCTTTATCCAATGAAGTAATTTGATTATTACTTGCCTTCTTTGGGTAAACAACCCTGTTAATAGCATAATGTAGCAAACGATAATTTAAAGGCAAGTCCATTGCTTCAAAGGGAGGGGAGTGATCAGAACATAACTGACTAAGCAGGTCAGCACCTTTCTCTTCAGTATAGCCGAAATTTTTGTCGGCTTCCTCATCGGTATCACCATCCTCATTTCTCAAAATATCAAAATCAATAAAAGATGCTCTAGGCCTTTCTCCTCCTCTAGGCAAATGAAATATTGTACACAAATTTGATTCACACAGAAAAATTTATTTCCTGTTAATTTTGGATTGTAAATTGACTCCATCATCAACATTGCTACCAGTCACAATGAGATTCGCATAGAACTCCCTAACCACATCTTCATAAATATCATCCTAAAAACCTAAGAAATCTCGTAGTCCAAGATTAACAATTTCAGAAAACACATCTGAAAATTCACTGTAGTCTAGCTCACTCTAGTCAAATCTCATTGAAGGAATTAATACTTCATTTTGGAGTACCTTGTAATACAAAGTTTGTGCTTCCCTTGAGACAAACCTAGGTTCAACCACATCATCCTCTCTGGAAGCGTCTCCCCTCGTAGAAGACCCACGAACTCGTGGTCCATAGTGAACACGGGGACTTTGTGGAGGAGCGGGTTCTTTGCCTTTCCTTGTAGATTTTCGTGGAGCCATGGATTTTTAGAGAGAAGTTGAGAAAATCGCAGGTTAGGGTTTGAGAAAGATGAGAGAGGGGTTTTCGAAAAAAGGAAATTGATGTGAAGAGATAATGAGTGGGTGTTGTGACAATGGAGGTCGAAAGATGATGGGCAAAGAAGATTTGAAGAGATTGGAAGAAATAAGTCAACTTGGAGAAGAAATTTCAGAGGTTTAGAGAGAAATAGGTTTTCGGAGAATGTGAAGAAGAAAAGGTTTTAAAGAATCCGTGTAGACATAAGTCGACTTGTTATCTTCATAAGTTGACTTATCGACCTTCATAAGTCGGCTTGTCAATCTTTATAAGTCGACTTATCCTGACATTTCTTCATTCCCAAAGGCTGTGTAAATCATAGGTCAACTTGTTTCCATATAAGTCGACTTGTTACCAGACATGTCACCAATTAGTCAACTTAGACACCCATTAGTCGACTAGAAAGTATCAGAACTCCAAATAAATCACATTTTAGCCTAAGTGTAAATCATGATGATGGAATCTTCAGATGTGATTGCACAATTGCCTCAAAATTTGACCATTTGATATATGAATGTTGCCAAAAACATATTCAACCAAAAGAGTTTAAATCACACATGCCTAATTTCAATTTAATATTCACAAACACATCTTCCTTAAGAGGTTTAATAAAAATGCCAGCTAATTGGTCACTAGAAGATACATGCTTCAAGCAAATGTCACCTTTTAAACAAAGATCACGGATGAAATGATGTCTAATTTCTATATGCTTTGTTCTACTATACAGAATTGGATTTTTACTCAAACAAATTGTACTGGTATTGTCACAATAAATAGGAATATTTTTAATCACAATGCCATAGTCAAGTAATTGATGTTTAATCCAAAGAACTTGGGAACATTCACTCCCAGCTGCTACATATTCAGATTCAGCAGTGGAAATAGCTACACTAACTTGCTTTTTACTAGCCCAAGATATCAAAGATGATCCTAAGAAATGACACAAGTCACTAGTGCTTTTTCTATCGATCCTACAGCCACCATGATCAGCATCACTAAAAGCATATAGATCAAATGATTCACAACTAGGATACCATAAGATATGATTAACAGTTCTACTCAAATACCTAAAAATTCTTTTGCAAGCACTTAAGTGAGAAATCTTAGGAAAAGATTAAAATCTAGCACAAAGACACGTGGCAAACATAATATCAGGTCTAGAGGAAGTTAAATACAAGAGAGAGCCGATCATACCTCTATAGAATTTTTGATCAACTTCTTCTTCATGTTCATATTTCTCCAAGACCACATTTGTTGCCATTGGTGTTGCTGCCACTTTGCATCCTTCCATTTTGAACTTCTTTAGAAGTTCCTTGGTGTACTTAGATTGGTGAATGAAGATGCCATTTTTGAGTTGCTTGATTTGCAATCCAAGAAAGAACTTGAGTTCTCCCATCATGATCATTTCAAATTCACTTTGCATTAAATCACTAAATTCTTTGCACAAAAATTCATCAGTGGCACCAAACACAATATCATCAACATAAATTTGACAAATAAGCATATCTTGATCAACATGTTTAATGAATAAAGTATTATCAATCTTACCACGGACATACCCACGTTTAGAAAAGTACTCAACCTTTCATACCATGCTCTAGGTGCTTACTTTAATCCATAGAGTGCCTTCTTGAGTTTGTAGACGTAATCCAGATGCTCATGATCTTCAAATCCCGGTAGTTGTTTGACATAGACTTCCTCTTATATGTATCCATTGAGAAATGCGCTCTTGACGTCCATTTGATTTAATTTGATCCTTTTATGTGACGCAAAAGCACATAATAGTCTAATTGCCTCCAACCGAGTCACAGGAGCATATGTCTCATTGTAATCAAGGCCTTCTTCTTGATAAAATCCTTGAGCCACTAACCTTGATTTTTTTTAATCGCCTCACCATTCTCATCATATTTTATCCGATTTACCCATTTGACTCCAATAATAGTCTTGTACTTTGGTGGAGCTACCAAATCCCATACATTATTCCTCTTGAATTGATTAAGCTCTTCTTGCATAGCTAGAAGCCAATTCTCATCTTCAAGAGCTTCTTTTATATTCTTGGGTTCTACTAAAGAGATGAAGGCTGAATTGCTCATATTTTCATAAACATTCCTCCTGGTTCTTAAACCATCATTCAAATCACCAATTACTTGCTCCATAGGATGGTTCTTTTCTTTTTTCCACGTCTTAACGTCGAGTACATGATTTTCTTCATCTAACTTCAATTCATCAATCTTGGATTCAATTTCTTCAACTTTATTTCCTGAATCTCCTGCATCATCATCAAAGCAAACCTTTCTCGGGGGTGAAATCATGTCATCGAATTTAACATGAATACTTTCTTCAACACATTTAGTCCTATTATTATAAACTCTAAAAGCCTTGTTAGTTTGAGAATAACCAATAAACACACCAACATCAGATTTTGAAAAAAAAATTCCTAAATTGTTCTTTCCATTATTATGAATAAAAACTTTACAACCAAAAGGATGAAAATAAGAAATATTTGGTTTCTTACCTTTCCAAAGCTCTTATGGTGTCTTATTTTTGTCTCTTCGTAAATGCACCCTATTTATGACATAACATGCAGTATTGATTGCTTCCGCCCAAAATGATTTAGGAAGATCGTATTCATTCAACATAGTTCTACTCATTTCTTCAAGAGAGCGATTCTTCCTTTCTACTACACCATTTTGTTGTGGAGTTCTTGGTGTTGAGAAGTTGTGCTCCATTCCATATTTGTCGCAAAGACTCTCGAATGGTTCACATTCAAATTCACCTCCATGATCGGTTCTAATAGCAATAATTGACAAATTTTTTTCATTTTGAACCAACCTACACCACTTAGTAAATTTGTTAACGGCATGACTCTTATTCGCAAGAAATCTCACCCAAGTAAATCTAGAAAAATCATCCACAATCACAAGGACATAATTTTCCACTAAGACTAGCATGTCTAGATGGTCCAATGAAATCCATATAAACAAGTTCAAGAATCCTAGATGTGCAAATTTCCTTCTTTGGTTTGAAAGATTCTCTAACATGTTTGCCTTTTAAACAAGATTCACACAAGTGATCTTTAACAAATTTTATCTTAGGTAATCCTCTCACAATGTCATTTTTTAAAAGCTTAGAAATTAAAAGCAAATGAGCATGTCCTAATTTTTTATGCCATAAAAATGCATTTTCTTCTAATGTCACCAAACATTTTTCATTAAAAGAACTATCATCATATAAATTGTTGGGACCCGATCCAGGAACCGGATCCCAATCGAAAGGCAAAACGCAAAAACGAATAACAAAGGAGGCGGGATGAATCACAAACGAAACAAACGATGACAAAGCGGCAGAAATCGAATGATAAACCGAAAGAAGCGAACGCGGATACATGAATCGGAAATGCAATTGAATAAACGAATCAGATACGAATAACAAAGCGGATAGAACGAAATTAAAGCGAAAGAAATGCAATTTGCAATCAAACCAAAACAAACGAAGTACTCGAACTGAAATCAAATGCCGACATCCGTTGGAACAAATATACTCATCGAAATACGATCGCGTTGGAAACCTAAACTAATCCAATACGACAACCGGTATATTTTTTTTTAATCTTTATCAACCTTATACAATCAAAACAATATAATTTCCCTATTCGGAAACTCATCCTTATGCAAATCTCAATTCACTTAATTCTTCTTAATCATGCAATAACTCAAAATTCCATTTTTTTTAGCTAAACACTTATTCTAATTCTTTTTCTACCTTTTTCATAACAACGATTTCATCGAAAATCGGGCAGCATAATAGCTGTATTTAGAACAGCCCAAAAATCTGCAAAGGATAAAACGCACTTCTATAATTCTCACACAATAACCAGAATCATCGGACCCCCCGTCCGGTATCCAAAACACAATCAAACATACTCGTAACCCAGCATAAACAACCTCAACAATCATAACTCAAGCACTTCTATAATCCTCATAATCAAGTCACAATCATACTTCATCTTACAAATCATCATCCAAAATCAATATGTAATTTATAAACAAATCATAATCCACTTTCACATTCATATAAACTAACCATCATTTATTTACATAAACCAATTCCATAATCATTTACAAACTCAAATTCATACTCACTTTCAGCATTTAATTACATTCCGAAAGGAATACACTACAAAGTTTTATGTGGCTTTCCAAGCCATACACAAAGCCAATCCTAAAATCAAACTTTACACATAATACCAACGACAAGCAAAGATCGAACTAATATCTTGATCGACTTCCATCCGATCTCCTGCTTGAAAACCTGGAGATGGGGATGAGGAGGGGTGAGCTGAAATAGCTTGGGATAACATATTTACAAATTGAAACATAAGCAGAAAATCAATTTTCAAACAGTTTGCTCTTTATCCAGTTTACGTCCGAAAATTTATTCAAAAACTCATTTTCAAACTTTTCAAATCATTCAAATCTTTCATACACCGTTTCCAAAACCTTCATGGTTGAAAATCTCAAATCCTCATTCCTCGTAATTTCAAAACTTTTCGCAATGTATAAATAAATCGAAAACCTAAATGCATCACATCATAACAAAGCAAAAATCACATAACACAACAAAATGGTTTGGGTTGGTCCAAACGGAACGTACTGCACATTCCCGCATAGCAGTTATGTTCAGCCGTGAATAGAGGGGAGTCCGTAATCGAAGCTCCTATGCCACTAGCGGGCAGGTGGGAGAAGCCTATCAAAGGGAGACCAGTGCACTGACTCATACGGAGGGGACCTAACCAAACCCACATAATACACACAATCGAAAACGAAAATTCGGATTGCCCGAAGGCACATTTCGAAATCTTGATTTTCAAATCGTGTCTAACTAGTCACACCGACATCCACAACTACACATAATTTCATGTAGCAATTATATAACACATTCCCAATCATTCAAGAATGCACAATTTCCAAGACATTTAAACGAAATGCCATTCTCATGTTAGAATCTCACACATTTAAACACAAAGAATGCAAGCATCATAGTAATTTCTTAGAATCATAAATCAAACATTTTTTTTAATTTATCAATTCAAACAATTTTCATAATTATTAATTCATTCGAAACTTCATCAATTAATCAAATCATTCAAAATCAAGAATGTAAACAATTAAAACATTTTATTCAAATCATCCAAACCATTTTCATAATTTCTCAAATTTATCAAAATAACAAATCGAACAATTTAAACAATTTCTTAAATCATTACAAAATCATCGAATTTCAGAATATTTTTGCATTTTAAAACTCGTAACATTTTCCAAAACATTCGGAAACAATTACAATTCAATACTTTCCAACTTTTTCAATCAATTTCACAAATCAGTTGAAAACAAGAAATTGAACCTTTGTATCATTTTTTGTAATTTCGAAATTTTCTTGATTATCAAACATTTTAAAACTTGTAACTATTCTATATAAATAAAAAACATTCGAACTTAGAACTTTCAGCTTCTCAAATCATTGAACATATAACAAATTTCTCAGAGTATTCCATAAATAAGGACTTTAATCATACGAAAATCAAAATTGTCAAACATTTACACCAACACTATTTTATAAACAATTCTAAAGCATTCGGAAATCTTAATTTTTCAAACACTTTCATTCCGAAAGTATTCGAAATAATAAATATTTCAAACTTTTCATAAACAACAATTTATAATTAATTTCAAAGTATTTGGAAATCATAAATTTTCAAACATTTTCATAAATCATAATTTCTAAACAATTTCAAAAGCATTTTCGAGAATCAAAATCTTCCAAATATATTCGAAATCATAATTTTCAAACCTTTACATAAACTATATTTTATAAACACTTTCAAAATCTTGAAATCATACTTTTTTGTTTTTTTCAAACCTTTACATAAACGATATTTTTATAACAATTTCAAAGCTTTTGGAAATCATAGTTATTCAAACACTTTCATAACCAATAGTTTTATAAAATTTTTAAAGCATTAACTTTCATCATTCAAACCCAAAAGTGTCTCAATTATCAACTATCAAAGAATGCAACATTTGTCAAAAGTTAACAATTAATTTATTAATTTCAGAAATTCTATCAATTTATCAAAATCATACGGAAACAATAACAATTCAAAAATACTTTCCTTCTTGATTTTTCGAAAATATAAACAATAAACTTTCAAAACATTTGTTTCTTCTAGATCTTTCAAAAACAACCAATCAATCATTTAATTTCATCAAAATAGCCAAAACAATATTTTTCGAAAACAATAATTAAAAATCCATTCACTTTCTTAATTCCTCAAGAACACACACAAAGCTTATAATTCGAAATATAAATACATTACCCACCTCGAATCCTTGCTAGGAACTTGTCCAAAGCAGCAAGTCTCCAAGTCTTTCTTCTTTCCTCAATTCTAAAATTACCTAAGCCATAATCATCCAAAATTAACATCATAATTAACATAATCCTCAAAATTGACTGTAGGAAATCTATAAGTATCATAGTTCCAAGCTCTCTATAGCAATAATTTCGAAAATCCCCAAATCACAAAATTGGGCATAATCCTAATCATCCAAAATTAAGCATAATCATAGCATAATCTCTTCAATTCACTTTAGAAAACTCAATCCCATAACATCCTTAACCTATCTAAACCAAAAACTCATCAAAAGCTTCAAAATCAAAAACTTCTCTCTCCTACCTTTTTCTCCTCCATTTTCAGTATTTATAGGCTCCAAAGGAAACTTTCATGCTCTTCCCTCCTTTCCTCTTGAAGCAAGATAGAAAACCCCTAAGAAATTCATGGAAAAACCGAAACTTTCACTTTCCTTCTTCTTCTCCTCCATCGCCGACCATCTCTCTTCTCTCTTTCTCTCTTTCTCTCTTTCTCTCTTCGTTTCTTTCTTTCATTCTTCTAGCTGAAATCGTGACTTTCTCCTCTCCTAAAACGACAGCACTCTTCTTATCCTTTTAATGACTATAAAATGACTATCATGCCCCTTTCTTATAGCCTTCTAACTTAAGTTGTTAAGTAAACTTCCGAACTTGCCCCTGAAACATTATTGAAAAACTGACATCTTGCCTCTTGATTTGGAGCAGGTAAATGAAATAATTTGGCAAAACTTCCTTCTATAAAAATGTTCCTCTATGTCTAACGTTTCCAACGATACCAAAAAATCTCAAATCGGTTCAGAAACGAAGGAGTTATGACCAAAACACTTTCAGACCTGCACTTAACCACGACTGAACCTTACGCCAAACTTCACTCAAGAAATTGAACACCTTAGGGGCTAAATTGACCTTCGATCCCTTCACATGATTTGTAGTCCCATGTCTCAATTTTATTTTACAAAAATAATCGGTTCAATTGGATCTCTACAGATCCCGATTTTTGCAAAATACTGAACCATGTTCAGAAAATTATCTAACTCATAACCTTTAACCAATTCTTCGACCTTGATTCAATTAATCTCTTTCCATTTAATCTCCTAAAAATCATAAATTCCCATGAAAATGTAGCTAATTGTCTTAGAAATTTAACGCTTCAAAAATCGGATCAATCGGATGTCGTACGAAGCAATTAGACGCAAAGGATTGAGAGAGGGTCGGATTTTAAACAAAATAACAACACTTCTAACATACAAATATAACCACTTTTTTCAAAAATCACAACTCTTGATCCCGAACTCCAAACATTACAAAATTGGTGTCTATGGAAAGATAAAAGGAAGATCTACAACTTCCATGAAGAACTCGAAAATCAATTTCATCTCTAAAGGGGTCAAAAAATCCAATCAAAGGTTCTGTCCTAATCAACTTTTCCTAAACAACTTCCAAATTTCAGTCGATCATAACTCCTAGCCCCGATATCGAAAAATTGCAAACATTATGGCATCGAAAAGATTGACATACAAGCTACAACTTTCATTAAGGCCACTTTCTCTAATTCAGACCACAACCTTACGGCGATTTGCCTCAAAACATAGCACACGCAAACTTACCCTATGAACATTTTCAAAACACAAAGCAAAATACACTAACTTCGAAACATCATAACTTTCACTCTCGATATCGAAAAAATATCAAACTTTATGGCTACAGAAAGCTCTCGACAGAAGCTACAAGTCTCAAGAAGATCATTTCCTCAAATTTGGCCTAAATCAAAAGTCAACTTTTAACCCCAAAAAGTCAAACTCTTCCTTCATTCTTCAAATTTTTTTACACTTTTCTCTTTATTTCTCAATTTTCAACTTCAATTTCAAATCAACTCATTCTCTTAAACTTTCATAACCCATACAAATCGACTCAAATATTGAAGTCATCAAAACTAAATAATTCTTTTCTCATAAATTTTTCTTAAATTCATCAAATTTTCTTAAATTCATAAATTTTCTCACCAATTTCTTTCTCATTTAAATTCATTTTAATATTTCTAATTTTCACCAAAAGTTCGGGGTCCAACATAAATCGACAATGTATGTATTTCCATGTCTCAAACCAATGAAAGCAACATGACCATCCTTCTTAACCATGCAATGTGATGATTCAAAAACTACATTAAAATTCATATCACATAGTTGAGAAACACTTAACAAGTTATGTTTCAACCCATCAACAATCAAAACATTGTCAATGGTGGGCAAAGGTTCCTTACCCACTTTACCAATACCAATGACTTTACCTTTGTTGTTGTCTCCAAAAGTGACATAACGTTGATTCTTTGGTTTGATTTCCTTAAATAGGTTCTTGTCTCCACTCATGTGCCTTAAACATCCGCTATCAATGTACCAAGTACTTGATAGTTTTTCATCCCTTACTTGTACCTTATTTTCATCATCACTTGATGAGTTATTTGCCATAAGCGCCAGGTTGTTTTCATCATTGCTTTAGTATGCTTCCTCATCGTCACTCCAAGTAGCTACTAGGCTGGTTTTCTTTTTCCCTTTGTCGTATTTGTCACTTTTCTGGAAATTTGATGTGGAAGAAGTGCTCTTGCATTCTCTTGCATGATGTCCCCTTTTTTCACACTTCCAACATTCTTTATTGCTCTTCTTTTCATCATACCCCTTTGATTTTCTTTCCATGGCAAACCTCTTTCTTTCTCCATTTCTTCCACCATTTAATTCCTTCCTCCGATTTTTGAGAAGTCCTTTAAATTTTCTTAAATTTCTGGCATACATTGCTATTTTTTCATCATTCTCTTCTTCATCTATTTCTTCATCACTTTCATCAAGAGAAGAAATATTATCCTTTAAAGCAATTGACTTTTGTGACTTACCTCTACCTCCTCTGGATTTGAGAATGATCTCATAGTTGATAAGTGATCCCACCAAGGCGTTGAATTCCAAATGATTGAGATCCTTGGATTCCATAATGGCGGTGACTTGTGAGTCCCATTTCTTCGGTAGTGAGCGAAGAATTTTCTTCACCTTCTCGCTATCCGTCATATGCTTTCCAAGGTTGCCTATTCCATTTATGATTTCTGCAAAACGATCAAGCATAGTGGAAATAGACTCACCTTCCTTCATGAAAAACATTTCATAGTCATGGAGAAGCATGTTGATCTTTGTTTCCGGACTTGGTTGGTTCCTTCATGGGTGATGCGAAGTCTTTCCCACATTTCTTTAGCGCTGGTATAAGAATTAACTCGGTTTCTTTCCTCAACCGTGAGAGCACAATAAATTAGCTTCATGGCTTTCGCGTTGATGTAAGCCTGCTTCCAATCATTGTCGTCGTACTCCATCTCCATTTTTAACTCACCATTTTCTTTCAAATGAGCTTGTGGAACAAAAATGATAATCTTCCAATATTCCACTCCCTCGCTTATAATATGATACTTCATAGGATTTTTCCAAGAGGAATAGTTAGTACCATTAAATAAAGGAGGGTGATTGTTTGTGTTACCTTCTTCCGCTAGGTTATTGTGTGTCATCTCTGGATACTTCTGCTCTGATACCAATTGTAAAGGATCTAGAAGGGGGTTGAATAGATCTTTAAGCTTTTTGTAATTTTCTACAATAAAATCAGAAGTTAATTCACACAAAAACAATTTAAGCAAATTTAAATTGAAAGAGTAGGGAAGAAGAGCAAACACTGTTTTTATAGAGGTTCGATGCTAAGACCTACGTCCTCTACCTAAGCTCCCACTTAGGATTTTGCAAACCACTTTATTGCACACTTTGTAGTTCAGTGTGAACTTTTTACAATACCACTTGATTTCCGGCTCAAGCTACCTTTACCCTCGATTTGTTTTCCGGCACAAATCCTACCCCACACGTGACCTTTTACTAGTCACTCAAATTCTAAGAGAAATAGGATAAAGTTTAAAGAAAAAAGCTCAATACAATGATGTAACAAGATAGGAACAATAATGAGCAATTTTGGAGCAATAAAAGAGTATTTTCCCTTGTAGAACTTCGGTTGTCTCTTCATCAATCATCCATTCTTTATACTTGAAGAAAAATAGCTGTTGGAAGCCATTCTAGCCATTGTATGATTGTTATGATCGTTCCTTAACATCCTCCTTTCCATTTGGGCTAATTGAACCGTTGGAATTAATTTGCTGTACCCATAAGTCGACTTGTCGTCATGTATAAGTCGACTTGTGACAACACTTTTCGTAAAATTTCATCTCCGCTCTTCTATAAATCGACTTATGCTGTGTAAGTCGACTTGTGTCCTTCGATAAGTCGACTTATGGACTATTAGTCAACTTGTGTTGACAGATCTTCATATATTAGTCGACTTATGTTGTTTGGATCTTGATATATAAGTCGACTTATGATATGCTAGTCGACTTATGTAGACTTCAACAGTAATATCCAATCAAATCTTCCATAATCTTCATTATTAATGTCTCTTGCACTTATAAGGAAACTTCCATCTTGATTCTTCAATGATTAATTACTTGCCCATCTTGATTTGTACCATTCTTTTATTGAATATTAATCCCAAAATACCTGAAATAATTTCTTAACTAATTCTAGATATTTTATTATTATCAAAACATAAAGGGGTTTAATTTGCCAACCACCATTGGTCCAACAATAAGGAGTTGTTTTGATATGTAAAGTGCGGACAACTGGCACACAACTTCTTAAAGCACTCACAATACTCATAAAGGAACTCTCTATTGTGATGTTTAATCCCGTATATCTCTTTTCCTATACTGGTTGTCTTCAATGCTAGAAAATATTTCTCTAAAAAGAGTCTCTTTACCTCAATACAAGTATAACAAGTTGAGCAAAATTTAGCAAAGTAATGTATAATGGTCTTTGAGTTAAGTTTGGTACAGCTAACTCTCTTAATGTTCTTGGATTAGCCATTGTTTCTTTAAATTTAATATCTTGTTGTACTTCTGGAGTTGTTCTAGTTTCCCTTCGCAATCTTAACAGCATTCTTTTGATCTTTGGATCAAAATGTAGAAGTTCGTTATACGGTGATCTAGTTACTAGAAAACGTGAAAAGATTAAGAAATAACTAAAAATGATTATAAACAAATAAATATACAAAGCACCAATTAAAATCAAAAACAAAAACTAAAGCTTCACATTCTCCAACAATGATGCTAAAATTTCTTAATGAGTGTTGAATGCACCAAAAAATAAAACCTAACTCTGCACCTAAGATTTATAGCAACTGTGGGTAAGGATCGTATCCATATGGAATGTACATGTAGTTTTTGTAATGAAAGGAATTAATGTTTAGGGAATAAAGGCGGTTTTGGTTGGATGCAATTAAGACAGTAAAGTAAAATTAAATTAATGAAAGTAAATCAAATCAAACAATTCAGGATTGATAAAATTGATGAATGCTATTAGAATTCGATTCTTGGTTTAATCTCAGCCTACACATAAATAAACATACTTCATTGTCTTATTTTTTTCTCACTCCTCTTAGAAACTATTTAATCGTAGGTTAACAATAAGCTCTATTAACCCCGGTTTTTTCTTAGATCTTGTTTAATCAAAATAAGCTCTTTGACTAAACCTAGATATTGAACAACTTATAATGTGCCCTCTAGATTTAATAGGACAATCATAATACGAACTAGGAAAACAAATTAATCTAGGCGACAACTACACAACCTAGGGTAATTTGAACCTATGCTATGTTATCCTTAATGTTTTAACACCATTAGTTTACCATAAATGAATCGAAAACACAACTATTATATATTTTATTCAATTTTTGACAAAGAGTTTATATAAAAACAATCCAATGTAAGCATTCAAATCATTCTTACACAAATACCTAAATTAATAACCAAAGAATAACATAAACAATCTCGAAAGAGAAAGAGAGTCAACAATACATAATGAAGAGATACTCAATTGTGATCTTCAGCTTCAATTTCCCCTACAAATTGGAAGGAAGAAGGATTAGCCCTCCATGGATCTTAAAGAAGTCAGAGTTCGACTGCCTTTCATGTTCTAAAAATGATTCATGCCTTCTTTGGCCATTCACATCTCTATTTACAAGAAAAATCATGTTTCTTTGAAGATGCATGGTCCTAATAAAATGCTACTTTCAAAATTATACACGGTTGTGCATCATTCAGATCATACTAAATCCTTGATTTTCTTGCATTTTCTTTTCCCACTTCACTATAATCCATCTCCTTCTTATTCTACAAAGATAAATGAGTTTGAACATCGAGAAGATGGTTCAAGGAATGTGCTTTTAACTCATTTTAGCTCTTGTGCTTCCAGTTTGTACCTAAAACCAAATGTGAACAAAAATGAGTATCTTAAGCATTTCAAAATATTAATCGCTAAGTATTAAAGAGTGAATATATAAACAATCAAGCACACATTTCCCTCTTAATCTTTTCACATGGTTTTTCAGGGATGCTAAGGAGCTTAGATTGCATGCATTAGATATGGCAAAACTGTCTAACGACTTGGGCAGGACATTATAGTGGATGTGGTGGATTCCCAACTATTATTTTTGAAGCTATAGTTGATTATGATGTGTGCATATAGCATGCACATTTTGGTTTACCAAATAATGACATTAATGTATTAGAGGCATCTCACTTGTTCGCAAACCTTGCCAAAGGTATAGCATGTTTTGCTCATTATGTTAGTCAAAAAAAAGTGTACGATACTGGATATTATTTAGCTAATAGTGTTTATCCAAAATGCTCTACCTTGATACAAACCAATCATGATCCCCGAGGCCCAATAAAAAAGTTAATCACAAAGATGTAAGATGCATGTAGGAATGATGTCGAGCGTGCATTTGGAGTTATCCAGTCACGATTTGCAATTATCAAGGGACCGACACGTTTTTACGTTTTTAAAAAATATTCATATACATGATATTATGTCAACATGCATTATAATGAACAATATAATCATTGAGAATGAACGTAATACTCAAGCAGTCATACAAGATTGAAGCGAAACGTCAGCTCCTGAAATTAACATTAATATAGATGATACAATTATATCTCAAGAATTCCTTGCTAGACATAAGCAAATTAAATATAAAGAAGCTCATTATAAACTTTGTAATGTATTGATTGAATATTATAGGACGATATGGTAATTTAGAGGATTAGAGGTTAAATGTGTAATAAAAATATTATTTATGTATGTTATTATTTTGTTTTTGCAATAGTATTAATTATATTTGATAAATAATATTAATTTGATATAAAGTATATATTAATTAATTAAGAATAATGATTTTATTTTAATTTTATAAATAAATAAATAAAATTTGGTATAAAGTGATTGGAGTAACACCAAATTTGATGTAAAAAGATTCTTAGAATATTATCTTTTATACCAAATTTGAAGCAAAATTTTAGTAGAGTGGTTGGAGATGGCCTAAAGGAGGAAGGAGCAGCGCCACGAAAGATCATTAATTCAAAAAGTAGTTAGAGAAAATGATAATAAAAAAAGAAGCAAGATATTAAAAGCTTAAAAAGACCAAAAGGTCCTTAAGGAACCTTCTTCTACCAATAAGCGATAAAGCTTTTATGGAGAGTTTATTAGATAGATAGAGAGAGCAATATCACAAAGAAATACCAGAAAGGGGCAAAGAGAGTCACCAAAGATAAAAAGAGACCTATACTAATAAAATTCAACTGAAAACATTTTTTAGCAAATGACTCTTCTTAATTATTACAATTTAGAAAACTCCTTTTTAAAATTCAATAATTGAGACAATCTAATCTAATTTTAATTTAATTAAAAATTGCATTTCCATAGAGAGAAATTTGTTTTCCAATATTAAAGGAAGCAACTTTTAAAATTATATAAAGTATTTTAAAATCAATTAAGATTAATTACTTAATTAATGAGAAAATTATTCCTTAATAAATTAAAATTATTTTCTAAAATATTAAATAATGTTAATTTTCTTAATTAATAAATAAAAATATTTTTAAAATTGAATCAAAACAAATATATTATTTAGGTTAATATATTTTTTATAAAAATATAACAATAATTCTCTAAACAAATAATAAGCTTAATTAATTTCAATCAAATTGAAATAATTAATTTTAGTTAAGAAATATCTTTCTTATTTACTTAAAAATAATTTCGTAATCTTGAGGAGTTTAATTAATTACTTATGATCTAATTAAAATATAATTAATTCTAATTTTAGAGCTAAAATTTTAAATTAGGAAATAATATAATTATTAATTTTAGTCAAATTATTAAAAAAATAATAGATATAATTTTATAATTGATTCAATTTCAAATATTGTATTTGGAATTAGGCTTATTTTATGCAAGTTAGAATACACTATTTAGCAACTAAATAAACTTTGGTTTGACTTAATTACATTAACTCAAGAACCAAACAATCCTTATTTCATATTCTTAGGTTAAAGCAATCTTATTTCCGAACATACCTAATCCATTACATAAGATATATTATCTTAGTTGCCAAACATTATTGGTCATCAACTTTAGGAAACCCTATAGTTAAAGGAAAACCCTAGTAGCCATTAACCACTAGTAATGCTATAATACCAATTGCCACCAATTAAATTACTACCTTAAGCTGCCACAACATTAACATTAACTAGTTTAGAGATAATTTGTGAGACCATTACGACTGCAACTCCACTAGCACAACACATCGTTGTATGCATAACAATTCAAGTAACAATAAAAAACTTGATTTGTGTTTTTTAAACTATGTTAAAGATCAACCAGATAAGTGTACCTATCATTTTTATAATATGGTCTAGTGAGAGTACCAATCTTACAAAGACTATAAGTACTAGTTCCAATCATTTTTATTATGTAATTTAATAAAAAATGATAAGAGATGATTAATTGAACTAAAATTACTAATATAAAAGGAAAACCAAAGTAATAAATAAGAATTAAATAATCAATTTACAAAAAGATATAGAGGTAGAATCCCCTAGAATGTTTATGCTTTGAATATATCGTGATACCATCATTAACCCTAATTTTTGGATTGGTAAGATTCTAAAACTATATTATTCTCAAGATATACAATCCCTACCCTTAAGTTAATTGATTGAAATCTCTTTCTAATCAAAATTATTGATTGAAATCTCTTTCTAATCAAAATTATCAAGAATACATTTGCTCATCTTATAAATTCTCATAATAGATTTAACTCCAACTTAGAAGATTTGTATGGCTGTATTTATATGATTCCATATAATTCTTGTTATTTATGTCACGATCTATTCATACATATGATTATTTAATTCCTATATATGAAATTAGAAATTGAACTAAATGCTAGTATACTTTAATTCAACCTCAATAAGTAATCATCAATAATTCATAATAAAACTTAGGTTATTCAATAAATTAAAGAACCAATTTAAACAAATAATTCTAGGATTCATCGTATCTAGATTTATCCCAATGTAGTTTATACAAAATTAAAAATAATAACAACCAATAAAAGAAATAATGCTCATAGATCTTGAAATCTTGATGTTCTTTATTTAAATCTTGACGGAATCTCCTTTATTTCATCTAAAGTTACTCATTTCTTGTCTCAAGATAGCCCAATTTGTCTACCTATTGATGTGTTATGACGTAACTCCTAAAAGCTACCTTTTTCTTACAAAATCCTAAAATCCAAAATGTCTCAACCAACTTAGGCCTAACATAAGCCCATATTTGTCTTGTATTCCTATCTTTTATATATTTAACACGTCCTTATAACTTTAAGACATCTCGACCAACATGAGTCAACTATAAATGATAGATGCATATTTGACTATAAGAGATATGATATGATAGAAGGATAAATCAATGAAAATTCAAATTTAACATTAAAAGAAATATCATAGAAAGCTACATCAAATCCAAACTTGCAAGAAGATTCAATATAATAGAAAGGAGATTTAGAATTATAAACTCTTTATTTTTGTTAGTTTTTTAATGTTTATATTTGACTTCATTTTCTATTATGAGTAACTAAATGCTTTTTAATGTGTAGATATGATGAAACCTAGTTTATGATACAATATGTCTTAATCGTTTATTCATTGTAATTATTTTGACTGATTTATTGAGATTCAATTATGAGTTTTATACTTGTTCTAATATATTGAAATATTAATGCATGATTTGATTTCATATAATTGAGATTAAGCAATCCTTTATATGAATAAATCTACCATAATTGAAAAGAGTTGATTGCAAACCTAGAGATAGTTCGATATACATCTTCTAGATTAGGTCAAACTTAATAACAAAATTCATAAATCGATAATGCAATCCTAGGGATTTTAACTAGTAAGATTTATGTTAATCAACCGATGGATTAGTTATTAGTCATTAGTAGACTCAAGAGACTTGTTAACATAATATAGGAATTTTCATGGTCCAATAATCAATGAATAATTGCATGATAAAAGGTTAATTATTTAATGATTTTTAGGAGGATTCATCGCCTAGACACTAATCTTTGATATTGATTTTTCTAAGTAATTTCCTTGATCTTATACATTCATTATTGTTTATAATTTTAGTTTATTTCTTTAAGTTTTGTTTTTAATTAAAAACCAAACGTCCAATTCTTAGGCTAGATAATATGAGAAGGGTAATTACTAATACTAACTATCTTCATAAGATCAACCTGTACTTGCTTGTACTAGTTATAGGTACATCATGCACTTATTGTTAATTTAATATTGATACAAAAAATATCAAGTTTTTGGAGTCATTTCCAAGGATGGTAATATTAGGAAAACCTCAATTTTATTACTTTAGTTTTTATTTTATTATGTTTTATTCTTGTTTTTATTTAACATTATTTTACTTCATTAATTTGTTTGTTTTTCTTTCTTTTTATAGACTTGGACTCTTGGTTAGTTTATGACCTAGAGCTTCTGAGAGCTTGACAGACGCAAACCTAAAGATCAAAAAAAATGCACAACAATCTTTGAAGGACACAACTGTAGGAGTTTGAGTTAAATCGTCAAATAGAAGACTTAAGTGGTTAAGTAGACACCGAAGAATCATACAACATGGTTGACCAACCAAGAACTATATTCGACTATGTTATACCAGACTTGATTGGTACAAAGCCCAACACCGTGTGACTAATTATCAATGCTAACAACTTTAAGATAAGGTCGAGCATCATCCAAATGGTAAAACAGGTAGTCCAATTCGATGGACTTAGAGACGAAGACTTGAATATACACATCTCTAATTTTTTAAAGATCTACAATACTTTTAATGCTATCAGACCATACTTATTCCCATTTTCTTTAAAAGACAAGGCCTAACAACGGTTGAATTCGATGTCATGCTCTTCATTGACTACATAGGAACAAGTGGTAGAGAATTTCTTGTTAAAGTATTTTCCACCGACAAAGATTGCAAAACTAAAGAATGATATCTCCTCATACTCCCAAGTTGAAGCAGGATCTTTATACTATATATGGGACAGATTTAAGGAGATGATGAGATGATGCCCACACCATGGTATACCACTTTGGATGCAGATCTAAATGTTTTACAATGGGCTAAATCAATGTACATGATTGTTTATAGATGAGGAAGCTAGAGGAACAATGAACAAAAAGACACTAAAGGTGGCCCAAGACTTAATATAACAGATGGCGATGAATAATTACCAGTAGTGCTCGTCTAGAGCACGAACCAATAAACCAGTGGGGGTGTACGAAATGGATGCAATGGCGAAGTTAACAAGCTAAATGGAGGCTTTGAGCTGAAAGATATACAGACTTACAATAGATCCACAAGGTTGTGTTATGAAATGCAAAGTGTGCAAGCTAGATCATCAAAGACAAGATTGTCAATCAGTTTAGCCCTAGCATTTAGACTATTTGGGGAATGTTGTTAGATGCCAAAATAATCCATATAGCAACATCTATAATCTAAGTTGCAAGAATCACCCTAAATTTTCTTAGAAAAATCATAGTCGAACGAGAAACAACCCTCATCCTAGATCCAGCAGCAAGCATCTCAAATTAAAAAACCTAGTATGTATAAGAAGATAATGTAATTCATTCAGGAATCAAAGGTGAAACATCATAAACAACAGGCTTCCATACATAAGTTGGAGGTTCAACATCACCAACTAGCAACGATGTTAGCTAAAAGGCAAAAGGGGAATCTGTATAGTATCATTAAGTCATATCCTATTGAGCATATTAAGGCAATCACCCTTAGAAGCAGAAAGGAACTGTAAACAAATAACAAAACCCAAAATGAAGAGGAGGATCACGATAAGACTCAAGAGAAGACCAAAGATATAAGGAATCCTCCAAAAGAGAAGGAATTTCACCCCATGGTACCATATTCACCAAATTTGAAGAAGGATCTTATGGACGAGCAATTTGGTAAATTTTTTAAACTATTCAAACAACTTCATATTAACTTACCGCTTGTTGAAGCTCTTGGCATAGTTACTATCTAACAAGAACAAGTTAGAGGATTTAGCTATATTGAGATTAAGTGAGGAATGATTAATGATCTTACAAAACTGGAAAAGCTTAAAGATCCAGGGAGTTTTACTATCCCTTATTTTATTGGTAATTTTCCAATAAAAAAAGCTTTAGCTGACTTGGAAGCTAGCATTAATTTAATGTCATATAAATTATTTAAAAAATCAAAGTAAAGGAAACCCAAACCTACTAGCATGAATGTTTAATTAGATGATAGATTTGTTAAATATCCTAAGGATATCATTGAGGATGTACTAGTAAAAATTGATACGTTTATCTTCCCAGTTGACTTCGTTATACTTTATATGGATGAAGATATAGAAGTATATTTGATTTTAGGATGTCCCTTCCTAGCTACAGCTATAGCCATTATTAAAGTTAGTGATGGTAAACTAGTTTTTAGGGTGGGAAAAGAAAATGTCACTTTTAAGATATCTGATGCTATGAGACGTACCTTTGATTACGACAATTCCTATTATTTTATTGATATTAATGGTTATGTAACTTCAGGCATTAATTAAGAAATTGTGTCTAACAACGTGTAGGAATTATCTACAACTCAAGATGAGGATGAAAATGAGGCTAATAATATTAGAAAGAAAGAGATTGAAGAAATAAATAGAAAAACAAAGACAAGGATAAACCTCCATTGAAGAAACACCGGAGTTTTAGTAGAAGACACAATCATCGTGAATATACATTTCTTAAGAAGAATTCAAAATTACTAGTAATTATTGCATCAACTTTAGATGTCGATCAAAAAGAAAAGTTGTTGAGTATCCTTAAGGAGCATAAAAGGGCTACTGGATAGAAGACCTCCAATAGTAGAGGGATCTAATCTTCTTTTTTCACACACAAAATTTAAATGGAGGAAGAGTTCAAGTCTGTGGTACAACCTTAAGAAAAAGCAAAATATAAAAATAAAAGAAGTGGAAAAGGCAGAGGTAATTAACTCCTAGATGTTGAACTAATTTACCTTAATTTTGATAGTCCTTGTGTGAGTCCTGTGCAAGTTGTACCAAAGAAAGGAGGAATGATGGTTATATATAATGAAAAGAACGAGTTGATTCCTACGAAAAATGCCCCTTTGCCCTTCCTAGATCAAATGTTGGAACGACTAACGGTACATATGTACTACTGCTTCTTAGATGAATTTTTGGGCTACCTTCAAATCCCCATTGCTCCGGAAGATTAGGAGAAGACAACATGCATGTGTCCCTATGATACGTTCAGTTAAAAAAAGACGCCTTTTGGATTATGCAATGAACTTGCTACATTTCAGAGGTATATGATATCCATCCTTGATATTCTGATAGAGGACATAATTGAGGTATTTGTAAACTATTTTCTTACTTTTTGTTATTCGTTTGATTTATGCCTCCATAATTTGGAAAAAAATGATAAAAAGATGTAAGAAGAAGAATCTAGTGCTAAAATAGTAAAATTGTCATTTTATGGTATAAGAAGGTAAATTCTATGCCACAAATTTCTCACAGGGGTTTAAAGCTAAATTTGAAATAATAGAGAAACTACTACTCTCTTCCTCGGTTGAGACTATAAGAAGTTTCTTAGGTCATGTGACATTTTATAGAATATTTATTAAAGACTTTTCTTGTAGCACCTCATCCCACAAGACCCGAACCCGACATTGACGAGTGATATGTCCGTGCCCCACTAGGGTGACGTGCTAGAACATTCTATCAGTCAAAACTCGGTATAAAATTTTTTTAATACAATTAAATGCACAGAGATCAGTAATAAATTATGGCCCACTTTATTTCATAAACATTTTTCAAATCAACACATTACAATCAGTACACAACTCATCATCATATTCACATACAATTAGCACTTCAATATTACATTCAAGCATCAAAAACCTCATACCTTCATTGTCCGTAATCACACAATCAATTCACATCTCTTTCATAATCAATCAAGTCATAACATAAACGAAACAAACAATAAGGTAAGACCATCTAGGTCTACTCACATTACGCTCCAGATTAGCATTTGTTTCCAAATTCTAGGAACGTCTGAATGCGAACATTTAACCTACACAACCCATTTATGCAAGATACACACATACATCACAATTTGTATAATCATAAGTGTTTAATAATGCACATGAATGAAATGAAATATGCACAATGCATGTTCATGACAATCTCAGGTATTTTACCATTAATTTTATCACAAAGTCACTCTCATATTAAAACTTCTCTAAGTATAGTTTAAACTTAGGTTTATGCCTCACCAAAACCATTAAAATCTCCATTCATTTCTCATTGACTCACTTCATAATTTTTCCAAGTCACACTTTCGGGTCTACTATTCGCATTCAATCAAAAAGTGAAACTGATGAAATTTGGTCACACTCTCTTCTATAAAAGTGTTCCTCTATGTCTTATCTTCCCATTGACACCAAATTCACTCAATTTTGTTTAGTAATTTGGAAGTATGCCTCAAACATTATCGGGTTGTCATATTACAAAAACAATGTACTATACAAAACTTCCATTTAGAATTTGAATATCGTAAAGACTGAATCACAATTATACTTCTTGAGACAATTTGTAGGAATATATCTCTAGTTCTCTAAAAATCAACAATAATCTCATTTAGAATCCTAAAATTCTAGATATACTCAAAATACTGAAGTATGTTCAGTGAAATAACACCAGTTCATATTATTGAAAAACACACTCACTGTACCCGTCCCACTTTTTTCACTCTGTCTTTGTCAATTAAATTCATAGGGCTATGATTTTTGGTGGAGATGTATAGCAATGTATTATGAGTCCAATGGCTTAAGAATCAATTCATTTGGGCATCTATAGAAGAAGTTAAGGCCAGAAGAATCAAAAAGGGTTTTGTCATCATTCATATTGAACCTGTCTCGGGACAAATGGTATAACTCTCTCTACAGATATAGGATTATGATAATATTAGGACAATTTCAAAGAGGACTTTGATATATACAACTTTTAAGAAGACATTCAGGTCGGATTTTATCATCTGGATGGTCAAAATAGACCAGACGATAGGATCAAACGAAACCAAAGGAAAAACAGACGAATGGGAAAAAAGCAGATGAATAGGAAAAATTGCCATAACTTTCTCTAAAGATATCATATTTGTGAGTTTTTTTTAATATTTAGAAAGAATACTTCAAGATCTAAAAATTTCATGAAAAAACTTGAAGATAGATTCTATCGTCTGAAGGGTCAAAAATGGAACAGAAAATAGATATAGACAAAACCAAAGCAAAAAGAGACTAATGGAAAAAGATAGATAAATCGGAAAAATTACTATAACTTTCCCTACATATATTGGATTAAGGTTTTATTTATATATTTTGAAAGAAGACTTCAAGATCTACAACTTTCATGAAGACATAAAAGATAGATTCTATTTTTGAAGGGCCAAAAATGGAGCAGAAGATAGGCCAGGCGAAAAAGCAAAAGAAACAAAAAGCAGAAGAAGCAAAACATAAAAGAAGCAAAAAGAAGAAAAAGCAAAACACAGACAACATGTCATCACAGAAGAAGCAAAACACAGAAGACAGGCCATCACAGATGACATGTCATCATAGAAAAAGCAAAATACAGATGACATGTCATCACAGACGACATGTCATCATAAAAGAATCAAAACATAGAAGAAGCGAAAAGATAAAAGATACATCTTTCCTTATAAGGACCATAACTTTTAACTTAGATGTCCAAAATCTTCATACTATATATAGTTGGAAAGATAAAAGAAAGATATACAACATTTTAGAAGACATCTTTCTCTAATTTAGCCTAGAAAAAATCCATAATTGCCCTCAAAGTCAAAACACAATTTTTACATTCATCTACCAATGTACTGCACTCAATTCTCAACTTCATGACCAATTTTGAGATTCTTAAAGACAGAATTTAGATTTGATGTCTGCATAAGAAATGTAGCCATATGTTTCTAGTTTAATCCAAAATAAAAATAATCTCTTTTGGATAACTAAAGAAAAAGTTGTGGCTAAAAGACTGAAGCATACTCTGAGAATATTTTCCAGATCAACCACCCATTTTGTTTCGCAATCTTTCCTTAACACAACTCATACGAAGGTCATCTTTTCTACTTCATTTGAAATCAATATCATCTATAAGAAAATATAGTCCATGATACATGTGATGACAAAAATTCATCAGTTTATTACAAAAATTTAACTCTAAAAAATTTATCCACTAGTTACTCGTTGAAAACTCCTAAAAACTCCAACTATCTTCAAGCCCTACTCCATGCAAAACTCACGTTCCACTATGAACACTAAACAACCTATCATTTTTTTAAGGAAGAAGAAACACTTAGTAGTAGGGTAGAGAAAGGAAAAGCAAAGAAATGTTTCAAAGGATTTTTTTGTGGAAAAACTCTGTGTTTTAAAAAGATTAAAAGGAGGTGATAACAAGAAAAGAAACCTAAGAAAATACCAAACCCCTTTTTGAACTCTCAGATATCAAGACTTACTTTTAACAAAAGTACAAAAAGCAACTTAATACTTGTCACTTTCCTATGGTCTAATCTCTAACTTATTTTTGTTTGAACTAACTCTCTTAACTCTCATCTTACCATCCAACTATCTCCAAATCTTCTTTTAAAAATTATTTTTCCTTCTTTCCCTAATACTTCATAAATTTTGAAATAAATCCTAAATTCACCAAAATTCACAAGCATATAATTCCACTAATCAATAAAATTTCTAATATAATTTAATTTTCAAATTCACAATTTCTCAAAAATCACAATTAAGTCCAATTATACTCGGAATTATTCATGAATGCATGTACAGAAAAATTCACTATTCAAGTGTATGTGTATGACATATTATGCATGAGCATGAAATGTGTTTCCTACTTTCTCAACAAGTTCTCTCATTTATTGTTTTTCCTTAACATGAGTAGTGGGATGTTACAATTCTCCCTCCTTAAAAGAAATTTCGTCCTCGAAATTAATATTTGATAAATCAATAAGGCAGGGGTACTAGTACCTCATATACTCCTCCGTTTCTCATTTAACTTCATCATTCGAAAAATTTCTTCCAATTGGCCATAGTCAATGAAATCAATACATCCTCTACTTATTTCTTCAGATATCACACTATCTTAACAGTTTCATCAGATTACTCTTTTTTTTGCTTCGTAAGCTGTCAATACATCTCTGTCAAATCATATCATTATTTCTTAGCATATTCATATATCACATATTATGAATCTAAGACATCCTTTTATCAGTAACACTAACTCATAATAATTTTTTACAAATCAATTCATATCGGCCTGAGTTTATCCTTTTTCCTTATTTGAGCACACTTTTTCTCAATCTAAGCACATCTTGGCAAGGTGATACTCTCAGAGACATTCCATCTTTTGCTTGATACTTCACATCTCTTTAGTGTTAATACACTCGACTCTTAAGTCTACCTCATTATGTTCCATAACCTCGAAGTTGATCCACTTAACTCGTTAATGATTCTTGAATCACTTATCTCCTATTACAGATTCATTTCACTCATCAACAATATCTCGAATCAATTATGGCCTTCAACCATTTTTAGGCCCTTTTCATTTCAATGTAAAGGCGAACAACTCTTTTTGTCGTTTTATACCTCATATAATATTCTAAAGGTATCACTATGATAATGATTGTTATGCTTAAAGTCACTTAGAACTATACATTGATCTCATATTCCTATGAACTCCCAATTAAAAGCTTTAAGCATATCTCCAATATGTAAGACTATTGGTAATTCAATCATTCAGTCACTTGATTCTACACTCTTAGTCACTAGATGTTGTTTATGTGAATTCCTACTAAGATGTATAGCTTAGTTTGTTATTTGGGCTTTCATTAATAATCTCCTTGCTCAATCACCTTTAACGTATACATATATTTCCAATTCAAACTCGAAATTCATTTTCATTTTCAATTTCTCAATAAGATTCACAATTTTGGAATCCTCACGTCGAGCCTTGTCAATCTTTTCATATGAAACCGATCTTAAATTTCAAAGCGGCCAATACTACTTCATTTTACCCTAAAATTCAACTCGACATTTTATTCTCTTTATTGCACTAGAATTGTTGACCTTAATATCAAAATTTATGATACACTATTATGGAATTTTTTGTCTAACGCATCAGATTATAACACTAACTTTATTAGAAAATACTCAATTGCACAATCCTTTCAACCTTTTCAAACTCAATAATTACCTCAATCTTTTCTGTTTTATATATTCATATATATATCCAAAATGTTTCTGTACAAATAATGTCTCCAAGCTTTCAAAGCAATTACTATTATAGCAAGTTTCAAATCATGTATCAAAATTTAGCTCATGAGGCTATAATTGTCTCTATGTACACAAAATCACTTTATAATATTGCAACATATTGCATCTTAATCTTTAATGGGAAACTCTACTGTATATACTGTGAAATCTCCAAATCCAAATGGCATAATTAACATTGGGGTTATAGTCCCTCAAAAATTCTTTATACAATTATCACTCATACGATTTACACCTTTTTTTCTTGAGTATTCAAAATGTTCTTTTTACTTTTCGAACACACTCAAAATACCATTTATGATCATAGTCACTAAATGATATAATTTTGCTTGGATCACTTTAACCTTTAATATCATAATACTATCGAGGCATTGTTAACTCCAATAGATATAACCTAAGACTATTTATGCCCGTGATTTTCTCTCGTAACTCTTTAAGTAAAAAAATTCCTCGATGAGGTAATATTATCCCATGTAAATTTTGGTTTTTCCCTAATTAACTTCTTTTCTCGAATGATTTTCTCCATGCATTCGATTTGCTTTGATTTCACATTGACTTAATTCCAATGTCTGTTCATTCTTACTAGTTTCTCTATACATTTCAATTTATTTTCAATCTTAACTTCCTGAATTTGCAACATATTCATTATATCAAATTTATATCTCCCAAATATATTTACATAGAATACAATGTGGACCTCTATTCTCCTCACATTAGCAATTAATGTCTCCTCAAATTCAATAATCCAATCACATAGTTGGATACTTTACATCAAACAAAATGCATACACTCTCAATAGTATTTTCCACCTCTTATGCTTGAGTCTCCGTTAGGGATATGACTCCAATATTTACTTTTGACTCATTAACTACTCATTTCTGATTTGTTCCTTTATTAATCATTCTTAAATTGAATCATCTTACTGAACCTATCTCAATGAAATTCTTCGTTGGAAGAAGATTTCTTGATAATATCCTCGATACTGCTCATGAAATCCTTATCAATCAACTATTTTCCATGATTACTTATCAGTCATTCTTAGTACCCCAAGAAGATCAATTTCAACTTTTCATAATATCCCAATAAGATCAATTTATGCCATAACTTAAATGATTAGAACATCCATTATAATAAGGCTCAGTAAGGCATTAAACAAATTCATTTTTTCTAATACCTTGGTATATACCATCCAAAATCATTACATCTTATCTAGAGATATATTTATATCAATTCTCCAATTAATAACATTTGCTAATGATACTTGAATTCTAACTAATTCTAGACAACAGTTCTATCCTTGTTCCTTCCCATGATTGGGGTATCCCCACATGATCTTGACATAAACCTATTTTTGTCAAGCCGCTATCACGCCCTACACTTTCCTCCTCTCATTATCTGTAGCGCCCCACTCCCGCAAGACCCGAACCCGACATCGACAGTGATATCCGAGTTCGTGCCCCGCGAGGGTGGCGTGCTAACCACTCATTCATTAATCGGTACATTATTCTTTTTAAAACATATGTGCGGAATTCCATGCCCAAATTGGGTACTCATTCAATCACATCCAATTTGAAAATATACACATTTTCAAAAGCCACTTAGGCCTATTTCACAAATACAACTAAACACTTTGTTACATAAATAAAGACATGCAATGCAGACGCGAACTGATCCCTACTTCTAACCTTCACTTGAATCCTGCAAACATACTCCCGTTTTACTAACGGGGTACTCTTCAATTCCTGAAAAATAGTTGTAATGTTGGGTGAGTTTGCGAACTCAATGAGAAACCATCATCGATGGTTCACTCAATTCATGTATATACATACAATTTACCAAATACACACACACAGTCCATTCACAATTATAAGGCATTTTGCCTTTCACACAGTTCACATTTAATCATTTGTATATGCAATGCACATGTGACACTTTCCAATTATTACGGTGTTGTGACCGAGCGCTTAACAGTAATCAGTGATCAGACGCGTCTAGGGAGTAGGAGAGCCCTCTGGGTATGCACTAACTCCCCTCGAGCTCGAGGCTCGGTTCAGTAACAGTGTTCGAGCTCTAGGCTCTTTTCAGTATCAGTAGCGTCTCGGGTCAACAACTATCATTATCTGAACATGCCAATATGCATGAATGCATATGTCCCCATTTACAATTCCAATCAGTGATATTCAGTGCCAATTTCCCATTTCTTCGGACCTTTAGTCCAGTATTTCAGTCATGCAATTTACATTTTATTCCATTTATGCATTCATGTTCATTTTCACATAACAACACTTCAATGTCAGGTTCTAAATATTTCGGACACCCTTGGTCCGAAATCAATCAAAATCAATCACACGTATCCATCTGTTATCTCCACATGGCATCAGTGCAGAAAGTAAACACATAATGATTGAGGAACCAACTAGGTTACTCACCTGAACTTCCGAGCTACAGCCTGGAAGTCTCAGCAATATCCGTGGAATCGTTGTTCCGACGGCGCCTCTACTACAGTCAAATAAGTCCCAATTACTAAAATGTACAATTAAAACAATTTAATAATGCACATGTTTTACATATAAATGTACTATGCCTATTCATGACTTTCCCGGTGCTATTTCCTAATTTCCACTTTCTGATGTCACAGTCTAACTTTTTACTCAATCGCTCCACAATGCCTAACTTCAATTCAATAGCCTATTACGGAACTCCACAAATTCCCTTTCTAACATTCAGTCAATTTATCATGTCATACTTGCTAGGGTATTACCTCAAATTCAATATCATTATTCTCTATGCTCAGTTCTAACTCTAATAGCCTTTCTTTACATTTAGAAGCCTCACAATAATACCCTAATTATCAAGAACAATCCTTAGGTTGAAATACAATCACATCCTTGATGCTATTTCAATAATTGGAACCCTACCAATTTAAATTCGAACTTTCGTTCCTTTCCTCAATTGTAGACCTCTTTCTCTAGATCATAACGAATCAAACATTACCTCAATTGGAGGTCTACACCATTAGTTATGCCCCAAAAACCAAATTGAATCACTTCAGAAAATTTCCCCCTCGCCGCGACTCCAAACCGCTCGTCGCGGCGTCTGAAGGCGCTCGCCACGACGAACGTTCCTTTTCTTGGGGCTCGCCGCGACGCATGAAAGGAGACTCGTCGCGGCGGCGTCGCGGCGTGGAAGACTTGTTGATTGAACCCAAGTTTAATATATAATTGGATACACTTTCATGGTTGTTAATGCACTTTTTTGACTCTTAATCCATGATTTTTGTGTTTAATTGAGTCTCTTACGGTGAGCTTATGTTTTATGCAATTTGCTAGTAAAATTGTACAATTGAAATTAATTCTATTATAATTTTTCTAAAAACATTTGATACCACAAATTGTTATTTTATATTGTAGGAGAAAAGGAGTCAAGAAGGATCAGAAGAGTCAACACGGCATGAAGTCCTTAAGGCACGTCGTGGCATGAACTAATCACGATGCCGCGGCGAAATGTAATTCCCACATCGCAGCGCATCAACACAGATCGTACGTCGCGACGTCAACAATTCAGCACGTCGCAGCAAGCAAACCAGATCGTACGCCGCGACGTCCCAGACATTTCGTCGCAGCGAGCAAGACAGAGCACACGTCGCGACGAATATTAATTTATACGTCGCGACGTGCAGACAGATACCCGGACTCCAAATAGAGATTTCTCTCACTATACCGACCCGGCCCGTGACCCATCCTTTAAATCCTGCCGAATTAGGTTATCATCATCATCTAGAGAGGGATCGAGATACGGGGAGAAAAGAGGAGAGACGAGTGGAGAGAGAACAAAGAAGGAAGAGGAGAGATTCTCGGCCTTACCACCCAGGGTTCCCTTCGGGGTTCCCTGGGTGAAACTTTTGTATAGGCTTTCTTTTCATTTTCATCGCCGACTCCATCATGGATAGCTGGGATTCATCACGAGTTGTGAAGATTCGGGTTGAAATGCGTGGTTAGGCATTTGTTTTCTCTTGAAGATGCAGGGATGGCTGGAGTTCACCGAAGGGGAGTAGCTTAATCTGTAGTTTAGCTATGATTTATAAATGCCTAGGTTTAGGGGTTTGTAATTTGTAGTGAAGCTACTTGATTATAGCTAAATGTTTGACATTTAATGTGTGTTTGGATTGGTAGTTTACATTGTCACATTTAACTACATTGTTACGAACAGCCGAGTTGGGGTTTATTGCTGTGTAGTTAGATTAGCTTAATTAGAGTTTAATTAAGCGTTGAACAATATAATGTGTTATGGATTTGTTTATGTAGAACTTTGTGCTTAAATATATGAAGTCTCATATATGTCAACTTGTGATCTTGTTGATTCTCTTTTATCTGCTTAGTTGTGTTTGATAATGAGTTGATGCTAGATTTCATTTGACCCATTGCATTGGCAAATCCCCCGTACACACTAAGATGTTTTTAACAAGGTTTTAAGCAATGGAGTTCATTGATTAAATCCTTGGACTTAAAGAATCCTTTAACGTTCTAGGGCTCAAGAGCACCTAATGGGGTCTTGAGACATGGAGTCAAAGTGACAGGAGTCCATTAATCAAGACCACGGACTTAAAGTGAGTTCTTTAAGGTTTTTCCATTCAAACTTAGTGATTTTAATCCACCGCACACACTAAGATCGCTTAATGGGATCTTGAGCAATGGAGTTCATTGATCAAGATCCTAGACTTAAAGAATCCTTTAAGGTTACGAGGCTCAAGAGCACTCAACGGGTCTTGAGACATGGAGTCAAGAGTGACAGAGTCCATTAATCAAGACCCTAGACTTAAAGATAATTCTTTAAGGTTTACCATTCACACTTAGTTTTGAACTGTGATAGCCAAAGCTTGTTTTCAAAAGGATTTTATCACTTGTTTTAGTATTTTCTTTTTTCTATTTTCAAAAATCCAAAAATACTTTTTACATTCTTTTTAGTGTAGTTAATGTTTTCAAACAAAACCCCCTTTTTTTCCTTACTGATTTCACTTGCATTTTATGACATATAGGCTAGCTTAGGTCCATTTCATTAGGTTCCGATTAAGTGAGACGACCTGAGGTTGCATCCTATACTGCAATCTTGGAATTTATTATTTTTTACCGGTTTCCAAGGATCGATCTTAAGGTCGAATCGACAGAGCCGCGATCACTTGCGCTCGCCGCGACGTCGAGAGGAACTCGCCGCGGCGTCCAACCTTTTTGAGCTCCCCACGACGTCTCCCTTCCCGCTCGCCGTGATGAATTAAATGTTAATTCGCCGCGGCGAGGCTTCACGCATGCCGCGACGTGCGAGTCGCAGGTCGTCTTCTCCGATCGATTTTCGCCATTTTCTCTCTCTAATCAACCCTAACTCACAACCAACTACCACAATCTTTTATATTTAACCCCATGAATGCATTTAACACATAAATAACAACATTAAAACCAATTCACTTAACAAATCAAGCTTGAATCTCAAATCTCCCGAAAATCCCCTACAACTCTTTCATCTTCTCTCTATGCCCACGGTGCTTCTCCAACCTCAACAAATCTTCATCTTCCTCACGAATTAGACAAGCTAGCAAATGAAAATCTCAAAGAGAGGAAGAGGCAATAATTACGAAGGAAGAATCGAAACTCACCAAGGAGAGGAGTCGATCGTGCCCTAGGAGAGAAGAAGAGAATTTCTTTTCTCTTCAATTCGAAATATAAAGCATTTATAAGTGATTTGTCCCATTTTTCACTTAATACCAGTAAATCTGTTACTCTTTTCACGATCATTTCCAGTCCGGTTTGTCTCCGAATTTCAATGGCTCGACATATAAAAATTCCCAAAATCATAAATCAATTTTCCACGGCCATTAGGCGTCATTTCGGCGATACAAATAATCAATCATCGACACTCGAAAAATTTCGATGCGGACTTTTCTCCGAATTTTCCCAAAAATTCCGAAGAGTCACTATCAATTATTAACCACTCTAGCACATTTCCAATCCATATTTTCCAACCCAATTATTCCAAAATTCTCGATAAATCAATATCAAATCTAATTGTCTCAAAAATTCAGAATTCCTATCAATATCATAATCAAAAGCCAGAAAAACGTCATGAATGCATGTACCTATCAGTGCATGTGCCAAATGAATCACTCCTTTATAATTAGAGGCCAAATGAATGTTCAGTCGATATTATGCGGTAAAAATCCTAACTCGTTCTAATTTACCAATATACCCATCACATCGGTAACGGGATGTTACAATTCTCCCCTCCTAATAAAATTTCGTCCTCGAAATTTCATATACGATTGATCAGAGAATAGGGGAGTTGTTTTGACTCAATACATATTGATTCCCACTTATTTCACTACATAACCAATTTCTGTCAAAGATACTGAATCAGTACAATCGATTCCTCTATTTCCTTTCTCAATCTGTACACTATCATAACTGATTCCTCACGATCCCTCGCAAATTTTTTTTTCACTTTCGGTATCACTAACACATATACCAAATTATAACAATATTTCCTAGTATGATCTTTATCACACATTCTGAATCCGAATCATCTTTTAGGTTTTAAACTGTCTTACCAATCTATTAACACCACAATCACATAGAGGCCTTTTAATCATGAATTTAGTTTTCCCCATTTACCTTTGTCTCCATCTATGCATCTTGGCCGAGGCGATACATTACGAAGCATTTCATTTGTTGCTTGTCAGATTACATCACTTTGGTATTTAAAACACTAATCTCATCAGATTCTATAATCTCGATAATAATCAACTCGACACATGGTCATTAACTTGGATTTCTTAATCCCTATTACAGATTCACTTCACTTATCGACCTTATACACTATTCAAATGTCGTCACCAATATAACAATTGATATGCTCACAATCAATCTAACCTATACATCAATCTCATGTCCCTATGAACGCCAAAATTTTCAGTTTGACATTTAATTCCAACAGTCAAGTCTGTTGGTTAATCTCACTTATAATCATTCAATTTTTTTTTCATTCTCAACCATCAATTACTCTTTCGATGTACTCTTACTAAACTATAATACCCTGATCGATTCTCGTGATTTCCCTAACAGTTTCTTAGTGGAATCACCCATATCTCTTGCTTCAATCCTAAAGATCATCACTCAAAATTTGAATTCATTCACAATTCTTTTATAAGGTTGGCAACATCTAAATTCTAAATTTGGGTTTTTGCCAATCCTTTTTATACACACCAGTTTCAAAATTCCACTATCGAATAATACTTTCGCTTTGCCCCTTTGCTAGCTCGACAATCTATACACTAGGTTTAATAACCTTATTGCCCAAATTGTGATTTTCTGCCCTTGGATTTCCTGTTCAATCCATTTAATTGCATTACTAGCTTAATTTAAAATACTCAATCGCTTAATCCTTTTCAAGTCTTTCAATTTCACAAAATACGTCAATCACTATTGTTTTGTACAGTCATAGACATCTCTAATTGTTTCTGTACCATTAATGTCTTTAAGCTTTCAAAGCAGTACTCAGTACAACAAATTTTAAATCATCAATCACAATATAGCCCATGAAGTTAAACTTGTCCCTAGGTACAAAAATCACTTTACACAATTTCATCAGAGTGCATCATAACCTTTACTGGGACATTTCTATACATATTGCAAAATCTCCAAATTGAAGCGATACGATCAATACCCAATTTGTAAATTTTCTCCAAATGTCTCTTTTTTTACAATCATCAATCATACAATTCACACGTTTTTCCTCAAACATTTTTGAACTTTCGCAATTTCTGGACGTATCCAGCCTATAACCAATTCCAATTAGCTCCAAATTCCAATTAATCTCCCAATATGCCGTGTTCGAACACTAATTCATCCATAATTTATTTTGATCCAGCTAGGATTCACTCTTATAAAACTTGCATAATATATCATTTCCTCAACTGTGCCAATTTATCTTATTCACTTTTCAAATGCATTCCATCGATCATCGATGACCATAGTCACTATCCGTCTTAAATACAATTGAGACACTTTACCTTTCAGTAATCTAATGAACTTCTTATACCCATGATTGATTTACATAATCTTTAAATATCGAATGTCTCCAATGAGAAACAATTTCGTATAATTTTCTCAATTTCATCATAACATATTTTGACACATGTTCCTTTACCCTAATTTCTCCATATAACCCAATTTATTTGCGATTGATCACTCCCTGGGTTGAATAAACATTCATCAACTCAATTTCGTACTTTCAGAACATCATTACACAAATATACTCAAACCTATTTATATTCCCTTGATGTTCAGTAAGTCTCTTACATAATCGGATTCATCTCCTCAACATAATGTACACTTTTTCAGTAGCATTTTCTACCTCTTACGCTCGAGTCTCTGCTAGAATTAGGACTCCCAAAATAACTTGTAATTCATTTCAAATTTATCTCTACATTGTTCTTGCATTGATCACTATTCAATTGAATCATTTGAAATTCCTCATCATCACAGTCGTCACATTTCTTGTCAGTCATTCCCAATGCCTTAGGAAATCAATTTCAGCTATACACAATATCCCATATAAATCAATCTATGTCATAATCCATATAATCAGAACATCCTTTTCATACTGTTCATTGAGGTACATACCATCAAAATCATTACATCGATATACCAATTAGTCACTTACACTAAGGATACCTTGATCTCTTTTGATTTTTGACAATACTCTCTTTTTGCACCTATCCTCACTCGTGAGGATTATGTCATGATCAAGTCCTCAACATGTAACAATTTCAATTCATTCCCAATTAATCACTATAATCATCACATCTTATTTGAAAACGTATTCTCATCAATTTACCCATTAGTAGCTTATACTACTAAGAACACTTTAATCACATTTAATTCTAGATAACCTTTCTCTTTTTGGTACCATCATCAACAGTTTCCCTTCTTTCCTAATTGATTATCATAAACAGGTTCATTTCTGATTCGAACTCATATTGGACTTTATACGATACGATCATCCCTTAATTCACTAGTTACTTCTCATGCCATCTCCACGTATATGAGACAATTTTGCTTAATATTTTCACTTGCCATGGGGCTCCTATAATCAGGTGTGTATTCACTTAGGCAAATCAACTAAACCGGAACATCTGTTTCATTTATCAGTGCCATTGTCTTACCTTTCAATCTTTTCGTTATTACATCATACCCTTGTATTTTCACACTCAAAAATCAACATCATAGATATACCATCATTCTTGATTTCTCACTAACGTAATCGATTCACAGTCATAAATCATTATTCATAACACTCGTCACAGTAATCAATCCCAATTGTAACATTTCATCTCATCCCCTTTATACACTTGAACTCTTGCCATTTCTATCATATCTCTATTTCTTCTATCAATCCGCAAGTCTATATTCGTACCTATCCTACAATCAAGGACATACCTCAGTACCACTCTCATATTGTATTTCATTGTATATCCACCAATATCGATACACGAAATTTTCATTTACCAGATCGAATCATCCACTTTTTCTTATTCTACGATATTCACAACTTCCTTTCATCACACTCTACCATATTATCATTTCCTCTCTATTTCTAACCGCTTATCGACTGATACATGCTCGTGCATGTGACTCATGTGCTAGACTAGGGATCAGTTGTCACTGTCTGCCGTGACATGACTTAAATGCATGTAACTTGACAAAAATTTCAGAATGCCCATGTACAATCGTACATCCTAGCTCTGATACCATAAATGTAACGCCCCACTCCTACAAGACCCGAACCCAACATCGACAGTGATATCCGAGTCCTGCCCCGCGAGGGTGGCGTGCTAACCACTCATTCAGTAATCGGTACATTATTCTTTTTAAAACATATGTGCGGAATTCCATGCCCAAATTGGGTACTCATTCAATCACATCCAATTTGAAAATATACACATTTTCAAAAGCCACTTAGGACTATTTCACAAATACAACTAAACACTTTGTTACATAAATAAAGACATGCAATGCAGACGCGAACTGTAGCATCCCACTCCCACGAGAACCGAACCCGACATCGACGGTGATATCCGAGCCCACGACCCGTGAGGGTGGTATGATAAAACAGTCAATACAGTTTAAAACTTGGTAATATATATATATTTTTTTTAAAAAAAAAAACCCATCGAGAGCGCCAATATCAGTAAATAATTTGGGCCCGTTCTAATACGAAATCATTTTCAATCAGAACATTATTTCGGTAATCAAATTACAATACATCATTAATCAATCGGGGCACTCCACAATACCAGTACGAATCTTGCGGAAATACAAATTTACATATAATTCAAAAGACACAAATGCAGACGTGAACTGATCCCGACCTTAACTCTGACTTGCAATCAGTACTCATACCCCCGTGCCCAACGGGGTACTCTCCGATCCCTGAAAAATATTTGCAATTTTGGGTGAGTTTGCGAACTCAATGAGAAACCATCATCGATGGTTCACTCAATTCATGCATAAACACACAATTTACCAATTATCACATACAATCACAATTCACAAATGTAAGGCGTATCGCCTTTCATACAGTCCACATTTAATCATACCATATATGCAATGCACATGAGACCCTTTATATTTTCATTACGTTGTTATGACCGTGCGCCTGAGCTCAATAACGGTGAGCCAGTGGCTCTGAAATTTCGTTGGGCTTAAAGCCCTAATACATTGAGCCTAAGGCTCTGAATACGTTGGACCTGAGGTCCTATGCGTTGAGCTGAAAGCTCTCATATCGTTAGGCGATATGCTTACGACACGATGGTCGCTCCGGTCACAACTGCCTTTATCTGATCATACTTTGATGCATGCAATGCACATGTTCCAATTTCCATTTACAAGTCAATGTTATTTGCCATATCTTCAGACTTTCAGTCCGGTATTTCAATCATATACATTTCCAATTTATTGCATCCTACCATATCACATTGATAGTCACATCCCATATATCAAAACAAACAACTAACACTTCAATATCAATTTTCCATCTCCTCGGATCTTTGGTCCGAGATCTCCAATGCAAACATTCACAAACAGTTACACACAAATAGCACTTCAATAACAAGTTTCCAAATATTTCAGACACCTATGGTCCGAAATCAATCAAAATCAAACACACATAAACCCCCCATTATCTCCACATGGCATAATTGCAAAATCTTAAACACATAAAGGTTGAGGAACCAACTAGGTTACTCACCTATTACTTCGAGCTATTACCGGAAGTCTCGCAATGTCGGTAGGTCGACGCTCAAGCGTGCCTCTATAACAAGCGAGAGGAATCCGATCACTAATTATCCAATCCGAACTAGTAATAATGCACATGTAAGTGTATAATGCTTGTTCATGAAATTTCCGGCCCTAAATCCAAATTTTCCATAATAAAATCCGTCTAAAAAGTAGAAACCTATTGGCGCTGACGGTGCGCAATTCGGACCTCTATAGGTCCCCAATTAAACAAAATAGTGATTAAAGGCTCCGTTGCAGGGGCCACGTCAATTCCGTCCAAAAATTCCCAATTTCTCACAAATGAAATTCAATATATTACAAATCGATGCCTCAAGAATCAGGTCAATCGGACTTCGGACGGAAAGAAATTGACAAAAGAAGCAAGAAATCCTAAAATACCAATTAACAAATAAAATAATAAAAAATAACCAGCCTCATTTGGCGAGGCGTCGCCTAGCGGGCTGACTCATCCGACCTCGTCGCTAGGCGAGGCGGCGTCGCCTAGCGATGCCGACCTATAAGCCTCGTCACTAGAGGCGGCGTCGCCTAGTGACCGGCGTGATTCCCATTCTCTTTTTTTCCTTATTTCTAATCCAACTTCCAATATCCATAGCTCTTAGCACATAATTCAGAAAAATACAAATTATACCTTGTTGGAAAGATCATAAAACCTCTACAATTCTCAAGAAGACCATAAAATCAATTTCACCCTAAGGGTGTCAAAATCCTTCAAAGCTACTGCCTACTCAAATCCCATTAAAGCAGACGGTACATTTCAAATTCCATAACTCTCGGATGCTTGAGCGTAAATTACCACATAAATATGATCAATAAGTTCACAATATCATATACAACTTTCATGACCAACCCAAAATCAAATTCCATAACTAACTAGGTCAAACAATTCACCAAAGCATCAACCTCTGAAATCAACCAATCTGGACGGTAATTTTTCAAGCAAGATATCTCTTAGCACAAAAGTCACAAAATTCACTACCTTATATCCCTGAAAAGCTAAGATCTCAAACTTCAATTTTCATGAAGAACTCAAACTCCAATTCGATTTCTAACAATTTCAAGATAATTTCTTCCTCTACAACGTTTTAGAAGATCACGCGCACCAATTCAGTCCACAAAAATTGCTAAAATTTCTCCCAAGCAGACTGCTCACAAAACCAACACTTTGACTATGTTTCTCCAAAAAGCATAAAACTAATCAATAGAAATCAGTTCATATCTCCCAATATACAACTCGCAAATTAGCAAGATCAGTTGAAATAGAAAGTTAACTCAATATGGTACAACTTCCATGAAGACCATTTTCCCAAATTCCATCTCAATTAATTTAGAAAAATCAACAAAGCAATCAGGTCATATATGCGGGTACTGTTCACAGACCCTACAAACAGAAACTTCCCATGCAAAAATTCACCCTTCTAACATTACAATTTAACAACACCTATTTCACACAAATTTGAAGCCAACATCCCAAAGTTTCATTGGGCACAAACCTCACCTCATTTGCTCACCTACACAATTAGTTATGATCAAAACATTACAATAGGTCAAATCGCATTTTCCAGCTTTTCAACTACAACCTAACTCCTATCACTTCTAACATCAATAACACATCACTAAGAACCCATTTATACCTCTAATTCAACCACAAATTCATCACAACATATACTTATATAAGAGAGCATAAGTGGCAGCACCTACACATATTATCTTCCTAAGATTTCCATTCATCTAACCTTGCAAAACTCAATCCAAACCAAGCCAAAATCAATGGAACTATAGTCATTCATTCATCCATACACAAACATACATTTACATCCATTCAAACCTACCCTTATCATCATGAAATAAATGCATAAGTTCTTCCCATAATGGCTTCTAACTACCAAAAGCATAAAAAAAACATAAATTCTCACCTAACAAGTTGCAAACTTTCCAAATCTCCAAGGCTTCAACTCTTAAATTTTTCCAAGCTTCAAGCTTTAAGTTTCCCAAATCTTCAAACAAAAACACCAACCTCTACTTTACCTTCCCACCTTCGACCATCACAATCATCATAATTTCCAAGTTCAAGTTGATCTTAGGTGTGGCTAAAGGAAAAGCAAGTAATTATGAAGGAAGAACAAAAACAACAAAAGGAGGAGGAAGGAAGAAGCTTCGGATGACTACTAAGCTTCCAAGTAGTTCATATATGTTAAAAGAATAAGGAGAAGGTCGTAGATGAGGATGGAAGAAGACAAAACCAATTAATTTAAAAGGGACACATGGCATTTTAATGAAGCAAAGACAAAATTTAGCTAATTTTAATTAATTAAGCACTAATCCCAATTAATCTTTCATCCCACTAATGCTAATGGCTTTATAACAATTCTCAAAATAATATATCCAAAATGACAGTACCATTTGGTCGCAATTTTTGCTACCAAAAATTGACCGGTTCGTCACTTAGCGATTTTTTTTCGGTCCGGGAATTTCTAGGAATTTCCCCGAATCATTTTTTTGAAAATTACCTAAATTGCCCAAAATTGTAAAACATATGACAGTCCACTCCCAATAATTGTTCAAACACGAAAACCACATTTTTCACAACAAAAACACATTTAGGCCATTTACCGGCGATTTTGCGGATGCAGGAATTTTCTAGAACAATTCCAGAAAAATTCCTGAAAATCCCATAAAATGTAAAACACTCAATGACGACTCAAATAATTTTTCAAATACAATTATCCCATAAATTTCACAAAGAATCTCAAGTTGAAACTGTTAGGAAAATGTCATGAATGCATGTTTACCATGTGCAAGTGCAACAAACCGTCAATCATAAAGGTTATATGCTGTATGTGCATGCCGAGATGTAATTCAATACTCCTAGCCCGTCTCAATTTACCAAAATATCCCTCCCATTGGAGATGGGATGTTACAATTCTCCCGTCCTAATAAAAATTTCGTCCTCAAAATTTCATATACGATTGATCAGAAAGGCAGGGGAGTCTTTTTTATTAATACAAATTCAGTCAATGAACGGAGATCAAAACAATCAATTACTCTTTTCCTTTCTCGAACTTTACATGATTTACTGCTTTCTCATGATTACGCGCAATTCGTCACTTTCAATATCAATAACATATATATCAAATTCTAACAATATTTCCAATTCTATCTATGAAACACTTTGTGAATCTGAATCATCTTTTAGGTTTTAGCCTAACTTACCAATCCATAATGCTATTCACACCACAATCACATAGAGGCCCCTCATCACGAATTCAATTTCTCTTAACTACACCTTTATTTTCATCTAAGTACCTTTTGGCCGAGGCCATACCCTTCAAAATATTTCATTTATCGCTTATCAGATTTCGTTATTATCAAAACACAAATCTCATGAGATTTATAACTTCAGTGTGTCACCATCTTAAATTACTTAACCTATCACTTTATTGCCCTGATCACAAAATATAGGGATAACGACTCCTTTTGGACAGTAAGACCCCTTATACCCTTTTCGAATGGTGACACCAATATAATGATTGTCATACCACAATCACTTTGCACTATATATCAATCTCATATCCCAATGAAATCCAAAAATACCTGTTGGTTAATCACACATGTCATCGTTCACTTTGACAGTGTAACATCCCATCTCCGATGGGAAGGGTATTTTAGTAAATTGGGACGGGGACGGGTTAGGAGTATTAAATTATAACGCGGCATGAACATATGTCATGCAGCCTCTATAAATGATGAGTTTTGCACAGCACATAGTCATACATGCATTCATGACATTTCCGACCTAAGTGTCTAATTGTGATCTTTCGTGAAATTGGTGTGATAATGGGATTTGAAAAATTATTTCGAGTCGCCATAGAGTGTTTTACATTTTAGGGATTTATGAGAATTTTCTGGAATTATCCGGAGAAAATTCCCAGGCCGCAAAATCGCGATACATGGCCTAAAAGTGTTTTTGTTGTAGAAAGTGTGGTTTTCGTGTTTGAAAAATTATTTAGAGTGGACTGTCTTATGTTTTACAATTTTGGGCAATTTAGGTAATTTTCAAAAAAATGATTCGAGGGAAATTCCCGAAAATTTCCGGACCGGATAAATCGCCAAGTGGCGAACCGGTTGATTTTCGGTATCGAAAATTTTTATCCAATGGCACTATAATATTGGATACATTATTTTGGGATTGAAATTAGGGTCATTGGAGTTGATTGAGGTAAATTTTTGATCTGCAGTATAAAAAAAATTAATATGTTGACTTTTCTTTGAAAACTTGGACCAACCATATTTTGCCACCCATTCTCCTTCATTTAATACTCTCTCTCGGTGATGGCCTTAAAGAAGTGAAAGTTGGTCTATTTCTTGCATCATCCGAAAGCTCTCCCCATTTTTACTCTCTCACCATCGAATTCTCTTCCTTCTCTCTCAAAGTGAAACCTTCCTCTAGTTCTTCTACTTTCCTTCTTGGTATGATGAGTTTTGTGCATGCTAGAGAAGTGAAGGAGGTTGGTGTTTTGGTGTTTCAAGTGTAGAAGTTAAAAGTTGGTAGTTGAAGCTTGAAAGGAGGCTTTAAAGTAGGTAAGTGTTCATTTAAGGTTTAAGCTTTAAATGATGTTTTCATTAGGTATTGAATGTCATGGTGATTAGAAGCATGTAATGGGAATTATGGTACAATTATGATGTTGATTGATGCTTTAATTTGATGATAATTATTGCTTGACTTAATGGGTATAAGGTTAGTTTGAAGTAGGAATGGATAAGGTAGTATGAATACATGGTTTTAACTTGATTTGTGATTGAATTTTGATGATTAATGTTAATTAGAATTGAGAAATTAAGTGCTGCCAATTTTTAGGTATTAGCCCTAGGACATGTATGAATGTGTATGAATGGTATAAGAACTGATTTGTGTTATTTGGATGCTTGATGATGTGTTAAAGGCAATGGAAATGAGAGAAACAAAGGTTGGACCAAATCTGGAAAATTAGGGTTTTTGATTGATTGTACTGTTTTATTCATAACTCATTGTATAGAAATGCAAATGAGGTGAGGTTTGTGGTCTCTTAAACTTAGGGATGTTAGCTACATTTTTGTGTGAAATAGGTGTTGTCAAATTGTAACTCTAATAGGTTGAAATTTGGCATGGAAAGTTACTGTTTTATTTCCTGTGAACAGTAACCGAAACCATACCCTATGAGCTTTGCTGATTTTTTCTAAATTAATTGAGATGGAATTAGTGAGAATGGTCTTCATGGAAGTTGATGCATATTGAGTTAGCTTTCCATTGCCACTGATCTTGCTAATTTTCGAGTTGTATATTGGGAGATATGAACTGATTCCTATGGACTGGTTTTGGGCATGTTGATGAAACCTAGCTTAAGTGTTGATTTTGTGAGCTTTCTGCTTGGGAGCAATTTTAGCACTTTTTGTGGACTGAATTGGTGTGAGTGATCTTCTGAAAAGTTGTAGAGGAAGACATTATCTTGGAAATGAGATATGGCATATAAGTTTTAGAGGTCAGCGTTGGGGGTTATGATTTTGCAAAAAACTGATCCTGCATTAGGTTAGGAATTGCTGATCATGGCAGTAACTTGCATGACAGTTTTGAAATGGTTAGAAATGAAATTGGAAATTGAGTTCTTCATGAAAATTGAAGTTTGAGGATTCATCTTTTCAGGGGTATAAAGTTCAGATTTTTCTGACTTGTGTACAGGGAGTTATGCTTGTTATAAGTTTACTGCTCAAATTGAATGATTTCAGGGACAGCAACATTGAGTGAATTAATTGACTTGTTTAGCAATGGAATTTGATTTTGGGTTGTTCATGAAAGTTGTAGATGACATTGTGAACTTATTGAGCATATTTATGTGGTAATTTTTGGCTGAAGAATCTGAGAGTTATGGAAATTTCAATGTACTGTTCTGTTTTAATGGGATTTGAGTAGGCAGTAGCTTTGAAGGGATTTTTGACACCCTTAAGGGTGAAATTGATTTTTATGGTCTTCATGAGAATGGTAGAGCTTTTCATTATCTTTCCAACAAGCTATGGTTTGTATTTTTCCGATTTGTGTGCTAAGAATTATTGTTGTTGGAAATTCGGATGGGAAATAGAAAAAAAAAAAAGGGGGAAATGGAATCAGGCCCGGTCACTAGGGCGATGCGTCACCCTAGTGACGGGGCCGATTAAGGCCGCGTCGCTAGGGCGACGCGTCGCCCTAGCGACGGGGCAGATTAAGTCAGCCCCGCTGGGGCGAGACGTCGCCCCAGCGAGGCTGACTCTTTTTTTTATTTTATTTATTTATTATTTTTATTTATTAATTGGTAATTTTTGATTTCATGCTTCTTTTGTCAATTTCTTTTCCGTCCGACGTCCGATTGACCTGATTCTTGAGGCATCGGATTCGTAGAACATTTAATTTCATTTTGTGAGAAATTGGGAATTTTTGGACGGGAAATTGTCGTGGCCCCGGATAGCGGAGCCTTTAATCACTGTTTTGTTTAATTGGGGACCTATAGAGGTCCGAATTGCGCACCGTCAGCGCCAATAGGTTTCTAATTTTTAGACAGATTTTATTATGAGGAAATTTGGATTTAGAGTCGGAAAATTCATGAACATGCATATTTCACCTACATGTGCACAAATTGCATCTGTAGTGACTCGTTTTTTTTCTCTGTTTCTTATAGAGGCCCAAGTGGAGCGTCGTCCGACCGACGGGGCGAAAACTTTCCGGCATTAGCTCGGAAGTAATAGGTGAGTAACCTAGTTGGTTTCTCAACCTTATGTGTTTATTAATTATATGCATTGATTGCCATGAGGATGCAATGATGGATATATGTAATTGATTGTTTTGATTGATTTGGACCGTGGGTGTTGAAATATTGGATTATGATATGAAGTGCAAATGAAAATAAGTGCGTGAGAATGCATTAGTAAATTGGATTGTAAATGTGATAGATTAGTAAATTGGATTGTAAATGTGATAGTGAAGCGAAAGGTAAATGCATGGAATGAATACGGATGAAAGTCGAGAACATTGGAAAATGATCTAAATGCGATAATTGGATATTGGAAAATGACATGTGCATTCATGCATAGTAAATGATCGATAATGGCGGTTGTGACCGGTGTCGCCACCGATTTGAGCTTTAAGCTCAACGCACGAGGCCTCGTGCTAACGTATTCGAGCCTCGGCTCGATGATCGAGCTATGCCCAACTTTTGGGGCTTTAAGCCCGATGTTTGAGCCAATGGCTCAACGTATATGAGCTCAAAGCACGGTCACAACAACGAAAGAAAATGGAAGAGTCACATGCACTTTGCATAAATGAATGTTTAAAGTGAATTGTGTGAAAGGTTTATTGCCTTATCAAATGTGAAATTGAGTGCTGTGATTTCTTGTTTATGATATCTATACAATATTGTGTGATTGAGTGGATATGCATGAGTTGGGTGAACCATCGATGATGGTTTCTCACCGAGTTCGCAAACTCACCCAACATTGCATCTATTTTCAGAAATGGAGAGTACCCGTTGGACATACGGAGTACGTATATCGCTAGCAAGACAGAGTATCGGTCGGGATCGAGTCGTCCGTATCTGCATTAGTGTATTAATTTGGTATTTAGTAGGCCCAATTGTTTACATGTAATTGTATAGAGTGATTGAGCACTAATGAGTGCTAATAATGAGTGAAATTGTTTTATCAAGAAATGGTTAAAATGTTTTGTTATAATTGGGCCAAGTCAATGATTGCTTTCAAGACTCTACTGCTTTTGAAAGAAAAGATAATGTCATCGCGACTCTAATGTTTTTGAAAGAAAATAAAAATGTCATACGATTTTTATTAATAAGGTAATGAATGTTTTAGTACGCCACCCTCGCGGGTCACGGGCTCGGATATCACCATGGATATCGGGTTCGGGTCTCGTCGGGAGTGGGGTGTTACAGACAGACTATACCATCAATTGCTTTTCCACAATACTTTTGCTAGAACATAACACTTCGATTGTTTCTTGTGCTTTCTCGAACCATTCACTTATAATCATTTGATTTCTCATTCTAACCTTTCAATTACTCTTTCAATACGCTCTTGCTAGAACATAAAGCTTCAATCATTCCTTACGTTTTCATTAACAGTTCCCGTAATGAGTTTTACCCATATTTCTTAATTTGAACTATACCTGTCACTTTCCTCAACAATTGGAATTATCTTGATTCTTCGACACGGTTTACAATTTCTACATCCTTACTTGGGTTTTGCCAATCCGTTTGATGCACACCAACTTTGAAATTCTATAGCTAATAATACTTTTTTGCCTTTTTGTCGATTCACTATTAACACTCAATAATACACTAGATTTGATAACTTTATTGCCCAACTTTTGATTTTTTTTGCAATTGAATTTTTTAATCCATTGAATTTCACCATTAGCTTAATTTGAAGTAATCACGCTGAATCCTTTTCAAACATTCAATCGCATTTAAATAACTCAATCGGTATCGATTTGCATATTCATAGACATCTCCAAACTATTTCTATACGATTAATGTCTCCAAGATTTTAGGCCACACTCAGTATAACAAATTTCAAATCATCAATCATAATACCGCCCATGAAATCATATTTGGCCTAAGGTGCATAAAATCACTTTATACAATGTCAATAAATCACATCATAACCTTTACTGGAACACTTCAGTATAGATAGTAAATTCTTCAAATGTCTCCTTTTTGCTCATCAGTCATAACATTCACACATTTTCCTCAAATATTCTTGTCAATTTACTAAAACCATAAAATCTTTGACAATTTCCGAACGTATCCAGCATTTCGTTAGTTCTAATTAATTCCAAATTCCGCATACACATATCTTTTGAACTTTCGCATTTTATCAATACCTATATCTTTATTAATTCTCCCAATATACCAAGTTCGTATACTAATTCATCCCTAATTCATTCAATCAGGTTTAGATTCACTCTTATGAGACTTGCATGCTCACCAATTTCCTCAACTGTACCAATTCATCTATTTCTTATGCTTATATCTATTATCCACTCCAAACACAATTGAGACATGTTCCTTTTCAGTAATACAATAAACTTCTTATACCCATATTCGATTTATATAACTCTTTAATTATCGAACGTTTACAATGAGGAACAATTTTCTTATAATTTTCTCAGCATAACATATTCTGCCATATGTTCCTTACCTTAATTTCTCCACATAACTCAATTTATTCGTGATAGATCACTCACTGACTTGAATAAACAATCGTTATATCGATCTCTTACTGAACATAATTACACAAAGTATACATGAACTTTTAATCCCCTCAAATCCGCAATTAATATTTCCTTAATATTCAGTGCTTCTCTTACATAATCAGAGTCATCTCATTAACGTAATGTACACTTTTTCATTAGCATATTTTATCTCTTACGATTGAGTCTCTGCTAGATTTAATACAGTTCATAAAACTTTATCAATCAACTATTTTTCATCACTATATAGATATACATATCAGTTACTCTTTATACTTCACGAAGATCAATCTCTGAAGAGCACTTAAACAATTTCTTTTCCTCTACTATCTTGCCATACATCACCATAATCATCACATCTTATCTGACAATATATCTCTATATTCCCATCAATTTGCCCATTAATAGCCCATACTGCTAAAAACACCTTAATTGCATTTAATTCTCGATAACCATTCTCTTTTTGGTACCAATTCTCGATCATGGGGACCTTACTATATTCAAGTCCCTCATTTTATTTCCTCAAGCTCATTACCGATGCTAACATCGTTAACTGTCTCACTTCTTTCTCAATTAATCAGTACAAGTATTCTCATGCCTTACTCTAACTCATTTTGCACTTGAGCTACTGGCATTATAATCAGAGCTTATGTAATAGGCCACCAATTATCCATTAACTCATCAATTGCAGCTTAACATTTTCACTTACCATAGGGCGCCCATAATCAGGTGTGCATTTACTTAGGCAGATCAATTAAACCCGAACAACTTTTTCATCTATCAATTTCATTGTCTACATTTCAATCTTTTCATTATTGCATTATACCCATATATTTCCGCACTCAAATCAATATCACAGATATGAAATCATTCTTGATTTTGCACTTAATGTATAATCTGACTCCAAATCACCAATCCTTATGTATAACACTCATCATGGTAATCAATCCCAAATAAAACTTCTCTGTATCATAGAACACTTTATTGTCATTTACCTTATACACTGGAAATCATACCATTGTCACATCTCTATTTTCCGCTATTAATGTACAACTATAATCTTTATTTCTAACTCATATTCAAGGATATACCCAATATAACTCCAATATTGTATTTCACAAGATATCCGTCAATCCTAGCACACTACCTATTCATCTGTCTGGTCGAACCATACACTTTTTCTTATTTTGCGATATCCATTTCTTCCTTTTATCAACACATTATCCTTTTCTCATTTTTTGAATCGGCTGAACGATCGAGTCATACTTATGCGCATCGACTCATATACTACACTGGGATCGGTTGTCACCGTCGCCGTGACATGACTTAAATGCACGTAACTTGACACACATTTTTTTTCAGAAAGCCCATGTAAGATTGTACTTCTGGGCTCTGATACCATAAATGTAGCATCCCACTCCCACGAGACCCGAACCCGACATCGACGGTGATATCCGAGCCCGCGACCCGTGAGGGTGGTATGCTAGAACAGTCAATATAGTTTAAAACTTGGTAATATATATATATTTTTTAAAAAAAACCCATCGAGAGCGCCAATATCAGTAAATAATTTGGGCCCGTTCTAATACGAAATCATTTTCAATCAGAACATTATTTCGGTAATCAAATTACAATACATCATTAATCAATCGGGGCACTCCACAATACCAGTACGAATCTTGCGGAAATACAAATTTACATATAATTCAAAAGACACAAATGCGGGCGTGAACCGATCCCGACCTTAACTCGACTGCAATAATCAAGACTATACCCCGTGCCCAACGGGTACTCTCCGATCCTGAAAATATTTGCAATTTTGGGTGAGTTTGCGAACTCGATGAGAAACCATCATCGATGGTTCACTCAATTCATGCATAAACACACAATTTACCAATTATCACATACAATCACAATTCACAAATGTAAGGCGACGCTTTCATACGATCCACATTTAATCATACCATATATGCAATGCACATGAGACCCTTTCTATTTTCATTACGTTGTTGTGACCGTGCTTTGAGCTCAATAACGGTGAGCAGTGGCTCTGAAATTTCGTTGGGCTTAAAGCCTAATACATTGAACACGAGGCTCGAATACGTTGGACCGAGGTCTGCGTTGGTGAAAGCTCTCATATCGTTAGGCGGATATGCTTACGATACGGCGGCCGCTCGGTCACAACCGCCTTTATCTGATCATACTTTAATGCATGCAATGCACATGTCCCAATTTCCATTTACAAGTCAATGTTATTTGCCATATCTTCGGACTTTCGGTCCGGTATTTCAATCATATACATTTCCAATTTATTGCATCCTACCATATCACATTGATAGTCACATCCCATATATCAAAATGATAACTAACACTTCAATATCAATTTTCCATCTCCTCGGATCTTTGGTCCGAGATCTCCAATGCAAACATTCACAAACAGTTACACACAAATAGCACTTCAATAACAAGTTTTCAAATATTTCAGACACCTATGGTCCGAAATAAATCAAAATCAAACACACATAAACCCCCCATTATCTCCACATGGCATAATTGCAAAATCTTAAACACATAAAGGTTGAGGAACCAACTAGGTTACTCACCTATTACTTCCGAGCTATTGCCGGGAAGTCTCTGCAATGTCGGTAGGTCGACGCTCCAACTGTGCCTCTATAACATGCAGAGAGGAATCCGATCACTAATTATCCAATCCCAACTAGTAATAATGCACATGTAAGTGTATAATGCTTGTTCAAGAAATTTTCGGCCCTAAATCCAAATTTCCCATAATAAAATCCGTCTAAAAAGTAGAAACCTATTGGCTCTGACGGTGCGCAATTCGGACCTCTATAGGTCCCCAATTAAACAAAATAGTGATTAAAGGCTCCGTTACCCAGGGCCACGTCAATTTCCCGTCCAAAAATTACCAATTTCTCACAAAATGAAATTAAATATATTACAAATCTGATGCCTCAAGAATCAGGTCAATCGGACGTCGGACGGAAAAGAAATTGACAAAAGAAGCAAGAAATCCTAAAATACCAATTAACAAATAAAATAAAATAAAAATAACCAGCCTCGCTGAGGCGAGACGTCGCCCTAGCGGGGCTGACTCATCCAGCCTCGTCGCTAGGGTAAGGCGTCGCCCTAGCGATGCCGACCCTTTAAGCCTCGTCACTAGGGCGAGGCGTCGCCCTAGTGACCGGGCGTGATTCTCATTCCTCTTTTTTTTCCTGATTTCTAATCTAACTTCCAATATCCATAGCTCTTAGCACACAATTCAAAAAATACAAATTATACCTTGTTGGAAAGATCATAAAAACCTCTACAATTCTCAAGAAGACCATAAAAATCAATTTCACCCCTAAGGGTGTCAAAAATCCCTTCAAAGCTACTGCCTACTCAAATCCCATTAAAACAGACAGTACATTGCAAATTCCATAACTCTCATATGCTTCAGTCAAAAATTACCACATAAATATGATCAATAAGTTCACAATATCATATACAACTTTCATGAAAAACTAAAAATCAAATTCCATAACTAAATAGGTCAAACAACTCACCAAAGCATCAACCCTCTGAAATCAACCAATCTGGACAGTAATTTTACAAACAGCATATCTCTTAGCAAAAAAGTCACAAAATTCACTACCTTATATCCCTGAAAAGCTAAGATCTCAAACTTCAATTTGCATGAAGAACTAAAACTCCAATTCGATTTCTAACAATTTCAAAACTGTTATGGAAGCTACTGTCATGATCAGCCATTCACAATCTAGTTTAGGTTCAGGTTTTGCAAAATCGTAACTCCCAACTCTGACCTCTGAAAATTACACACCATATATCATTTTCAAGATAATTTCTTCCTCTACAACTTTGTAGAAGATCACTCACACCAATTCAGTACAAAAAAATTGCTAAAATTGCTCCCAAGCAGACTGCTCACAAAACCAACACTTTGACTAGGTTTCTCCAAAAAGCATAAAACTAATCAATAGAAATCAGTTCATATCTCCCAATATACAACTCGAAAATTAGCAAGATTCATTTAAATGGAAAGTTAACTCAATATGCTACAACTTCCATGAAGACCATTTTCCCAAATTCCATCTCAATTAATTTAGAAAAATCAACAAAGCAATCAGGTCATATATGCGGGTACTGTTCACAGACCCTACAAACAGAAACTTCCCATGCAAAAATTCACCCTTCTAACATTACAATTTAACAACACCTATTTCATAAAAATTTGAAGCCAACATCACAAAGTTTCATTGGGAACAAACCTCACCTCATTTTCTCACCTACACAATTAGTTATGATCAAAACATTACAATAGGTCAAATCGCATTTTCCAGCTTTTCAACTACAACCTAACTCCTATCACTTCTAACATCAATAACACATCACTAAGCACCCATTTATACCTCTAATTCAACCACAAATTCATCACAACATATACTTATATAAGAGAGCATAAGTGGCAGCACCTACACATATTATCTTCCTAAGATTTCCATTCATCTAACCTTGCAAAACTCAATCCAAACCAAGCCAAAATCAATGGAACTATAGTCATTCATTCATCCATACACAAACATACATTTACATCCTTTCAAACCTACCCTTATCATCATGAAATAAATGCATAAGTTCTTCCCATAATGGCTTCTAACTACCAAAAGCATAAAAACAAACATAAATTCTCACCTAACAAGTTGCAAACTTTCCAAATCTCCAAGGCTTCAACTCTTAAAATTTTCCAAGCTTCAAGCTTTAAGTTTCCCAAATCTTCAAACAAAAACACCAACCTCTACTTTACCTTCCCACCTTCGACCATCACAATCATCATAATTTCCAAGTTCAAGTTGATCTTAGGTGTGGCTAAAGGAAAAGCAAGTAATTATGAAGGAAGAACAAAAACAACAAAAGGAGGAGGAAGGAAGAAGTTTCGGATGACTACTAAGCTTCCAAGTAGTTCATATATGTTAAAAGAATAAGGAGAAGGTCGTAGATGAGGATGGAAGAAGACAAAACCAATTAATTTAAAAGGGACACATAGCATTTTAATGAAGCAAAGACAAAATTTAGCTAATCTTAATTAATTAAGCACTAATCTCAATTAATCTTTCATCCCACTAATGCTAATGGCTTTATAACAATTCTCAAAATAATATATCCAAAATGACAGTACCATTTGGTCGCAATTTTTGCTACCAAAAATGGACCGGTTAAATTACTTAGCGATTTTTTTCTGATCCGGAATTTCAGAATTTCCCTAATCATTTTTTGAAAATTACCTAAATTGCCCAAAATTGTAAAACATATGACAGTCCACTCCCAATAATTGTTCAAACACGAAAACCACATTTTCCACAACAAAAACACATTTAGGCCATTTACCGGCGATTTTGTCGGTCCTGGAATTTTCTCCGGACAATTCCAGAAAAATTCCTGAAAATCCCATAAAATATAAAACACTCAATGACGCACTCCAAATAATTTTTCAAATACAATTATCCCATAAATTTCACAAAGAATCTCAAGTTGAAACCTAAGCCGGAAAATGTCATGAATGCATGTTTACCATGTGCAAGTGCAACAAACCGTCAATCATAAAGGCTATATGCTGTATGTGCATGCCGAGATGTAATTCAATACTCCTAGCCCGTCCCAATTTACCAAAATATCACTCCCATTGGAGATGGGATGTTACACGAACTGATCCCGACTTCTAACCTTCACTTGAATCCTGCAAACAAACTCCCGTTTTACTAACAGGATACTCTTCAATTCCTGAAAAGTAGTTGCAATGTTGGGTGAGTTTGCGAACTCAATGAGAAACCATCATCGATGGTTCACTCAATTCATGCATATACATACAATTTACCAAATATCACACACACAGTCCATTCACAATTATAAGGCATTTTGCCTTTCACACACTTCACATTTAATCATTTGTATATGCAATGCACATGTGACACTTTCTAATTATTACGATGTTGTGACCGAGCGCTTAACAGTAATTAGTGATCAGACGCGTCTTGGGAGTAGGAGAGCCCTCTGGGTATGCACTAACTCCCCTCGAGCTCGAGGCTCGGTTCAGTAACAGTGTTCATGCTCTAGGCTCTTTTCAATATCAGTAGTGTCTCTGGTCAACAACTATCATTATCTGAACATGCCAATATGCATGAATGTATATGTCCCCATTTACAATTCCAGTCAGTGATATTCAGTGCCAATATCCCATTTCTTCGGACCTTTAGTCCAGTATTTCAGTCATGCAATTTACATTTTATTCCATTTATTCATTCATGTTCATTTTCACATAACAGCACTTCAATGTCAGGTTCTAAATATTTCGGACACCCTTGGTCCGAAATCAATCAAAATCAATCACACGTATCCATCCGTTATCTCCACATGGCATCAGTGCAGAAAGTAAACACATAATGATTGAGGAACCAACTAGGTTACTCACCTGAACTTCTGAGCTACAGCCTGGAAGTCTCAGCAATATCCGTGGAATCGTTGTTCCGACGGCGCCTCTACTACAGTCAAATAAGTCCCAATTACTAAAATGTACAATTAAAACAATTTAATAATGCACATGTCTTACATATAAATGTACTATGCCTATTCATGACTTTCCCGGTGCTATTTCCCAATTTCCATTTTCTGATGTCACAGTCTAACTTTTTACTCAATCGCTCCACAATGCCTAACTTCAATTCAATATCCTATTACGGAACTCCACAAATTCCCATTCTAACATTCAGTCAATTTATCATGTCATACTTGCTAGGGTATTACCTCAAATTCAATATCATTATTCTCTATGCTCAGTTCTAACTCTAATAGCCTTTCTTTACATTTAGAAGCCTCGCAATAATACCCCAATTATCAAGAACAATCCTTAGGTTGAAATACAATCACATCCTTGATGCTATTTCAATAATTGGAACCCTGCCAATTTAAATTCGAACTTTGGTACCTTTCCTTAATTGTAGACCTCTTTCTCTAGATCATAACGAATCAAACATTACCTCAATTGGAGGTCTACACCATTAGTTATGCCCCAAAAACCAAATTGAATCACTTCAAAAATTTTCCCCCTCGCCGCGACTTCAAACCACTCGCCGCGGCGTCTGAAGGCGCTCGCCGCGACGAACGTTCCTTTTCTTGGGGCTCACTGCGACGCATGAAAAGAGACTCGTCGCGGTGTGGAAGACCTGCGCTCGCCGCGACGTCGAGAGGAGCTCGCCGCGACGTCCAACCTTTTTGAGCTCGCCGCGACGTCTCCCTTCCCGCTCGCCGTGACGAATTAAATGTTAATTCGCCGTGGCGAGGCTTCACGCACGCCGCGACGTGCGAGTCGCAGGTCGTCTTCTCCTATCGATTTTCGTCATTTTCTCTCTCTAATCAACCCACTCACAACCAACTACCATAATCTTTTATATTTAACCCCATGAATGCATTTAATACATAAATAACAACATTAAAACCAATTCACTTACCAAATCAAGCTTGAATCTCAAATCTCCCGAAAATCCCCTTCAACTCTTTCATCTTCTCTCTACGCCCACGGTGCTTCTCCAACCTCAACAAATCTTCATCTTCCTAACGAATCAGACAAGCTAGCAAATGAAAATCTCAAAGAGAGGAAGAGATGATAATTACGAAGGAAGAATCAAAACTCACCAAGGAGAGGAGCCGATCGTGCCCTAGGAGAGAAGAAGAGAATTTCTTTTCTCTTCAATTCGAAATATAAAGCATTTATAAGTGATTTGTCCCATTTTCCCCTTAATACCAGTAAATCTGTTACTCTTTTCATGATCATTTCCAGTCCGGTTTGTCTCCGAATTTCAATGGCTCGACATATAAAAATTCCCAAAATCATAAATCAATTTTCCACGGCCATTAGGCAGTCATTTCAACATTAAGCAATCAATCTGTCCGACACTCGAAAAATTTCCGGTCCGGACTTTTTCTCCCGAATTTTCCCAAAAAATTCCGAAGAGTCACTATCAATTATTAACCACTCTAACACATTTCCAATCCATATTTTCCAACCCAATTATTCCAAAATTCTCGATAAATCAATATCAAATCTGATTGCCTCACAAATTCACAATTCCTATCAATATCATAATCAAAAGCCGGGAAAACGTCATGAATGCATGTACCTATCAGTGCATGTGCCAAATGAATCAATCCTCTACAATTAGAGGCCAAATGAATGTTCAGTCGATATTATGCAGTAAAAATCCTAACCCGTTCCAATTTACCAATATACCCATCACATCGGTAACGGGGTGTTACATTATCAAACATACTAACTTCAATTTGACTCCAATTTTCCAGAATTTACCTCTTTCGAGGCTACCTTATTTCGAAATGAGTCAACTACCATATCGAGTACATCAATTCTTCTCATTTGATTCGTCATCTTTTTCTTTATCTCATTCATACATAAAATCCTCTCTTATATGCATTTCTAACTTTCTCCTTACTACAAATCATTCATTTCTTATTAATTCATTTATGACTATTTCATTCCCCTTTTTCTCTTTCCTCATTTCCATCTCATTTTCCTATTGTCATTTATTCATCTTACATATGTATGCTCGCAATCCACTCAGAGTTATAGATGCATATTCATCCTGAAATTCTGATCTCAATATCATATACATATTATTACGCTTAATCGTAACTCTTATCACATTTTTTTGACATTCATTTCAAGTCCAAGTCTAACCTTTCAAAGTCATAACAAATTTTTATTTTCTTTCTACCTGGCTTGTACACTTTAAATCTCATCATTCATGTTTATATCCCTTCTTTCCTCAATTAGTCCATGACAATGAATTCACATTTATTTCACATTCGAGGATATATTACCATCATATAATATTAACATCATATTTAATAATACATCCACCAATACCAAAACAGTGAACCTCTATCTATCATATCGAACCATATACTATTTCTCCTTTCTAAATATCCACAAACTTTCTTTTTCTCATATTCTGATAGATTATCATTTTCTCAGTGCTTCTCACAGCTCAAACTCTTAAGGAATGCTCATACATGTGACTTATACGGGGGATCAATTGTCGTTGTCTGCTATGACATGACAAAATGCATGTGACTTGACATATATTTCCAAAATGCCGATATAAGATAATACTTTTGGGCTCTGATACCACATAAATGTAGCACCCCGCTCCTGCAAAACCCAAACTTGATATTGATGGGTGATATTCGAGTTCGTGTCCTACAAGGGTGGCGTGCTAGAACATTCTATTAGTCAAAACTTGGTATAAATTTTTTTAATACAATTAAATACGAGAAAATTAGTAATCAATTAGGGCTCACTTTATTTCATAAACATTTTTCAAATCAACACATTACAATCAGTACACAACTCATCAGAGATTCACTAATCACTTGGGGCCCATTACAAATACAAAACATTTCCAATTCTAAAGTAATTATATAGCGCAATATTCAATTACAAATGATACAAAAATTTGCAGAATGTACAATTCAGTACGAAAATAAAGAAATACAATGCAGACACAAAATGATCCCAGCCTCTATATTTCCCTTGCATGCAGTAAGGATACTCCCATTTGCCTAACGAGGTATTCTTCTAAGTCCTAAAAAATATTTACAAATTTTGGGTGAGTTTTGCGAACTCAATAAATGACCATCATCGATGGCTCACCCAATCACGTAGCACATAAATCACATCATTACACATTTCACACTTCACATTCAATAAAATTTGATCACTTGTATTATGTATTTGCAGTGCACATGAGACCCACTTTTCATTTGATACTTTGTTGTGACTGAGTGCCTAAACTGTCCCATATAGGGCTCATTGATAACTGTCCCTTATCCACGTGGGGGATACAAAGCTCATTAAACATTGAGCCTGAGGCTTTGATTCATTTTTGAGCTCAAAGCTCGTTTTCATTCGTTGAACTTTAAGTCTTATCAGTGGCTACTCTGATCACAACAGTTATTATGTTTCATGCATTCATGAAATGAAATGCATCCACCATATATGATCACTTATTCACTTTCACATATCATCGGATTTAGTCCAGTATTCAACATTTATGTTAAGAAACACTTTGTGATCATGCATTCAAGTCATGAAGCATTTAGTTCATCACATTCACATACAATTAACACTTCAATATTACATTCAAGCATCAAAAACCTCAAATCTTCATTGTCCGGAATCACATAATCAATTCACTTCTCATTCATAATCAGTCAAGTCATAACATAAACGAAACAAACAATAAGGTAAGACCATCTAGGTCTACTCACAGTACACTCCAGATTATCATTTGCTTCCAAATTCTGGGAACGTCTAAATGCGGACATTTAACCTACACAACCCATTTATGCAAGATACACACATACATCACAATTTGTCTAATCATAAGTGCTTAATAATGCAAATGAATGAAATGAAATATGCACAATGCATGTTCATAACAATCCCGAGTATTTTACCATTAATTTATCACAAATCCATTCTTATATTAAAACTCCTCTAAGTATAGTTTATACTTAGGTTTTTGCCTCACCAAAACCATTAAAATCTCCATTCCTTTCTCATTGACTCACTCAGAATTTTTCCAAGTCACACTTTCTGGTCTACTATTCGCATTCAATTAGAAAATAAAACTGATGTAATTTGGTGACACTCTCTTCTATAAAATGTTAATCTATGTCTTATCATCCCATTGACACTAAAATCACTCAATTTGGTTTAGTAATTTGGAAGATATGCCTCAAACATTATCGGGTTGTCATATTCCAAAAATAGTACACTATGAATAAATTCCATTTAGAATTTTAATATCTTAGAGACTGAATCACAATTATACTTCTAGAGACAATTTGTAGGCCTATATCTCTAGTTCACTCAAAATCAACAATCATCTCATTTGGAATCCTACAGGTCTAGATATACTCAAAATACTGAAGTATGTTCGGTGGAATAACACCAATTCATATTACTGAAGAGTTCACTCACTATACCCGTCTCACTTTTTTCACTCAATATTTCTCAATTAAATTCATAGGGCCATGATTTTTGGTGGAGATGTAGATAAATGTATTGCAAGTCCAATGGTTCAAGAATCAATTCATTTAGGCATCTAGAGAAGAAGTTAAAGCCAATCAAACAGGGTTTTGTCCTCAATCATATTGAACCTATCTCGGAAAAAATGGTATAACTCTCTCTACAGATGTCGGATTAAGATCATATTAGGATGATTTCAAAGAAGAATTTGATATATAAAACTTTGAAGAAGACCTTTAGATCAGATTTTATCATCTGAATGGTCAAAATAGACTAGACGATAGGATCAAATGAAGCCAAAGGAAAAATAGACGAATGGAAAAAAAAGCAGACGAATGGGGAAAATTGCCATAACGTTTCCTAACGATATCTGATTTGTGTGTTCTTTATATATTTAGAAAGAATATTTCAATATCTAAAATGTTCATGAAGACCTTAAAGACAGATTCTATCGTTTGAAGAATCAAAAATGGAACAGAAGATAGATAGAGACGAAACCAAAGGAAAAGCAGACTAATGGAAAAAGACAGATGAATGGGAAAATTTGTTGTAACTTTCCCTACATATATTGGATTAAGGTTTTCTTTATATAGTTTGAAAGAAGGCTTCAATATTTACAACTTTCACGAAGACCTCAAACATAGATTCTACCTTTTGAAGGGTCAAAAATGGAGCAAAAGATAGGCCAGGCGAAAAAAAAGAAAAAGCAAAAAGCAGAAGAAACAAAACATAGAAGAAGCAAAAAGCAAAAGAAGCAAAACACAGATGACATGTCATAAGAAAAGAAGCAAAACACAGATGACACATCATCATATATGACATGTCATCACAAAAGAAGCAAAACATAAAAGACACATCATCACAAAAGAAGCAAAACACAAAAAAACTTGTCATCACAAACGACATATCATCACAGAAGAAGCAAAACACAGATGACACGTCATCATATATCACACATCATCACAGAAGAAGCAAAACATAGAAGAAGCAAAATATAGAAAAAAAAACGAAAAGATAGAAGATACATCTTCCCTTATAAGGACCATAACTTTCAGCCTAGAAGTCCAAAAATTTCATACTATATATCATTGGAAAACTAAAAGAAAGATATAAAAAATTTTAGAAGATATTTTTTTCTAATTTAGTCTAGAAAAAATCTAGAATTGCCCTCGAATTCAGAACACAATTTTTATATTCATCCACCAATGTACTGCACCCAATTCTCAACTTCATAACAAATTTTGAGATTCTTAAAGATAGAATTTAAATTTGATATCTTCATAAGAAATGTAGCCATATGTTTCTATTTTAATCCAAAATAAGAATCATCTAGCTTGGATAACTAAAGAAAAAGTTGTGGCTAAAAGATTGAAGCATACTCCGAAAATATTTTCTAGATCAACCACCCATTTTATTTCCCAATCTTTCCTTAACACAACTCATACCAAAGTCACCTTTTCTACTTCATTTCAAATCATTATCATCCATAAAAAAATATAGTCCATGATACATTCGATGACAAAAATTTATCAGTTTATTACAAAAATTTAACTCTAACAAATTTATCTACTACTCACTCATTGAAAACTCCTAAAAGCTCCAACTATCTTCAAGCCCTACTCCATGCAAAACTCACATTCCACTGTGAACACTAACCAACCTCTGGTTTATTTTTTAAGGAAGAAGAAACACTTAGCAGTAGGGTAGAGGAAGGAAAAGCAAAGAATTTTTTCAAAGTTTTTTTTTTTTTTGGAAAAAACTCTGTGTTTTAAGAAGATTCAAAGGAAGTGATAACAAGGAAAGAAACTTAAGAAAATACCAAACCCCTTTTTGAACTCTCGGATATCAAGACTTACTTTTAACAAAAGTACAAAAAGCAACTTAACACTTATCACTTTCCTATGGTCTAATCTCTAACTTAGTTTTGTTTGAACTAACTCTCTTAAGTCTCATCTTACCATCCAACTATCTCCAAATCTTCTTTTAAAAATTATTTTTCCTTCTTTCCCTAGTACTTCATAAATTCTAAAATAAATCCTAAATTCACCGAAATTCACAAATATATAATTCCACTAATCAATAAAATTTCCAATATAATTTAAATTCCAAATTCACAATTTCTCAAAAATCATAACTCAACCCAATTATAGCTGAAATTATTCATGAATACATGTACAATTATTTTCATGTACAGAAAAAATCACTATTCAAGTGTATGTGTATGACATATTATGCATGAGCATGAAATATGTTTCCTACTTTCTCAACAATTTCTCTCATTTATTGTTTTTTCTTAACATGGGTAGTGGGATATTACATTTCTAAAATTGTCAAGCCCTTAACCAAGTTATTAGAGAAGGACATACCTTTTACATTTACTAAAGAATGCTTAGATGCTTTTAACCTTCTAAAAGAAATTTTGACTAAGGCCTCAATTATGGTTGCCCCAGATTTGAATTTACCTTTTGACCTAATGTATGGTGCACGTGATTTTGTAGTAGGTACAGTACTTGGACAACGGAAAGAAAAATAATTTTACAGTTTACTATGTTAGAAAGACTTTGACAGATGCTCAAGGGAATTACAATATGATAGAAAAGGAGTTATTAACAATGGTTTTCACGTGTGATAAATTTAAATCTTATCTAGTTTTGTCTAAAGTTATTTATATTGACCATTTTGCATTAAAATACTTGCTGAATAAATCGGTTGCCAAACTTGGATTTATTAGTTGGATTGTACTGTTGTAAGCGTTCATTTAGAGATTAAGGATAATAAAGGAGCTGAAAACCTAGCAACAGTCCATCTATCTTGCTTTGAAAATCTGAATTTGGACTAACTGAATGAAAAAGGCATTGAAGATGCCTTTTTAGAAAAGCACCTTTATAATTTAGAGGAGGTGAGTAAGGTTAAAACCCCTTGGTTTGCAAATATTACAAATTATTTGGTAATTAAGATCTTGCCAGAAGGTTTATGTTATCAGTAAAAGAAGAAATTCTTTACTAATTTGATATACTATTTTTGGGAAGATCAGTATCCATTTCATATTTATGCAAACCAAATAGTGAGGAGATGTGTACTTTACTCTGAGAGGTGGAGGATTTTACAACATTGTCTTGTTGGATTCACTAAAGGGCACCATAGTGAAAGTAGGACGCCTCAAAAGATCTTGGAGTCAGTTTTACATTGATTGTTAATTTTTAAAGATGCCCAAAGGTATGTAGCTTTATGTGATAGATACCAACGATTAGGTAATGTCTCTTGTCAAGATGAGCCACCCCAAAATTTTATTCTTGTTTTTGAAATATTTGATATTTGGGATATTAATTTCATAGGTCCATTCCTAACTTCATTTGGTAATAGATATATCCTAATAGCTACTGATTATGATTATAAATGGTTAGAAGCCCAAGTTTTACCCACAAATGATGCTAGGGTTATCGTAAAATTCCTTAAAAGTTTATTTTCTTGTTTTGACACACCTAAGAAATTATTAGTGATAGGGGTACACATTTTAGTAATTCGTAATTGGGAAAATTGCTTAAGAAATAAGAAATTACTCATAAGATTGCCACCTTATTTCACCCTCAAACTAGTGGCCAAGTCGAGGTATCTAATAAGGATTTAAAACGAATATTGGAGAAGATTGTAGAACGTCAGAGGAAGGACTGGTCAATTAGGTTATATGATGCTTTGTGGGCTTGTAAGACAATATATAAGACATCGATTGGTACTACACCCTATACATTGATCTATGGAAATGCATATCATCTACCTATTGAATTGGAACATAAAGCATATTGGGCTATTAAACTAGTAAATTTCGATCTTCAATGTGCAGGTGAAAAGAGAAACTTCTAAATTAACGAATTGGATGAATGGCAATTGATGACTTATGACAAATTCCAAAATCTACAAAGAAAGAGCTAAAAGTTATCACAACCGAATGATTAAGCAATAATGAAAGTTTAAGGAGGGAGATCAAATTCTCTTGTTTAATTTCACTTAAGATTATTTCCGGATAAACTTAAATAAAGATGGTCTGGACTATTCATTTTGGAGAAATTTTTTCCACACAGCATAATCAAGGTATGTCTCCACAAAAAGGTACTTTTATAGTTAATGGCCATCGAGTGAAGTTATATCCTGGAGGTGAGCTAAAAAATAATACCAAAAACATCAATTTAACCAAGCCACCTTGAGCATAAAAGGTATGTCGAGCCAAAGACGTTAACCAAGCATTACTCATGAGGCAACCCAAGAATTAGGATGTATTGTCATTACACTATTTTCTATTTGCATATTTCTTGTTTATTTATTTTTTATGTTATTTTTATTTTTTCCCCATTATCTTTATATCTTGCAAGGATGTTAGTCTAATATTAGATGGATAATCCAAAAATTAGAATCAAAAAAGCTTATTACTTAGGGAAGTACCAAAAACTCCATTTTCTCACTTATTTTTATATGCTTATATTGTGTACATTGAGTCCAATGTACAATTTAAGTGTTGAGAAGGGGTTAATGATTTTCTTAAGCTTATTATAATATTTATTATTAAATTTATGAAATAATATCTTTAATTAATTAAAATATGTCTATAAATACTTGAAATTATTATTGAATCGCTTTGAACTAATATTCAAAAGGATTATCTTTAGAATAAATTTGTTTTATAAGTCAAATTTTAATAGTCATTAAGATAGTCCAATTAAATGAAATTAAATATTATTTACACATATAACCAATATTTTTATGAGCTTTTGAGTGTAAGGGTAAAATTTATAAAATTTTATCTCTTTTGATACTTTCATTTGTGTTGTCATGCATAGTTGTATAATTCTAGAACTTGCTTTTATTATACATAGTAAGATCATATATTGTTAAATTAGAAGCATTGAAATGATAAAGGCACTTTGATTCAACAATTTTTTATAACCCATTTCTTTGATAATTACCTTACCATAATTTATCTTTAGGAATAATCAAGTTTGACCTTTAGCCTTTTTCATTGTTTATATCCCACATAATTAACCTTTATCCTATTTTCTTTAAAACCTTTTTATTGTTTTAAAACTTGAAATTTTGAAAAGCCTAAAGATTATTGCGATTCAATTTTAAATAAAAATAGCCAATGAAGAATTATGGTTAAGTTTATAGTACCAATGGATTTATGAATAAACCTATGCATATTGTGAACATGTTTCATGTAATGTTCTCTTTAGAAAACAAAATTCAAAATTTTATCACAATTTTATCATCCCAACCATACCTTACCTAAGCCCCATTATAATCTTTATAAAGATTATTTGATATTTGTTTCTAGTTTATACATCAGTGGTAGAGATATGACAATATTACAAGCATATGGTAAAAGTTCTACTATGCATTGATTGAGAATTTGATACTTTTCACCCTAAAACTTGAGTGTATTGAGTGAAATCTTGGTGAGGTTATAAAGATTTATACTTTTGAATTTAATGAGATTATTGACATAACTATTATTCATATTAACTTATAAAGTTAGTTTTAGGATAACTTGATTATACTTGTATGTTAATTTGACCTAGAGTATGGATGGACCAGTTAAGATTAATAAAGGATGTATGTTGTAAAGTTGATAATTTAGATTACAATTTACTTGAGGATAAACAAAAACCTAAGTGTGGGGATATTTAATAGATGTATATTTGACTATAATTATAGATCTAGATTTGATGTATTTTGCTTAATGTTTTGTAGTTTTGTTGTATTTTTGGTATTTATTCTCTTCAAGTGTATTTATAGGTTATAATTACCTTCATGGACTAAAAGGAGAAGAATTTGAATGAATCTGTGGCATAAAACAAAGTTTTGAAGCAATTTAGTGATACACAATCGTGTGTGTGCCCGTGTAAGTCTTAGTCCCTATGTAAATTTGCAAATTCAAGTGTTTTTTTTATTATATACAGACTCTTATACACCCGTGTATTAGACCATATATGTCTCATAAATCCTAAATTTTACTATAAAAGGAAGTGAGTATAAGCAAATAGAGGAGAGTCAAAGTTAGCAGTTGAATTGAGATGTAAGAAACTTAAAGATGTGACAATTTTGATCCAGGAATGAGGAAAACATCAAAAGAGATCTGATAAAAGGCTACATCAAATCCAAACAAGCAAGAAGATTCAATATAATAGAAAGAGAGATTTAGAATTATGAACTCTTTGTTTTTTATTAGTTTTCCTACATGTTTATTTTCATTTTCTTTTATAAGTAATTAAACACTTTTTACTGTATAAGTGTGATGAACCCTAGTTTGTGATACAATATGTCTTAATCTTTTATTCAGTGCAATTATTTTGATTGATTTATTGAGATTTAATTATATGTTCATTCTTGTTATAATATATCCAAATATTATAACATGATTTGATTTCATACAATTGATATTGAGATATCTTTTATATGAATAGATCTACCATAATTGAAAGAAGTTGACTGCAAACTTAGAGATAGGTCGACAAAAATCCTCTGAATTAGGTTTAAACCTAATAGTGGAATTGATAAATCGATAATGCAATCCAATGGGTTTTAACTAAAAAGATTTCTGTTAATCAACCAATGGATTAGTTGTTAGTAGCCTTGAGATAGTAGGGATGTCAATAGGTCGGGTCAAATAATTTTGGCCTGTGGCTCAATCAACCTAGGCCAAAATCAAGCCAGGCCAGGTCGAGCCAAAATTAACATTACTATGAGAGAGTTATTAACATAAGATAGGAATGATTTTTTGGAGGATTCATCATTTATACACTAATCTTTTATATTTATTTTTCTAAGTAATTTCCTTGGTCTTCTGCTTTCATTATTGTTTCCAAATTTTTTTAAGTTTTATTTTTAATTAAAAACCAAACATCCAATTCGTAGGCTAGATAATAGAAGAAGGGCAATTACTAATACTTACTATCTTTGTGGGACTGACCTGTGCTTGTTTGTGCTAGTTACAACTATGTTTTGCACTTGCGATTAATTTAATATTCATATAAAGAAAATTATCAATAAAGAGACCTAGATGGCCCTACATTCCTCTCCAACAAAATATTCTTAAGATACAAAAAAAATCACTATCAACACGGGTTTAAAACATAGACCCATGTTGGAACTATGTTATATAGCAGGTTCCATATTGATGCCTTTATGTTGGACCCATATTCCTCCAGATTCATATCAAAATTTCCCCAACCTTGCCAAGTTTGCTCAATTTCGTTCTCTATTTATTGGGGAGCTAAAAAAACAAAGTCTATAAAATATAAGGCATATTAAGTACCAAATATAATAAAAATTATCCAATATGGATGCTTTTAATGTCACGCTAAAAACATAACCCAATTAACACTTATCAAATTCTGACGCTTAAGCGTTTGCTTGCCTTTAAATAAATCAATTTTATCATTATTAACTTAACTAAATGATAACTTCAGGAAAAAATTTAGCAAATCAACCAAACCAATTGAGAGTCTCCATTATTCATTCGATTGTAAAGTTCATCAATTTGCTATGCATATAGCTACTTGCATCAAATCATAAATCAATTAATTTTAACTCTACAATCTTCCAAACTTTGACTCAATCTAGAAAATTCAACTTAATGCATAAAGTAAACATGTATGAGAAAGATGCTTCAACTGTTAAACATTTTTACACCCCTTATAAAAAAAAACACTAACTTTAAATTAACATAGGAGCATTTAGAGGCATGTTTGAAAAGTCAAATAACATTTTATCTTGACAACAAACCTTGTCATAATTACTCTTAGTTACTTAATTAGTTATTATTTTAAATAACTATTAGTACTACTCTTTAATTTCAACTTGTTTACTTTAATTTGAAGCTAATGGAGTGAATTTATTTTACCTCACTTATTTGCATACATTTTTATTTTCTTCTTTTTGTGGGATACTAAAATACTTTTAAAATTCACTTTTAACTCAATTATATGTTTAAATTACATATAAAGGATCATGGTATAAATCAATTATCCATTTTAAAATCAATAGAGAAAATTAAAACTAACTTAATCATTAAAGCTCATGACTAAGTATCTAAATAAAACAACTAAACTTATAATAAATTGTCTCAATCAATGTTTTGCAATACTTAATTTTTTCCAAAATTATTCCTATTCAACTAATTATAGCAAAATTAATAGGCATAACAAATTAATTCCATAATTCCGTTATACTTAAGAATTTGCTTACCCTCAAATAAGTTAATTTTATTAATCTTAATTTAAATAGGTTGTAACTTTAGGAAAGAATTTAATAAATCAATTACATCAATCAAGACTCTCTATTATTCATTCAACTATAAAGTTCAATAAGTTGTTAGAATTTAACTATTTTGATCAAATCATAAATAATTCAATTCAATTCCATATTCTTTTAAACCTTAAATTAATCCAAAAATTTAACTTCATTCATAAAATGATCATACATGACAAAGATTATTTAACTTTCAATTATTTTTATACCCTTTATTAAAATAAAAGAATAATATTGACTTTAAATTAATGTAGGAGCATTTTAAGGCTTATTTGAAAATTCAGTTAACCTTTTAATGCAAGAACAAATAGCTTATTATAAATACTCCTAATTACTCAATTAAGTCACTATTTCAAATAACTACTGGCTTCTCTCTTTAACTTTAACCTTTTAACTTGATTTGAAGCCAACTGAGTGAATTTATTTTATTCTTACTTATTCACATCTATTTTTGTGGAAAACTAAAAGTGCTTAAAAGAATTCACTTTTAACTCAATCTATATCCAAATTACACAAAACAAATTATAAAGAAAATTAAATATTTATTTTAAAATTAGTGGAGCAAATCAAAATTAACTTAATCATCAATGCTCATGACTATTTGCCTAAACAAGTCAATTTAAAACAACCAAAACTTATAATGAATTAAATTAATTAACGTTCTTTCAATATTAAAACATTTTCCAAAATCAATCCATATTATGCTAATTATAAAAAATTAGTAAAAACAATAAATGAATTCACTCTTCCCAATTGAGTTAAATATTATTCTCAATGTACACAACATATAAGAATAATGAAAAGCTAGAAAATAAGGGAAAAAGAAGGAAATTAAGACAAATGGTACTCACTTGATACAAAAAAGCTTCCTATCTGCAATTGGAGAAGTACAAATTGGCGATGAGTATCATGATACAATAGTGAAAGATTATCAAAATGCACTTAAATCTATAACTTCAAATTGCTTTTAACTTAAAACACATCTAGAAAAAATTAATGTCATGTAAAAAATAATAAAAAATAAAATTAAAGATCTCGAAAGCTACTAAATTAAAATAAATACACAAAAATCATTGGATTGCCTCCCAACAAACACTTCTTTATAAATGGCTTACTTGAAATCCTTACTCAATTCTAAACAATGAGCTCATTAACCTCAAAATATTTCACATGCTCTAATAAAATAGGGAGATGGCTCCCAACAAGAACTTCTTTATAAGTGATTTAGTTGAAATCCTACAGGCTCATTAACCTCCAAATATTTCTCATGCTCCAACAAAATAGAGATATCCATCTCCTTTTTTTTATTTGCATAATTTAAGTCTCTAACGGATCCTTTGTGATTATATTTTGCATAACATGAGAAAGTTCAATATCAATCATATCTAAATAGAAATAAGTATCATCTTTTTTAATAGGATGCCTCATGACTTTAGATATCTTAAAACCTACTTCCTTACCCCCTACACTTAGGATTAATTTCTCATCATGTACATTTATCATAACTTTAGCAGTAGATGAGAAAGTTATACTAAGATCAAGGGAACATCTACATCATCCAGTATATCCATAATTATGAAATCTGTAGGAAAGTTGAACTTTTAAACCTTAACCAAAACATTTTCTTTAATGTTTGTATTTAATTAACTTACCTACTAATTGAATGCTCGTCTTATTTATTTTTTAAAGCATCCTTATAGACATGATAAATTTCAACATAATATTAAGAGAAAGTTGACGTGATAAAATATATTCAATTATTAAACATGTCTAATAGTCAACAAAGAAGATTCATAAATGATAGTCCCTGTAAATTTACTATCACTATATTTCTCTTCCTTTTTTGATAAATAAAGAATTAGCTATCTAGAGGAGGAAATTGAGATTGAATTAAGTGATATAATTCATCAAGACTATGTGATATAAGTCATCAAGTCGATGCATCACCTTAAAACTGAGTGACCTAATGCTCAATAGCTACTAAATGAGCATTAGATAGAGATCTATGACATGGTCGTGAGGTAATAGCCTTATTGTTCGCAAGTAGCTTAATGGTGTAACTAAGTAAAGGCTTAGAATCAAGACCATATAGGAGAGCATCATGTGGTGGTACAAGCTGTTGTGACTATAGTTATTACCATTAATATGGTCGAGTCATATGACTGTCAACTAATTGGAAAGTCATACAATTAAGGGTAATCAAATCAAAGAAGATATTTAGATCAATCGGGAAGGGATGTAAAAATACTAGAAGATAAGGCTAAGGATTGTAGCATGGAAGATCTTTTGTTTTCTCTATTTTAGTGTTATTATAATGCATCATATTGTGCAAAAATGAGGTAACCAAGATGAATGCTCTCTCGTAGCATGAGGATGGATAGGAACCAAAGGTCATCATATCTTAAAAGTGAAAAGTGGCCACTAGAAGAAACAAAGTTTTACTTGATAAAAAGATGATGAAATATAAGAATAAGATCAAGACTACGAATATAAGTAAGGTTCACACTAACACCTAAGTCAAAGATTATTTTGAATTTATCAAACACAAAGTACGGTTTAAGTTGATATTTGGTGCGACAAATGTAATAAATAGGGTTTTTAGGAATGAGAATTCCTAAAATCACATATATTAGATCACTGGTGATATGGGTGTTTATACCTTTGACTCTAAAAAAGTGGTGAGTGTCATCTTAGATTACTCGAGGTCAAAGGTTATAGTAAATGTAGCACCCCACTCTCGCAAGACACATACGAGTGATATTCAGGTTCGTGCCCGACAATGGTGGCATACTAGTGCACTCATTCAATAAAATCTCGCTACAAATTTTTTTTTTAAGCAATGCATACATACACGAAAATCAATTATCAAATTGGGCCTATTTTACTTTATAAACATTTTTTATTTACAAGTGTTATCAACATTTTTTATCATTAGAATTTCATTAATTGCTAAGGCCTAATTCTGATATAGAATACTCACAATCATAATATCATTACAATACAAATGCATTCACATGCACATTGTACAATAAATTCGGAATACATTCCTTGATACAAAAATTGCTGAAAATTTTTATGCAGACGTAAACTAATCCTGACCTTTATCTGTTACTTGAATGCAGTGGTTGTACTCTCGTTTGGCCAACAGGGTAACTCTCTGAGCTTGAAAAAATATTACAAATTTTGGGTAAGTTTTGCGACCTCAGTGAGTGACCATCCAAGATGGCTCACTCAATCACATAACACATACAATTCATCAAATCATCAAATCAAGTCACATACTTTACACCTTCACTTAAGTATATATGACTTGATCATTCATTTCACATTTCACATTCAACACATATCATATACATATGTAATGCTTATGAGACTCACTTTCAGTTATTACGTTATTGTGACTGAGTGCCTATAACTGTCTCATATTCATTGAGGATACTGAGTTCATTAATAACTATCCCGTATCTATTAGAGATATTAGGCTCATTTTACATAGTGAGTCTTTGGCTCTTAATAACTTTTTGAGCTCTAGACTCTTTTTTACATTATGAGCTTTAAGCTCTTGTTCAGTGACTATTCCAATCACAACTGCCTTTATCGTTCATGCATTCATATAATGAAATGTATCAATCACATTTGCATATCCTCATTCAATAACATGCATATATCATCAGATCTTAGTCCGGCATTCAACATTAAAGTTGAGAATAACTTTTCATTCATATGAAAATATACATTCAGAATACATTTATCATTGGACCGTGGTCTGGCATTTGACAATCAAGTTGTGTACACTTATTTCAATCAAATTCACATACAAGGAGTACTTCAATGTTTTCACATTTATGAAACTCCTTGGACATATATTGTCCGGAACCAACACATTCACATTTCATAATCATTTAATTCATAATATAAACAAAACAAACAGTAAAGTAAGACTATCTAGGTCTACTCACAGTACGCTCCAGATTAGCATTTGCTTCCAAGATTTGGAATCATCTGAATATGGATGTTTATCCTACATATCAAAATTATGCAATATATACGTTACACACACATTATTAATAATTGCACAATCACATAACATTCATTTTTACACTTATATATGAGTGTAATGTATGATGCATGCTTAATGACAATCCCGTTTATATTATCCAATTTCTCATCTTTTGCTTCTTTTTATATCATAATTTAATCACTCATCATTTATTTTCTAGCATTATTTGCTCTTATTATTAAATTCTCATTCACTTTAACTTGATACACTTTACTCCTCTTCTTTGAATCACAACCTCAATCATGTGAATATCTTTATTCCCAAACAAACTCATACCTTTGGTACTTTGATACCAACAATTCATTCACTAATGTTATTCCAACATTACAAGATTACACATTATCCAAACTCTCCTTTCTTTTTATAAATGTCTCCAAATTTCCAAACCTTTGGGTCTATTTTTCATGATCAATTAGACAATGAAAATGGAGTAATTTAGTAATACTCTCTTCTAGACAATTGTTCTTCCATATCTTAAGTTTCTAATGAAACCACAATCACTCAATTTGGTTCAAAAATCTGAAAGTTATTCTCCCAATAGTTTTGGATTGTTTTCATTTTGAAACAGTACACCAGATTCATAACACATGCATAGATTGAAAGTCTTAGAGTCTAAATTACAATTCTACTTCTTCATATGATTTATAGCCCTATGTCTCTAGCTTACTCAAAATAAAAGATCATCTCATTTGGAAATCTAAAGAAGAAGTTATGATCAAAAGAAATAGGACTGTTCAGTTTGCAATTTCTCTTGGGTGTTCAAACCAAAATCAAGTCACGGTTATTATTGGAGAGCACAGTGACTTGATGTGACAAATAAACATCAGTCTAGAAAATTAAACTCACAAGCTTGAGGGAGAAATTCATGGGCGTGAGTGACTCACAGGTGTGAGGAAAAGTCACGGGTGTGACAAATAAGGACAAAAAAAGTTGCTATGATTTTAGGTTGAGAGGTAGAGCAATGTGTTATGAGCCTAATGGTTTAAGTCTCATATCATTTGGAGGTCGGATGAAGGAGATATAGCCAAAAGATCGAAGGATGTTGCATCATCCCTCATCCTTTAAAGTTGCAATCGTGCACATGGCTGACCAACTTGTGAAGTCGCGATCGCGATATTCAATGAAAAACATCGAGGTCGCGATCGCGATGAAATATGATCGTGACTTTCGGTGAATAGAAGCGGGTTCGCAATCATGTTTAACCTCCCTCACTTCTAACCCATATAACTTTCAATCCAGAACTTCAAAATTTTCAAACTTTATATCAATAAAAAGCTAAAAGAAAAATATACAACTTTCATGAAGAGCATTTTTTCAAAATCTTTCTAAATCAACACAGTTTAATCATGGAAGTTTCAAACCAAAACTAACTTCTCTAACTTATCTTCTTCATTCTCTGTGCTTCCTCTTTCATTCCCTTACAATTTCCTTCCATTTATATTTTCCAGTTTCATTTTATCATTTTAACTCTCATTCAGCTTAACACATTCAAAACAATTCCAAAAATCCATGCTTTAACAAAATCATCAAGAATATATGAAAATTCATTCAAGCATTTCACCATTCTCTGCACTTTCTTCACTGTCAATTTCCTATATTTTCATTTTTCGCGTTCTCATAATCCTTTTCCTCTAACTATCATTTAAACAATCTTTTTCATCTTAGATCATCATCTTACAACTATTCTTCAACTCTAAATTCCTTCTTTTGATCATCTTTGAAAACACTCTAAACTCACGTATACAATGAATACACAACCATAAATAGAGCATTTACTTGTTCTTCTCTCCAAATTTTTCTATACTTAATCATACACATTTCCTATGATCTTTCAACTTATAAATCATCTCTACACTATCTTAAGATATCTAGATTATCAATTTTTCAAAAATCACACATCAAAAATTTTCATATCATATACCCTTAATGTTCATGAAAACGCCCATCTTCATTATCATGCTATGACAAATAATCACCATTTTGGTTTTATAAACCAACAACTTTAAAGGTTTTTAACAATATTTACGTGATATTTCTCCAAATTTTGCAAAAGCTCAAGGAATCCTAAACATCATACAACTCACGTAATACCACTTTAGGGGTCGACAAGCTTCGATATTTCTTAATGAAAAGAAAGGGAAACTGAAGTTGGGAGTATAAGTGAACAGATAAAACAAGGTTTAACTTAGGGAGAGTTTTGATGAAAAACTCTGTGTTACTGAAAGAAACAACTTTGGAGAAGAAAACTACGAGAGAGAGATGAAGATAAGAAGAGTAACTTGTCTTTCAAGGTTAAGGAAATTTAACTTAAAACTTGGAAACTTGTCCACTTCTGAAGACATTAGCTAATTTCCCCAAACTAACTAGTTCTATTTGAACTAGTTCCATTAAATCCCATCTTTTCATTACAGTTTTCTCCACAATTTTCAATATCGTCTTCTTACAAATTCTAAGTCATCTCCAAAATTTATGAAGTCATTTTTAACACTTCTCCAAAATCATTTGGTTTCCTATCTCTATTTTCCATACATCAATTTACTTGCCAAGTGGCATTTTTCCTAGTACAATTATATCCACATTTTCAAAAATAATTCCTAAAATTCACCAGAGTTCAAAATTAACAGCTACACTTTCCAATAAAAATTTCAATACAACAATTTCACAATTCTCAATAATATCACATCACAATTCAATTATACCCAGAATTATCTATGAATGCATGTAAAGTTATTTTCATGTGCAACAATTCAATATTCACGTGTATGTGTATACAATATAATGCATGAATATGAAAAGCATTTCTAATCTCTCAATAATCTCTCTCACATATTTACTATTTTAGCCTAAATGTGAATAATGGGATGTTACAGTAAAACAACTTAGCATTTGTTGGGTTGATCAAAAAGTCTTGGTAAGTAGAGATTTTCACCCTTAATCAATAAAAATTTGTACAATGTTGTATACTTTAAATTGCTCTAGACAAGATGGAGAAATGAGACAATTTTCTTGTAACTCATATGAAACATAATTAGTAAACTAAGGAGAGTAAATATTGAAATACATATCCTCGTGAGTGGAACAATATAAAGGTGGTAGACGAGTTAGGGATCTCTCTAAATTCCTTTAAGTTCTAGTAGGGAATATATAAAACTATTGTAAATCCTACCATAATTTATTGCAAATTGTAAGCATAATTTAATGCATAAGTATTGTTAGTGAATATATAAAACTAATTAGGTTGGCCTCACACAAAAGCTTCAGTTATTATAGTGAAACGGTTACTTAACATAGTATCAGAGCTTTTGTGACTGAGTGGTCGTGAATTCAAATCCTACCACCCACCTATTATTTAGCAAAGGTAAAGTGAGCCTGTGCAAGTTTCAAGCTTAAAGGACTTTCACTTGAGAGGATATGTTAGTGAATATATAAAATCAATTAAGTTTGCCTCACACAAAAATTTAAGCTATTATGGTGAAACGATCACTTAACAAATATAATCACAATAATTTTTTATCCCACATTTGAAAATTCTACGTTTACAAGAAAATATAAAATATAAAGTACATATCTTGACCCATAAGTGTAAGTTTGATTGAGACAAACCCTTCCAAAAAAAATTGAATGTGAAGAAACTAGTTTCTCTTCTCTTTCCCTCAATAATTCTACTTTTTGATGATCAAAATAAACAGAGTTGTATATGGGCGAAGAGAGATGACCAGATTCAAATTAAATAAAGATATCTTTGAATCGTTACCATCAAACAATATGTTTAAAATAAAATATTATCTTAATTAATCAACATTATCTTCCTTCATCAAGTTGATCAATCACTTTTCTAATTAATATGCAGTATATTAAAAGATTTTATCCTTATACAAATTTGCAAGGGCAAACATTATTCCAAATAAGTATTAAAGTATGTAATGTGAATTAAAGAAGATTTAGATGTTTTCAATCCATTTAAACATCTTATCACTTAAGTAACTAATATAAAGTAAAGATTTAGTAACAATAAAAGATAGATTGCAAAGAGATTAAAATAAAAATAAAAATAAAATGTAGAGGATTAACCTAATCCGCAAATTAATACCAATACAAAACTAAAAACACTCCCAAAAACTTTTTAAAGTTTAACATTTTCAATGTGTAGATGGATAAATGAAAAAGTTGACAAAATTAAAGTTAAAACTAAAACTTAGACATAAAAGAAATTTTTTAAAATAAAAATGTGAATGGTAAGCTTATTAGACAGGCCTTAACTATTTCTCAATTTCCTTTTATAATATAAAATTTGATTTTAGAGATTTTTAAACATAATTTTTTCAAGACCCCATACTATTTTTAAATTTTTTTCTGCTTAATATTCGGATTTGATCCATCCAAATTATACAAGTCTATTTCTGGAAAAAAAAAATTAGTTGTCGTTCGACTCCTATGTATGGCAGCGATAAAGCTGTGGTTCAACTATTTCACTCGAGAAAATGGAACTTGGGCTTCCTCTTTCGTTCCCGGCCCCCAAGCTTCAAATTATTCGCTAGATTCATTATAAAAGGTGTCACTCAATGACAAAGAGAGCCAGAATTTGAGCCCTTCAAACATATGACGTTTTTAACCTCATTTCTTATTAACCAAATTATTGATAGTTTGTAAGTGTGTAGAAATCACAAAAGAATTATATTAATCCACAGCACAAATGGCAGATAGAAAGAATTCCATGGTGACTGGAAGGAAATCCCGCATTTCAGAGTTAAACTTGGAGGACTAGCTGACAAAAAAAAAAAAAAGTAATCATTGCAGTGTCTTGTGCAGGTTACTGATTCAAACAACGAGGCAGGAGTGGTGGTGGTGGTCTATGTCTATCCAAGAACGTGATAAACAGTTGTCTTCGGCGCAAAAGTTGAATCACAAGAAAACACTTATACCATGCCCACATCAAAGCCTGGGCAGGGTTGAGCCCCACTGGTAGTGGTGGCAATCTCTTAGAAGGAAATAAGTACTGATGTGCTGTCTTCATCCTCAAAGCCAACAGAAAAATACGTACTGAACTTATTCTTACTCCACGTTAAATGAACGGTGAAAGATCAGCATCCTACACGTGGTTACGTCTTCATTTATAAATTATTAACTTTATCGAATCAGTTTAAAATAATTAGTATATCAAATAAACTATGATTCACTCAGGCGTATGGTCACAGTCAATTAATATTTATGGCTCTCGTATCATTCCGACAACTCTTGGTAAGAAAATTATGGGAATAACCGAAATGACGCACCTTAAGTTTCCAATCTTTCCCCGTATAACTTAGACTTTAAATATGATTTATAGTCCAAGATATTCTAATACGCGGGATGCTTATAAAAATGCAAATATATAGCATACTTATCTTTCTATATGATTGTAATTATATCGAAAATTAAACCTTCAGGAAAGAGAAAACTTAGTAGAAAGTTGTAAGATAAAAACACACTTCATATTATTGACAGAACTAAAGATCAAGCATATTTATAATTGCAAAAAACTTTGTTTTTATAGACTAAGGAACAAGATAAATAACTTTTAAATAAAGATATAAGCAACCTGACAAAGTACAATAATGCAAACCAAAATACAAAAGTGCATAGTGAAAGAAAATATTGGGAGACACTGGGTCTTAATAATATTCCAAAAATAATAAAGATTGAATCTCTCAATATGTTGGAGTTGATAAGGAATAGGGTAGATAAAGCCCAAAGATATCACATAGTTAGTTCTGTAAGAAAATAATAGAGATGGTGTAGCATGCCATAGAGTGTCAAAATATCATAGTGGTGTAGATATGGAGAAATGTTCAAAGTGGAAAGAAAAAGATAAGCTAATTAAAAAAACTTTTATGTAGAAGAACAACAATTTTACGAAATTTTTAGGAGGGTCTCCGGTAATTGGAGGAAAGGATTTATTGAATTTGACATAGAGGGGGAGATCCATAATTGGTAGGATGATGAGAGGCAATGATTTTTTCAAGATAGAAGTGAGAAGTTGAATTGTCTTTCTGGGTCTTAAGAGGAAATTAGCTAACACATTGTGATGACCTTTGATATGGCAAACTGTGAATTGATAACGAGAGAACTAATATGATAGTCCAACATGGAGATAAGTATCATTTCGATCTATCCAGAAAACTATTAGTTCTTGAGGGATTTATAACTTCACTTATTGTTCAGCTGATGTTGTTTTTAAACCACACTATTATAATCTAAAACTTTGAATAATCTCTTTCAATTTAAGATGGTGGAGGTTAAGAATAGTACAAATACTTCTAGTCTAGGAATGATTACGAGAATAAATACTATATGGACTTAACAAGAGAAGAGAAGTATCATGAATATGATTTTCCTTAAGAAGATGAGTAATTTCAACCAAATTTTCAATTTTATTAGATAGATTTATTTTGACGTTTGAAGGAAGATTGGTTATAGAAAGAGTAGAAGAAAGGGAAACAAAACTAGTAGGCAAGGATACACTCATGGTATAGGCAAAGGTATCCTTACTTTCATCAATAATAATGTGGTCACAATTAACAAACACTTTTGGCTCATATAGTAGGTAGGATCTGTAACGGAGATGCCTTGCAATATACTTTTATATTAATTAGGATATCTGGGCTAGGTAAATAAACACCAAGAACTTTAGTCCACACAATGCAATTAGGGAAAAACCGTATCTCACTTTTTCTTCCAATTTTAAATGAATTGTCATCAACGACAGTAAAATACTCATCATAAGATATCCAAGCTTTAGGAGGTAAGATATTACGCTTCATAACGCTCTGATAGGATCCAGTATTCATATATGCAATAGCTTTAATTGACTTATCATATTATCTTGTAGTAACAATTGGAAATGTACATAAAGATGAGGAATAGAGATAGGCTTTGATTTTACCTTAAAATATGGTTGTTGTAGCATGTATAGGTTATCATCCTTATTATCATCATCTTCATCAGTTAGAGCTTCAAATGAGTCAAACTCATTATCAAAGGAATCGATAGATACAACAAATTTGGTTTCTACATCTTCACTAGTTTGTTCTTCAATGTCGTTATCATGGATTGGCACAATAACCTCAATGGATTCCAAACGTTTTAAATCCCTTTTCATCTTGTTAGGACATTGTCGAGCAAAATATCGTAGCTTACCACAAAGGAAACATCGATCTACTTTTGTAGCATGAGGAGCTCTTCGTTTAAAGAATCAAACAAATCTATGTCGTTTATGTCTTCTAAAAGGTTTTTAATAGCCCCCACTAGAGAATAGGGATCTTTGAGATCATTTGTAGGAGAACTTATGATGATATTTCTTTTTGGTAGGACTCTCACAATCTTTTTCTCCTCACATTTAATCTTTAGATAAAGCTTTTTGCAAGCCTTCTTCAAAAAAGGACCACCTTGAATCGTATTCTTGGAAAAAGCTTATTGATCTCAGAGTTAATTAAAAGATGTCAATGCAAGTTGATAAATGTCTCCAAGAGATATTTCTCTAATATCTCTACGTAAAGCTACAATGGTCCTTTAAAGTTCTAGTTGAAGCTCATCTGGAAGAGATGTGATGAATTATAAAGGAGATTGGCATCATTGAAATCGTTAAACAAATAATACCTTTCCATCATGCGTTGAAACTTTTGTTGAAGATCTCATTTATCCAAAGAGAAACACTTTATTTCAAAATATATTTGTTGATTTTTCTTGTCAATAAGTTGAAGATATCCAATAAATATTTTATGGATAACTCTAAGAAGAATACTAGAAAATGTTACTTGAATATATTTTAGTTTCTAATAGTCATCTAAACTTTGTTGTCATTTCCTTAAAGTATTAGTGAAACAAGAAGTAAACTCAAACAAGATCTCTTAAAGTAGTATCTGATCGAGTCATCTCTAAATTAATCCGAGCACCAAATTCTTGAAGATGATCTCTCTATTTTTTAGGTGGAAGATCATCAAAAGTAAACTAGAGTCCTAAAGTAGGTTTGGTTGGACTTACTTGTATAGGTGGTGGTGAAGGTCTGATTGGTTCAGTCCTTGTTCTAATTTAACCTCAGTTGGTTGAGAAGTATCAGACATAGCCATCATTATCTAGGACAATTCAGATAAGTTAGCAAATTGTTCAGAATCTCTGAAGAATGTCTAGAAACTTCAAAATGTTTAGATATAGAAAATTGGCTTTCAAATTCATCGAAAACATATACCAGTTTAAAAGCTACATAAATTCTTATTGAGGACCTTTGTCTTTCCCAATTGATGGAACAAGATGGGTTTTAGGAGGTGAAGAAGGTAGAGTTTTCATTTGCAAGGATTTTGTCTAAGGATTAACAGGTTTGGTGTATAAGGGTGATTTTTTTTTTTCTTTTCAGCTTTAGGTTTTATAGATTTGGTAGATTTTAGTCTACTAGTAGTGTGAACATATCTGATTAAAGGAAAATTCATTTTAAACCCCTTTTCATAATCAACTCCTTCAAGATAGGCTAGGGTTGTTTAAAAAGCCTAAACAACTGGAAATGTTGTAGAATAAGCCCCATAAATAATTTTTTATTGTTCTGTTTGCATATCTACTTTTATTATTTGAAGTACTTTTTTTACTACTCTAAGTTTTTTCTCTTTGGTGGTGAAATTAGGTCCAAAATATTAAGTATCAATATTTGTTAAGGAAAGCAAGTCCCATGGTTCACAAGTTGACTCAGTCCAAGCAGTTGGTGACTTAGAGCATGAGATTTCATGGTTATCTTGATCAAATGAACGGATATCATTCTGTACCAGTCAAAAAATAAAACAGTATTTGTTCCATCAGTACCGGAATTTTTTGTTCAATATCGACATTTTTTGTTCTATAGCAGCCGGTAAGTATAATATCGGGACATACCAACCGGAACCATAATTTTCAAAAAACTTAAGGACCTCTTTGCCATTTTTTAAAATTCTACTCGAAACCGACCCCTCTTTGCACTCTCTCATTCTCTTTTGAACCTTCTCCTCCTTCTTCTGTTTTTTCTCTCTCGCTCTCACCATCACCGACTCTTACTGCCGTCGTCTTCTGCTTTTTCTCATGTCGTTCCCCTGTCTCTGTCTTCTCCACTCTACCGAACCTTCTTTTACCTTCCTTCTCATTTTTTTGTCTCTCTCTCACCGAGTCTCACATCTTCACTCACCACTGTCGCTGTTCTCTCTCTCTCATTCTCCACCTCATCTTGGACTGACTGATCCCTCTACGACTGTGCTGCTCCTTCCCTCATCATCCTCGGCTCCTCCTTTGGCATCCCCGAAGATGCCACTGTCTTCAACCTTCCTCCATGGGGACCACTCCATCACGTCGTCGCCAGTCGCCACTGAACGTCTAAAGGAGGAGAGAAGGTCGTAGATTGGGCACATCTACACGGAAGCTATCAGATGCCTCTGACTCATCATCCAACTCGAACACCTAAAGCCCCGAAGCAAGTGAATTATTTTTAGGACTGTTTTTTATTTTCAAATTTTTCGTACTTAATTGCATTTTTTATTGTGTTGGATTGGAATTGGATGATGGATTTATGAATTGGTTGGATGTTAGAAGTTGATTTTCTGATGTGTAATTTACTTGTATCTGAATTGGTTGGATATTGGAATTTAATTGTTGAATGATCATGGTTTTGTTTTGTCATTTGTGATTTAAATATTAGAAATGAAATTATGAATGTCACGGTGATGACTGATGAATGAGTTGTTTGGTTGTTCTGTTTGGTTATAAAGAATAAAGATTGGTTTAAGTTTATCATAAATTTATGATAAGTTTTTGGATGAATGAAAATTAGACAATGCATGGCCTAATTGAATATTGATTATGAAACTTGAAAGTTGAAAGTTGAAGTTGGAAACAACTTAAATTTAAAACATACATAAACATAAACCGATAATAATAAATTTATTAAAATTGTAAAATTATATAAAAAATTAAATCATTAATTGACAATTAACGTTGTAAGTTTGTAACTTGTAAATCAAAATTGTAATTTATATTTAATATTTGGGTATTAAATTAAGGTAAATAATTAGTTGAGTATAAAATTATACAATTGAAAATTAATAATAATTGATTGTAGTTAATAATAGTATTTGTTAATTTGGGTATTAGTTTTGGGTAAATAATTAATTGAGTATAAAATATATTGAACTTGAATTATTTGGTAATATATATGTGTCTGAGGTATCACAAATATTTATAATAAATAATGAGTGAAAATAGTGATGTAATAAATGTATCCCAAAAGGAATTTTTGTTTTCAAATTGTGAATATATTGTTATTGTAAGTTCCAATCATTTATACTTAGACTTATTAATAAAATTAAAAATTGAAAAAGTAACTTATATATTTAATAATGAAATATATAATGGTGTATATAATATTATGGTTTGTTAGAAATGAAAAGAAGATTCAAAGCTTTAAATAAGAAAAAAACATTTCCAAAGAAGTTATATCCTTCATCTTGATCGGTTGATTCTCATATTATTAATATATCTTCCAACTTGATCATTATGTTATGAATAGATGTGTATGAACAACTGTATAAGATATGTCAAATATTATTTGGCAATTACATAAATCATATCATACCCTTCAACTTGATCCTCATATTTGAGACTTTAAATTGATATTGTTGGAAATAGAAATTGTTTTATGAATTTATTGCTGGAAATGAAAATGGAAATTGTTTTATATGATTTGTTGAATGTATTGTGATTATTGGAAATGGAAATAAAATTGTTGAAATTCTTGGAAATGGAAATGAAATTATGTATAATATGTGGATGTTGGAAATGGAAATTGTTTATGTATGATTTGTGGATGTTGGAAATGAAATTTGTTTTATAAATGTAGTGTGATTATTGAAAATGAAAATAGAAATCGAAATTGTTGAAAATTATTAGAAATGGAAATGAATTATGTATGATTTGTGGATGTTGGAAATATAAATTGTTTATGTATAATTTGGGGATGTTGGAAATGCAAAATTGTTTTATGAATGTATTTTGGAAATGAAAATAGAAATTGTTGAAATGGAAATTATTTTGTATGATTTGTGGATGTTGAAAATGAAAATTGTTTGTGTATTATTTGTAGATGTTGGAAATGAATTTTTTTAATGAATGTATTGTGATTATTGGAAATGGAAATGAAATTATGTATGATATGTGGATATTGAAAATAGAAATTGTTTATGCATGATTTATAGATGTTGGAAGTGGAAATTGTTTTATGAATGTATTGTGATTATTGGAAATGAAAATGGAAATTATTGAAAATTGTTAGAAATGAAAATTGTTTATGCATGTTTTGTGATTGTTGGAGATGGAAACTATTTATGTATGTTTTGTGTAATTATATATGTTGAATGTTTTGAATTGTTAGCTTTTAACCTATAGTGAATTGTGTTCCATGAAATTGAATTGTATGTAATGTAATCATACATAATGAGTTATATTATATAAGATGGATATGTATATTATGCATTGAAATTATGTGTTATTTATTTTGATATATGCATTCACTTATTTTTACAGATAAATAGAAGAAAGTTCAAGTACTCATATCAACCCATTTAAGGAAAATATAATGATCCAACTTGGGCTCATGTTGCATTGATTCCCAATATGAGGAACCATACTATTTGCTTGTTTTGTAACAAACAAGTGATAGAAGGAGGAATCACTATATTAAAAAAAATATTTAGCTGGGGTTAAAGGATATATAAAACCTTGTAAAAAAGTAAGTCATAATGTGAAGTGACAGATAAAAACATTTCTTAATGAATATCAATATGAGAAAGATAGAAGGGAAATGTTGAATTCTGAAATTGGTAGTGGAAGCTCATTTTCTAGTTTTCGTGGTGATTTTAGAAATGTTAAAGGTGGAAGTGGTACTGATACTGGTACTTGTAATGTTCCATCTCAAGCTCAAGAAGAAATACCTGAATCTGATGTAAGGAAGAGAAGAAGGTAGCTGACTAGTTTCTTTGCACCACGAACAACTCTTGGAGCTCAACCGTCAATTCGCAGTGCAATACAATCAAGAGATGTGGTTCACAATGTCGATATGATAGTAGCTAGATGGTGGTATGATACAGGTTCGTCATTCAATGCTTCTCAGTCTTATTATTATCAACCTATGATGGATGCAATAGCTTCTTATGGTCCAGGATACAAAGGTCCTTTGATTGATGACTTAAGAGGTAAACTTTTGAGTTGTATTATTTTTGAAATTAGAAGTTATTTGACTGAAAGAAGAGTGAATTAGGGTACTTACAGATGTTCAATCATGTGTGATGGTTGGACAAATAGGAGACAAGAGCCTATTAAAAAAATTTAGTTTATTCTACAAGTGGCTCTATATTTTTGAAATCTATTAATGTATCCGGCCTTATTAGAAATACTAAAACTTTGTTTGTGATATTTGATGAAGTTATGAATGAAGTAGGGCCAGAAAATATTGTTCAGTTTATCATTGACAATGATTCCACTTATAAAGTAGTAGCAAAAAGGTTGCAAAATACATATAATTCATTTGTTGGACTCCTTATGTTACACATTGCATTGACCTAATGCTGGAGAATATAAGGAATCCTAGGTATTTTCCTGTTATTGATGAGACTATGCAAAAAGGTAAAAGGTGATAAAGTTTATTTATAACCGTGCATGGGTATTGAATTTGATGAGAAAGAAATTTATCAATGGTAGGAATTAGTGTCATCCTGTTGTGACAAGATTTGTCACTATGACTTTAATCTTTTGTTTCGATGAAGAAAGGGTTAAGACAAATGTTTACAAATGATAAGTGGATTGCATCTCAGCATACTAGGTCTAATGCTAGAGTGGAGGTTTGTAATATTATACCAGAACATAAAAAATTTTGATATCAATGTCAATTTATTATCCGAGTTTGTGAGCCTTTAGTAAGGGTGCTTCACTTGGCTGATAGTGAAGAAAAGCCACCAATGGGTGATATTTTTGGTACCATGGAGAGAGAGACGGAAGCAATAAAGGCCAATTTGAAACATAGATATTCTTTATACACATCATATCTTTCAATCATTAATGAGAAGAGGGAAAGACAACTTTCTTCTTCATTGTTTATAGCTAGGGCATTTTTGAATCGTAGAGTCTATTTTAGACTGGATCTTACTAAACAAACTAAAGTTAATAGAGGAATGCTTTTAACTATTACAACAATTGTTAGCATTGACGCAATGCAAGATCTTTTAAGCTCACAAATGGAGCTTTACAAGTTGTCTTATGAGGATTTTAGAACACCAATTGCTAGTCGACAAAGAGGAAACTTTCCCCAGATATTAGTTATTTCTTTTTTCTTATTTGTTGAAAACTAATCATCACTTTATTTTATTTATAACACTACTTTTGTTATCTTATGACTTATAGTTTCTTAGTGGGATCAATTTGAAAATGTTGTTCCAAAATTGGAAAGGTTTGTAATTCGAATTTTAAGTCAGTGTGTCAGTGCAACAAATTGTGAAAGAAGCTAGAACACATTTGAATGTATCCACTCAAAGAAAAGGAATAGATTGGAGCATAAGAGGTTGAATGACTTAGTTTTTGTTTGTTACAATTTAAAGCTTCAGGAAAGGTATGTTATTTTCATTATTATCATATTAATTTCGATATAGTTTCTTATACTTTTCTAATAATTAAATTTAATTGTTTACTAGGAGTCTTAATAATACAAATAGTTCAATTGATCTAATTTTCATTGATAATATTGATCTTTTGGCGGATTGAATTTCTAAAGAACCGAATTTGGTAGATGTCAATAACTTGCAAGATATATTGGATGGGAAAGCATTGACATGTCATTTGGTGCATTAAATTTGAATGATAATAATGATGAAGCTCCTCTCAATAATGAAGATTTTGTACCAAATGATAACTAAGATCAGTACAATTATAGCAGATATCCTCCCATTGACGATTAAATTTCGTTCTAGGTGCTTGTTTTACCTCTTCTTTTAATTTTACTTATATTTCATGCTTATGTTAAATTCTATATACGTAACATAACTGTAAATATTTTTGTTTCAAGATTAACTTCTACTTGATTATTTCTTCATCATGAACTTTTTTGTAAATTATTTAAGAATATTTATTATTTTTATTGGATATTTTGACGTAATTATTATTTATTAAAATGATGAAATTGTATTATTGTAATATTTTAAAAACTTTGTATTATTCTTAATTTTATATTTTATGATGATGATTATCTTTTTATATTAATTGTGGTTATTATTTATATGTGAAATATTTAAAAATTATTGTTATTTCATATTAATTGTGATTATTATTATGATTTTTGAAAACAGGGTTGATGTAAGCGAAGAACTAGTAAAGTATCTGATGACAATTTGTACAATATGTCAATTGACTACTTTGCAAATTTTAAAAATTTTAGAAACTATTTTATAAATTTAAAAATTACTCAAAAAAGATTTCTCGAGATTGATCGATATCGGTATAGCGCTTTACTAGAACTCAATCATGTACCAAGTCGCATGGTATTCGCAACTTTGATCTTGATCCTTTCATATCTAATATATTGTAATTTTATCTATTAGTTGTTATATCTAGGATAAGCTATATTACCTTGTTATAACAACTCCTAGAATATCTGATATACTCAATGTGACAGTGACTATAAATAATGGAAATCCACACAAGATGGATTATTAAGTCTTACAAAATTTTTTGAATTTTTTATAGTATCAGAGCAACGCTAAACATCCTTCCATGTAAAAAAAAAACCACTACTATGTCAAATTCACAAAATGATCAAAACACAATCCTTGCAATCTTAATTAAACTTTCAAAGGAGAACTATGATATATAGGCAACTATTGTAAAACAAACACTCATGGCCTACGATTTATGAATAGTCATTGGTGAATATGCAATAGCTCCTCCTAAATATCCATTTATTGAGACTATGCAAACTCAAGGGTCGAGTAGTAGAAAGAATGTTAATCCTCCCTATACTACTTAGATTACAAAAAGGACAATTTGGCATATGTTTGGTTGAATGGAACTATAACAGAATATGCTCTCCCTTTAATGGAAAGGATGGAGACCTGTCATCAAGTGTGGGTCAAGCTAGAAACCACTTTTCAATTTCATAATCGAGCAAGAGGAATGCGACTTCGCAAAACTCTCACTACCATGCCCTATGGAAAATTAAACATGATGGACTATTTTCAAAAGAAAATAGTCTATACAGATGATCTAGTAGCAATTGGTACCCTAGTCTCGGAGCAGGAGTTAGTTCAAAACATTGTGGAGAGACTCAACAAAAGGTGCAAGACCTTTAAATTAGCCTTTAGTGTTCGCTCTATGGCCCAATTTTTGTGGACTCGTTGTTAGGTTTGTTTCTTGACAAGGAAGAGCATTTGAATGGGAGGAGTAACAAGTTATTAATGATGTGTACGTCACTAATTTCCAACTCAATGGAAGCTACAATAGTAAGTCTTTTGCTCCTAACTATGGCAATTCTAATCAAAATTTTAGATAGAGTAACAATTAAGGGCAGTAAAAGAATTAACAATACGGACAAAATAATAAATCTGGAGGCAATGGAAATAAGAATAATAGTAGTTATCATGATAAAGGAAAAATCTTAGAACAATGTCAGATCTACTATAAGAAAGGGCACACTGCCAGTGAGTGCCACCATAGATTTTATCAATCTTTTTCAATTGAGAATCCCCAAAGGGTCATCATGATTGCATCTCCCACCAATGCTCCTCTCGAACCAAACTGGTTCATTAACTCTAGTGCATCTGCTCACCTCACTGTTGATCTTAATAACCTGAACAATCACTCTTAGTATTAGGGTAATGATCAAGTTCAGATGGGCAATGGTACATACAATTAATAATTTTGGCAACATTTTCATTTCCACTCATCACCATAAATTTGTCCTTTATAATGTTCTCCATGTTCCCTCCATAACTAAAAACCTTTTAAGTGTATATTTATTAACTCGTGACAATAATGTCTCTATGGAATTCTTTCCTGACATTTTTCTTGTTAAAGATATGCAGGGAAACACACTTTTGATGGGGAGCCTTGGACTTTACTTGCTATTATCTGCCTCTAGATCATCCCCACAGGCTACCCAACGTTGCACTACCTTTCCTTATGCCTTTGTTGGTGAACATACCACTATCTCTAACTATCATAATGACCTAGGACATCCTAATGACAAGATTGTTAGGAAAATAATTTCCAAATTTTAGTTACCTTATATTGGAATAAAGAGAACTCCCTATGTGGTCTTTATCAAATAGGTAGGTCACATATTACACTTTTCTTCTACTAATATTCCTTTTGAAACTCCTTTTGAATTAGTTTACAGTGACGTTTAGAGGCTAGCTCCTATAACTTCTATCAATGGATATCATTATTTTGTTTAATTTTTAGATGATTGCATCAAATTTATTTGGATATTTCTTATACAAGAAATTAATGAAGTTTTTGATATTTTTAAGCATTTTTGATACTACAAACTGGGGTATTGAACATTATCAACTTTCCTCTTTAGGTTTGGTGTTCATCATCGATCTTTAGGGGGGGTATTATACATTATCAACTTTCCTCTTTAGGTTTGGTGTTCATCATCGATCTTGTCCACATACTTAAGAACAAATGGGGCTCTTCAGCGTAGACATGGAGACATTGTGGTAAAGGGTTTATCCTTCTCTCCCAACTGAATACTAGGAATATGCCTTTCATACATGATCAGGGATGATTTGTTGGGTTTTAGTGGAAGTTGGGCTTTGATAGTTAATGGGCTCTTAGTGTAATTAAGGGCACAAAGTCTTGAATAATGGTTCCTTTTGTGAAGAACACAGCCACGAAATTGTTGGTTCTCCACCGTCAAATCTGTAACAACTTTATATCAAGTGAACTAGTCAAGTGGTATCAATGACAAGCGAGATTTTTGTGATTTTTGTTATGAACAAATCACAGAAACAACAGTGCTTGTTGCCTATAAATAAGTTTGTCTTTTTTTTGTTTAAGGGGGAGGAGAGAATCTACGAAACTATTTTCCATATTCCTGTTTCTCAGTAATTCCATTCTATTGCAGCAATAAAATCAACTTATTTGCTTCATTTTATTGCATCTTGGGTTGATTTAGAATAAGTGGATTCCTTTTTGACTTTTGAATACAAAATTTTAGAAAGTTAGAATCTCAAGCAGATCATATTTTGGTATCAAAACAGGTTTGGTCTCCGGATTATTAATTTTCCGGTTGTCCGTCTGGATGTCCAGTCCCAGTTACCCGATTCGATTATCACTGCATATATTTCGAGTGACAACTGGATGTTCAGTCCCAGTTGTACTTGAAGGGGAGTGTTAGAGTATCCCATATTGACTAAACATGAAAATGTTAAAGGGTTTATAAGTGGTAAAGGTTAACTATCCACACAACTAGTTCTAGTTATTTGGACAATGATTGACCCAAACTCAATTCTTGTTAGTGGACTCTACACTCTGCCCATATTAAAATTTTAATATGGTATCAGAGTCTTTGTGATCAAATGGTTTGTTAAGGATACTGCACAAACCCAATTTCCTCATCTGCAATTTTAGAGCACCAACAGGAGTTGGTTCCTTTCAGAAAAGGATAGCAATGATCAGGGATGATTTGTTGGGTTTTAGTGGAAGTTGGGCTTTGATAGTTAATGGGTTTTTAGTGTAATTAAAGGAAAAAAGTCTTGAATAATGTTTTCTTTTATGAAGAACATAGCCACAAAATTGTTGGTTCTCCACCGTCAAATCTACAACAGCTTTATATCAAGTGAACTAGTCAAGCAGCACCTACGACAAGCCAAATTTTTGGGATTTTGTTATGAACAAATCACAGAAACAACAGTGCTTGTTGTCTATAAATAAGTTTATCTTTGTTTTGTTTAAGGGGGAGGAGAGAAAATAAGAAACTATTTTCCATATTCCTGTTTCTCTGTAATTCCATTCTATTGCAGCAATAAAATCAACTTATTTGCTTCATCTTTATTGCGTCTTGCTTGATTTAGAATATGTGGATTCCCTTTTGACTTTTGAATACAGAATTTTGGAAAGTTAGAATTGCAAGCAGATCAATACAACCTTTTATCTTATTAATTGAATACTCACACCAATTTTGGCGTATAAGTCACCTTATAATTGTCTCTATCATCCTAGTCCTAAGTACATACTTCTTAAGACTTTTGGTTTTCTGTGCTGTCCCTTCCTTTGTTCATATAATAAGCATAAATTGGAATATCGTTCCAAACAATGTGTTTTTCTGGGCTATAGTTCCAAACATAAAGGTTGTACATAGCTATAGTTCCAAACCATGTTTCTTCATGTTAAGACAAATAGGCTATACTTAACTTGTCATGTAATCTTTGATGAAACAAAGTTTCCTTATCCCTCTCTTGCTTATCCATCTACCACTTCTACTACTGAATCTCCATCTACAGAAATCACCCTTCAACTATTACATGATGCAGCTTCAGTATCTCCTACACCATCAAATCCTTCTCCTGAGACTTCACAGCCCCCTGTGGTACACAATTCGAATGACTTGGCAACACCAACACTCTCATCAGTTCGTGATGCTCCCTCTCCACCACAACCAACAGTTCTAAGTCATTTACAACCTGTTTCTACATCCACTCATTCTGTAATGATAAGATCTCCCACGAATATCCTCAAACCTAAGGTCTTTACAGCCACCAAGCATCCTCTGCTAAATTCTAGCCTTGCATTCTTTACGCCCACCACCTACAAACAAGCAGGTTACTATCTCGAATGGCGAGAGGCTATGGACAAAGAATATCAATCTCTTATCTCCTATGGAACCTAGAACCTTGTGCACCCTTCCCAGTGCTAACATTATTGATTGTAAGTGGGGTTATAGGGTTAAGCAACATACAGATGGCACCACAGATCATTGTAAAGCTCTTTTGGTTGTTTAGGGAATCACATAGAAACTTGGTGTTGACTTCTTTAAAAGTTTCAATCTGGTGGTTAAACCAACTATGGTACGCTTAGTTGGCTCTTGTTGTTTCAAATGGTTGGTCTATTCGATAACTTGACATAAATAATTCCTTATTGGATGGGGATTTAAATGAATGTATATATATGTCTCAACCACTAGGATGCAAAGACCCTAAGCTCCCTAATCATATTTGTCATCTTTGTAAGGCACTTTATGGGTTAAACAGGCTCCATGTACATGGTTCATTAAGCTCAAGTCCTTTTTACTTGACTATGACTTTACAAGATGATATTCAAATTATTCTTCATTTGTGACATGTCACAATAAATCTGTCACATATTTGTTAGTTTATGTTGTTGATTTAATTCTTACTATAAATGATGGTGGTTTTATACAAGCTTTTATGAAAGATCTTGATGCTACTTTTGCCTTGAAAGATTTGGGTGAGTTGAATTATTTTTAAAGTATTGAGATACATAAGAACAAAAATGACATGCTCCTCTCTCAAGCCAAGTATATTGGTGACCTTCTAGAACGTGTTCACATGGCTTATGGTAAGCCAGTTTCTACCCCTACAAAAGCATCCATGTATTTGTCTTCCTTAAGCCAGGTATTTCATGGTCCACTTCTCTACAACATATTGAAATATGACACTGTTACTCGATAGGAAATATCTTATTCTGATCATAGAGTTTGTCAATATATGCACTCACTCGTTATTTTCCACTGGCAAGCAGTTAAAAGGATCCTGCCGTATTTAAAACCATGCATCATGGAATATATTTTTAAAGCTTAACTTTCCATTCTTTGGTGGCTTATTCAAACGTTGATTAGGCAGGGGACCTAAATAATTGTCACTTTATACATGGTTATTGTGTTTTTTTTTTGAAGTAATCTAATTAGTTGGTCATTTAAAAAGCAATATGTTATCGCAAAGTTATCAATGGAAGTTGAATATCAAATGTAGCTGCTATTATGGAGATAATTTGGGTCCAACAATTTCTTCGATAACTTGGTATTTCTTTGTCTTAGCCACCTTTCCTTTCGTGAGATAACTTGTCTGTCACTTATATGACTACTAACCCCATTTTTCATAATCATTCCTAGAATATCAAAGTTGCTTTTCATTTTTTTTGAGAAAAATTAGAACGAGGAAATCTTGTTGTTAAGTATGCCCCTACAAAGCAACAACTCACTGATATACTAACCAAGGGTCTCTTGTCAATCCGCTTCTCTTGTCATCAGTTTACTCTCAATGTTTGGTCACTCTCATTCACCTTGCGGGGGGGTTTTATAGAATCAAGTCCCATGGTTCACAAGTTGACTCAGTTCAAGCGGTTGGTGAATTAGATGTTGTATCTAGGATAAGCTATATCACCTTGTTGTAACAAATCTTAGAATATCTGATATAATCAGTGTGACGATGACTATAAATAATGAAAATCCACACAAGATGGATTACTGAGCCTCACAAACTCTTTGACTTAGAGTCCCATAGATCCATATCTTGTACCACTAGTTTTTTCTGTCCACTTTTCCTCATCCACACTACTAATCTCTTCATCAAATTATATTCAACCTTAGCTATATAAGGAGACACTTGACTCTCACTATGGATGTGTCATTTTGACCTTTAATTAAAATCTTCCATCCCAAAACTAAGTTTGAATTTATCATTAAGTGTCTTTATAGGTGTAAAAGTCTTTAACACTTTTGGTAGATCTTTGAGAGGCCCAAACAAAAAGAGCTCCAACATTGTAGATGTATCACTTACAAGTTTCTTGTAGCGCCTCCTTACCGTAGGATACGCACCGGGATGCCCGTAGGTCGTTCCGATACATAACTCACGTTAAGGGTGCACTACGATTCGATCATTTCTAAAATCCACATGGCATTAATATAAAATAAAATTGAAATATCGAAATCACTAAATTTTTAAAACCATCATACTATTTCATTTCATAATTGAGAATCCATAAATACACAATCCTATCATGACAACAGTCTGTACAAATCCAAAAGGAAACTAACACCTAACTAAGTCATCCCCAAAAAGGTCCCAGCTGACCAACCTCTGAGCCATACTTCTCTTGCCAAACACTCTACAAGGCGGAAGAGTCTATCTCTGGAGCTAGGAGTCAACTATCTCTGTCCTGAAAAATATTGCAATGTTGGGTGAGTTTGCAAACTCAGCGAGAAACCATCATCGATGGTCCACCCAACTCATGCATATTCAAACAATTCATATAATATCATATATTGGCACAATCAGAAATTTATATGCATTCAATTTCACATTTATAAGGCGTTTTGCCTTTCATACAATTCACATTATGTCAGTCATATACAAAAATGCACGTGTGACACTTTTCCATTTCTTACATTATTGTGACCATGCACCTGAGCTCATTTACGTTGAGCCAGTGGATCTGAAAAACATTGGGCTTGAAGCCCTGATACGTTGAGCCTGTGGCTCTAAAATACGTTGGGCACGAGGCCCTGTGCGTTGAGCTTAAAGCTCTGAAATACAGTGGCTGCTCCGGTCACAACTGCCATTATCTGCTCATACTTTTATGCATGAATGCACATGCCTTGATTTGCAATAACTGTGTCACAACCTAACGCACTATATCCAATCTCGCATTTCGCATTTAACCAATTCAATTTCAATTATGCACAATTAACACTTCTATAACATATTCCAAATATTTCGGATCCGAACACCTATGGTCCGAAATCAATCAAAACAAACACACATAATCCTTCCTTAACTCCACATGGCATAGGTGCATAAAATATAACACATACAGGTTGAGAAACCAACTAGATTACCCACCTCAGAACTTCCGAGCTACTGCCGGGAAGTCTCACCTACGTCAGACGATCGACGCTCCACTTGAGCCTTTAAAACAATCAAAATACGAAAACATTACTAATTGTACAATTTGCAATAGTCATTAATGCACATATAGCGAATAAATTATGTACTATACATGTTATGACATTCCCTTTCCTATTCCTGAATCCTTCCAATTCAGCAATTACTAGCAATTCCTAATACCATAATTCAATCGCCGTCCGATTTCGAGAACCTCCAAATTAATTTCCGAATTTCTATTCTTATAAATTCACAATTCTTAATTCTCTAAATTGCCATCAATCAAAAACAAATTCAATAAGAAATTGAAACCTCAAAAATCTTCACTTAAACAATCAATTTCATTTTCAGAAAAAGGGGGTCCTCGCCGCCAGCATGACTTACTACGACCCACCCATGGTAGCGTAAACTTCGCTTTCGTCAGTGGCGTAGAATTAATTACTCGCCGTGACGTGCAAGAAGGGAATGACTCACCACGGCGTGCTCATCACACGTCGCGACGTGCAATCCCAGAATTGCGTCCGAAACCTAGAATTTCCCAAATCTTCTGATATATAATTCATTCAATGCAATTCAGATCACTCCCAATCAATTTAAAACACTACACCCAAGTTATTTCTAACCTCAAATCCATCATTTAATCATTATTCATCAAATACCCAAATTAAACACAATAACTCTCAAAACCTACATCATCCGAAACTTATAAATTCTTAAACAATTAATAACTCAAATCAATGCTCAAATCAAACAACTTAAGACATAAAGGAGTAATAACTTACTTGATTCAAGCCTTCAAACTTTCAAAATCACCAAGCAACTCCAATTTCCAAGTCTAGGTACACCCACGGCAATCACCTCTTTCTCCACCAAAAATCATCTTCCCAAATCCAAGGCTTAAGCTAGGTTGAAGATGATGATTGGAGCAATTTAAGAGAAAGAAATAAGGAAAAACAAACAAGGTGAAGATCAACGATGAAGGAGAAGAAGAAATGCCAAGAGGAAAAATAAGTTTTCTTTCAAAAGCAAAGGAGCATGTGTCGAGGAGGAAAATTCAAAGGGTTAGGGTTTCTAAGGGCATGTTTGGCAATTCTCAAGTCACATGCCCAAATCTTAAGGTCTAAAAATCCAAATCTTATTCTATTTTTCTCCCAATTCCGCAATGACTCTGAATCATAAATCCTAAAATCATAACTTAATTTATCTTGTACCAATTATCATTCAATTGCGGAACCAAAATCCAATTAATCAGTCATTAAGCCAATTTTTCGGTCCGGACCCATAACTCTAAAATTCTAGAAAAATTTCTATAAATCCTCAAAAAATATACATTGCATGATCCTACACTCCAATTTCAATTTTCAAACCCCTTGATTTAATTTCACTCTAAATTCCAAATTCCAAATTCATAACATACAATGTACAATTATCACCTAATTTTTCCAATTTACACAATCAAGTCGGAAATTGTCATACATGTATGTACATACATAGGCTTGTGCAATAACAATCATTTATCAATAAATATAGAGGCTAAAAAAGCATGTGCAAAACAAAATATGCATGCACCCAATCCTAATCCATCCGAATTACCAATATGTCCTTCACATTAGTAACGGGATGTTACAATTCTCGTAGAGAGAAATTAGCTTTAAGCCTAGATGGAATTTTATTATTTTTTGTCTTTAAAGCTTTTAGATCCTTATAGGCATTGAGATACAATATAGACAAAAATAAATTCTCCTTAATTTAAAAATATTTTTTCAATTGAAAATTGAGTTATCTCTTAAACAACAAAAATTAGTGAAGATAGTTAACCTTAGGCTTACAAGAGTGAAAAAAATTGCAAACAATTGTTATTACTTATTACAAAAGGATTTACTAGTAGTTCTTAGAAGCAACAAAGAAAATTTAACTTAACTTATTGTTAAGAAACTAAATATGAAATAATCCTTTTGATATAAGATTGGGGACAAAAGTAAATGAAAAGATCAAATATAAATGAGGTTTAATACAAAAAAAATTAACATCATGGTCAACAAACGTAATTAAAACAAAGATGTTTTGTTTCCTAAAACTTAGGTTTGAATTCATACCAATAAAAGATCTCACATTATTAAAGGAGAAATCTATAAAGAATTTCTTTTGTCGTTGCATATAAAATCTAAAATGGTACGATACAAGTTCAACATGAATAATCAATTAATATCAACCCAATCATAATAAATAATCAAATCAAAAAATATAAATAACAGGAAAAAAAAGATAACATCAAATTTATGTGAAAAACTTTCTAGTGTTGAGAAAAAAATATAGATCAAACCAACAAGTAAATATAGTAATCAAATAACAAACTTATAAGAGATCACGTTCTGAGCTATTAACTAAAACTCGAAACACCATCATAATGCAACAATAAGTAATCCAACAAGCTTCTAGGATCGAGTATAAATTGATATCCCAAATCACTACTATTTCAATTTATCTTAAATCATAAAACCTTAAAAACATGCGATTGAAGAACACTAATGTTCTCTCTTACATTCTTTTTTTCTCTTTTTCTTGTGTCTATCAATTCCCATCATGTTTGCTTTTTATATCTCATCTTGTTTCACAACTAATTCTTGAAAAAATCGCTTTAACCAAGGCATATCCTTACCTATGTCTATGGTTGTAATATACTCCACCTCAGTCGTAGACAAGGTTGTACACTTTTGTTACTTGGATTGTCAAGAAATGGATACCTTGCAAATATGAACAAGGAATATAAATTGAGCTTGTTTGTTATTGAAACCACCAACCATGCCTGCATCTGTGTACCCTTCAAGAATTGACTCACCACCAAAGCACAATCTCAATCTAGAAGTGCTCCACAAGTACCTAAAGATCCACTGCACCGCTTTGTATTGAACCTTTCACATAGTGGATAAATAACTAGTCACTAACCCAACAGCCTATACAATATGTGGCATAATGCCTTCCAAGACATACATCAAATAACCAATAATAAAGGAATGTGGAATAGAGGATATAATGGCTTCCTCCTTTCCAGTGGTAGGAAAAGCTTCATTACTCAACTTAAAATGAGTTGTTGATGGCATGCTAACCGATTTATAATGCTTTATATCAAACTTTTTATGCACTTGTTCATTATACTTTTTTATGACAACCACAACTTTTTGACTTGCCCATCACAAGTAATTTTCATGCCCAAATTATATTTCATAGGATCCAAATATTTCATGTTAAAGGACTTGGACAAGTCCTCTTCAACCTACAAATAATGATAACGTCTAGTCCCACTATCAACATAACATCAATATACAAAAGAAAGATATTCAAGTTGCCATTAGAAAAAATTTGAAAACACATACAAGGGTCACCTAAAGTTCACTTATAGCCATTGTCAGTCATAAATGAGTCAAAAAAATTTCAATACCACTACCTTGGCTCCTATTTGATCCTATAATGACTTCTTCAATTTAAAAACTAAATCCTCTTTCGTTAAAAACTTGAACCTTTATGGATACTCTATATAAATGTTCTCATGAAAGTTGCCATGTAAAAAAGTAATTTTCACATCAAGTTGTTAAAGTTCAAGAATAAATTGGCAATTAAAAAAAATAATGCAAATGGAAGTCATCTTAACCACTAACAAAAAGATCTCATCAAAGTGGATGCCCTTTCTCTTATTGTATACCTTCATCACTAATATTGCTTTATGCTTCACCAACTTGTCACCATCTATCTTGATCTCAAACACCCATCTATATTTAATGCCTTTTTGTTTTGGGAAGCTTCACTAACTCGTAGGTTTCTTTCTTTTTTAAGGAATCCATCTCCTCTTACATTTCCTATATTCAAAAGTCTTTATCTTTGAGTGACTAAACTTCTTAGAAATTCTTTAGCTCCCCCTCAACAATAGGAGATATTTTGAACTTAGGTATCTTGTCAAAAGCTTTTCTCTCTAGTTGACATTTGAAGTTGGATATAGGGTAATTTGCTCCCCCAACTCATAACGTTCATGAACTTCATTTGCAACATCTACAAGATGTGGCTCATCAACACTAGGTTGCACCTGATTATTATCATCATATACTAGCTCATGTCCTTTACCCTCTTCATTTGTAGGTTGATTAAAAAGAGTAGAAACAGGAGAAACATTTGTAGCATTATAAGTCTTACCTTCTTTGATAGGATCTGCACCCATCTTATAATTATAAAAGACTATGTCTCTTCTTTTAATAACCTTCTGTTTTTAAAAGATGTAAAGCAAGTAACCAAACTCTTCATCACCATAACCAACAAATATACAAGGAGTAGTCTTTAAATCAAGTTTCAATCTCTGCTCTTTTAGCGCATGTTTTAAAACCTTGTATCTAAACACCCACATATATGAATAGAAAGAGACATTTTATGTCTGCACTATCTCAAGAATATCAAGACCTAAAGGAATTGATGAAGCTCGATTGATCAAATATATAGTGGTTCTAACCTTCTTACCTTAAAAAATCTTTGGTAAGTTGGACATTATAAGTGTGCATCGAACATTATTTACAATGATTCTATTCATCCTCTCCAAAACACCATTTATGTGTGAGGAACCAGGTTTTATCTTCTCATGTCTTTTTCCATATCTCTCACTGGTATGTTCAATCTGGGTTGTGTATGACAGATAGAGTAAGAATGCACTGGGAAATAGAAAACAAAGAGAGAGTTGGATTCTGGGTAATCTATTATATCCCCCTGAGTGGATATCCATGACTATATTTATAATCGATAACCAACAAGGAAACAAAATATCTTGAGAATCAAGAAATGAATATCCTAAACCCACTATTCCTCTACATTAACACCACGTACACGATCATATATGCCTTTCACTCCATCTCTTCTATGTAGTAGCATCCTATGCACACACTCTCGACATCACTCTCGAGGTTTGTTGAAAATTGATCACAAAAAGGATCCATTTGGCATTCTTGTTGCAATTGTGACCACCAATTAGATGTGGGTGTGATACGGCAATAAAAAGGGGTTCCACCCTCCTTGACAAAGCATCAGTTGCATTATTAGTGATTCCCTTTTTGTACTCAATCCTATATTCATAATCCATAAGCTTTGGAAGCCATCGCGCTTGAGCCGGTGTAGTTGTTTGTTGTTCTAACAGGTGTTTCAAAAACTTTTGTGATCCATCTGCACAATGAAAGTTTGTCCCAACAGGTGGGCCTTCACTTTTGGACGGACCTGATGATGGCCAATATATCCTTCTTATAAGTAAAGTATTTTAGTGTTGTCCCTTTAAGTGCTTTACTAAAGAAAACAGTTGGCCTACCTTCTTGCATCAGGATGGCCCAAATTCCTGTCCCACTAGCATCACATTCTACTACAAATGGTTCTTGGAAATTCAGTAACTGCAAAACAAGAGCTTGGGTCAATGCTTGTTTTAATTTATGGAAGGCAGCTTCGGTTTCTTTGTCCCAATGAAATCCCTCCTTACTCAACAATTGATGGAGAAGGGCTACAATGTGTCCATAATATCGAATAAATTTGCAGTAATATCCCGCAAGGCCAAGGAATCCATGTACCTCTCTCACAGTCCTCAGTGTGGGCCAATCTCTCACGATTTGAATTTTATACGGGTCCAGTTCCACCCCTTTTCTTGTAAGTATATGATCCATGTATTTCACTCGGCTGACTCCAAACACACAGTTGCTCAGTTTGGCAAAGAGATAATGTTGTTTGAGAATGGAAAGGATGATTTGTAGGTGTTAGAGATGCTCTTCCCAAGTTTGGAGTAAATTAGTATGTCATCAAAAAAACGAGAACAAATTAGCGCAGGTAAGACCTAAAGATTTCGTTCATCAATGCTTGGAAGGTTGAGGTGCATTGTTAAGATTGAATGGCATTACGACAAACTCGTAATGTCCTTCGTAGGTACGGAAAGCATTTTTTGGAATGTCTGCTTCTCTCACACGAATTTGATGATAACCGACTATTAGGTCCACCTTGGAATAATGACATGCTCCATGCAATTATTCCGTGAGTTCGTCTATGAAAAGAATTGGAAACTTGTCCTTGATGGTTATGGCGTTCAAGGCTCTGTAATCTACACAAAACCTCCACTCGCCACTCGCTTTCTGAACTAAGAGTACTGGAGACGAGAATGAACTCGTACTTGGTTGAATAAGACCTTAGCCAAGAGTTCTTGTACTTGTTTCTTAATTTCTTCCTTTTGATAATAGGAGTATCTATAAGGACGAACATTGACTGGTTGGTTGGACAGTATCCTATGATCATATGACCGATTCGGTGGAATGGATCTTGGAGTATCAAAAACTAACACAAACTTGGTCAATATTTCGTTTATATCGAGTGATTTGGATGATGATTTGGTCGAATTTGCTTCTGGTGGAATTAATTGGATAAAAAATCCTTCTCCAAAAGAACAGCTAGATAAGAGAGCATTAGATTCCTTATCTAATAAGGCTTGCATTTATTTCCTTTCTAACCCCCTAAAGATATAACTTGTGCCTTCTTTGTCAAAACTCATCATCAATTTGGAGTAATCAGTTGTGATTGGTCCTAAGGTTGCTAACCATTGTACTCTAATTAACACGGGGGTCGCAACCTTTGGAAGCACAAAGAAATCTACTTCAATCATACATCCTTATATCAGTATTTTAACCCCACAGCAGATCCCTAAACACTCTATGTGTGAATTATTGGCAATTGTGATTTAAAACCAGCCACTAGCTTTAATACTCAATCCGAACCTAAAAACAATTTTCTTCCCAATGAAACTATAGGAACTTCCACCATCAACTAAGACTATAACTTCCTTATTTTTCATTTGACCAACAAGCCTGAGAGTTTGCGGGTTTTGAGCTTCAGATATAGCATAAAGAGAAATCTCAGGTGTTATTGTGATTGACTCATCGTCTTACTCCTCACTCTCTTCCTCTACCATATCCTCAATCATAAAAAATTGAGGTCGCGCACATCGATGTCCTAGTGCAAATTTTTCATCAAATAGTAGCACAATCCCTTCTCTCGTCGCTCCTATACCTATTGTGTTGATAGTTTCTTAAAGGATGTCCCTGTGCGATTAGTAAGACCAGGTCCGAGTTCCCCTGCTCCAGTTGGTTGATTGTCTGTACATGTGTTTGTTGTCAGATTAAATCGATTCCCTGCACTTGTGCATCGCTGTAATGAATTTTTTTCCTCAACCAATCAAACGAAACTAATGGCTTCAGCTACAGAGGTTGGATGCTTGATCTTTACGTCTAATCTCACTTCATCTTTTAGTCCAACGATGAAACATCCTAAGTGGAATGCCTCTGGAATCCCATCCACTCTGTTAGAAAGCTTCTCAAAGTGTTCCTAATATGTCTCCACCAAGGTTGTTTAGTGCAAACAAGTTAATGCCTCAGACAGATTATCGTACTTCGTTGGTCCAAAACGTCGTAACAGGACAAGTGTGAATTCTGGCCATAACAGAGGACTAAGATCTTTTGAGTACCAATGATGCCACTCTAAGGCTAATCCTTCCAAATGGAAAGAGGCTACGGAAACCTTCCATTCTTCAGGTACAACTTGGTAATCAAAATGCTACTTAGCTTGGTAAAGCCATCCCTAAGGATCTTCTCCGTTGAATCAAGGGAAGAGAGCTTCACGGGTGCCTTCCAATGCCCATTTCCTGTACTTGCACTTTTTTCCATAATGATTGGGATATCATCCCAAGTATGTGTTGGTGTAGCAGACATTGAAGGTTGCGCAGCAGTTGAGGAAGCTTTGAAGGATTGAAATTCAGTGACTAGTGTTCAAACCAAAGCTATTAAGTTGCCTAGCATTTCATCTTGTTTAGTAACCATATATGTAATCTTGTTTCAAAATTTCACATTAGTTTTCTACCTAGTTTCCATTTGAAAGAGCCTGCTCTGAAACTAATTGGTATGTTCAATTTGGGTAGTGTATGACAAATAGAGTAGGAATGCCTTGGGAAATAGAAAAGAAAGAGAGTTGGATTCTGAGTAATCTATTCTATCCCCTTAAGTGGATATCCATGACTATATTTGTAATCAATAACCAACAAGGAAACAAAATATCTTGAGAATCAAGAAACTAATATCCTAAGCCCACTATTCTTCTACTTCAACACCACATACACAATCATGCATTCCTTTCACTCTATCTCTTCCATGTAGTAGCGTCCCATGCACACACTCTCGGCATCACTCTCGCCATTTCTCTCACACATATGTATTGTTCTCACCAGCTTGTCTTGCTACGCGTACAAGAGACACATCACTCACAATAATGCTCAAACTCATGGGAGGTGCACTCTCCTCCATTGTCAGTTTAAAAATACTTTACTTTTCTCTCTATCTCCCTTTCCACTGTGACATAAAATTTTTTAGAAGTCTTAAACAGATAGTTTTTTGCTTTCAACATATAATCCCAAGTGTTATATGTAGCACCATCAATAAAAGTAACAAAATATTTGTTAACTTTTAAAGACTCCACCTCAATAAGATCATAGACATCAAAATGCACCAACTTTAACTTAGCAATCTTTTTAGTGAATCTTCTATAAAAAGAAACTTTATGCTACTTTCTAGCCAATCAATGATCATAGGGGCTGAGAAAAATAGCAGTGTTTATAAGGATAAGAGATTTACTAGCAAGAAACTTAATCCCCTTCTCACTAATATGTCCCAATCTAAGATGCCTTAAATTAGAGAAGTATTCTCTTCAATGCAATGCAATTCATCGCCACACACCTTTAAGTATGTCTTATATAGGGTATAACATAACTTACCACGAGCAACTGTCATTGCTTCCTTAGATCACTTCCACTTGTAATTACCAAATGTGTGTCAATACCCTTCTTGGATAAGCACATTAGCAGACAACAAATTGAGGCACAAGTTAGGAATATGTCGTACATCCCTCAAGATTAAGATGTACCCAACATCAATATGAACTCAAACGATGCCCACATCAATGATACTAATGTAACTCTAATTACCCATTTTGACTCTCTCAAAGTCACCACTCCTATAATTGGTGAAGTACTTCCTCTTTGGAACATAGTGATAAGAGGCTCATGTATCAACAAGCCACTCAAAACCTAGGTCACTAATATGAAAACACTCACTGGTTGCACAAATCATTGACACCTCATCATTTGTGCTTAAAACTATTGTTGTAGTGTTTTTGTTGTCTCCATCTTTCTAATGATCTTGCTTTTTTATCTCTCTTCCACTTATAGCAAAACTTCTTTATATGACTAGGTTTAGTGTAATAATGACATGTCTTAGTCTCCGTGCCATCTGTAGCTCTCTAGTGGTTCTTAAACTTTCTATGTCCTTTGGTACCTCATACTCTTGCTTCTTTGTTTTCTCTCTACAACAAAGGCTTGTATGTTATCAACACCCACCTCCTTTCTACTGATCTCTTCACTGAATATACTTTCTTTGATCACATCCAAAGAAAGCACACCATATGGAGTAGAGTTATTAGTAGTTAACAAAGATTTCCCATTTATCCAGCGAGGAACTCAATAAGAACAAGGCTTTTAGCTCATCATCAAAGATGATTCTCGTGCTTTTTGACTTATTGATAATGTCCTAAAAGTTACTAAGGTGTTTAAACATTGATTTTTCCCGTCTTGAACTTCATGTTTACAAGCTTCTTAATTAAGGTGGCCTTGTAGTGGCGGTCATTCCATCATAAAGACCATCTCATTTCTTTCACAACTCAAATGGATTAGTTTCTTCATATACGTGATTGAGTATGCTTATATCAATGCACTATCTAATAGTATCAAGGTCTTTTGTGTCATCTTTTCTCACTCTTTATCTGACATTTTTTCTAATTTAGATGAGACATCATCTTTATTACTTTTGCCCACATTAATTAGGTCGTAGAGATCTTTACAATATAAATGATCTTCCATCATAATTTAACTATATAACTATTACCACTATGACTCTAATACCAATTGTTGGGGTCCAAATAATAATACCCACAAGATTAACAAGAACAATTAACCAATATCAAGCATCTCAATCATGACAAATAATCAACCCAAGCAATATACATGATGGAAAAAATAAATAGAACACTAATTTACGTGAAAAATCCTCTAATGTAGAGGGAAAATCAAACTAACAAGTAAATTCACTAATTAAATAGCAAACTTACAAGAGTTGAAGTTCCAAGCTATTGACCACAACTTGAAACGCCATCATAATACAACAATAATAATCTAATAAGGTTCTAGAATTGATTATAAATCGATATCCCTGAATCAATACTACTACTACCTAATTTTGAATCGTCAAACCTTAAAATTTTGGAGTTAAAGAACATTCTTGTCTCTCATGTTCATTTTTCTCTTTTTCATATGTCTATTGATGTCCATCATGTTTTCGTTTTATACATCGTAAAAATGGAGTTTTTATAATAGACACAACTCACGCATGTATATTTAGCACCTTGTCCCTCAAACTCACTTTAATTATCGACAATCATAGAGATACATGGTCATAAAAACTTGTATGGTCATGTCCAGTACCACTTGAGCTTGTCTGACCTCTACACGGGCGAAACATCGTCCTTCAAATTGTACACAGTTACGAGAAAATAAAGGATCACACACACAACTGTGTCCACTAATAACACAGGGTTGAGCAATGTTCAACTCCATTATAATGTCGTCTAGAAATTGCTTCAATCTATCAGTTTTATGCCTTTCAATATATGAAGGCGTCTAACACTCCTGAAGTTCAATTTTGTGATCTTGATCAAGCAAATATTTATAAAATGGATCTGAAGGACCCACAACATATATATATTAGGTTATTTAAAGAAAGAAATCTAAAAGTATTTAACTACTCTACTCTACATTCTAGTAAGAGTTTTTATAGAACATTGAGATTAAAAGTTCTTTAACCAGAAGATATTTATACCTATAATTAATATACTATATATATATATATGTGTGTGTGTACTTATTTATAACTATAATCAATATACTATTTTTTCCAAAATTAAAAAGAAATCATGTCGCGCCGCACAGTATGCTTAGTTCTCCACCGTCACTTCTCCGCCACGTAAATGATGGTAATGGAATCGGAAACCATTCCAGCACCTGATTTTATTTTATTTTTTTTGTGGAACGATACGATTTCAGCTGCGAACCAATCTCATTCACAATCCTGAGGACCATTGTTGCTTCCAAAACACATGGCACTATTGAATTGAATTCCAAAGAAATGAGGCCTGTCCAAGACTACAGGTCTTCGTCTTTCAACTCACTCTCTAACTAGAAATCGATCTGATCTACCTTTCCGCTCTTTACACGCATTTTATAGCAATAGTCATCGACAACAACTTTCAAGACTACAGTTCTTCGTCCTCCAACTCACTATCTAGCTAGAATTCAAGCTGATCCACCTTTCGGCTCTTTACACAAATGCATGTACAGCAATATAATGTCCTTTAACATCAACTTCTTTTTAAAGGAACGTGTAAATTTTGTTGTTTTTTTCATACATAAGTTGTTAAGTAAATAAAATAATTTTATTAAATACATGTATTGAATAAATTATTTCACATTTTAACAAAATCAATTTAAGAAATTAATAAAAAATAATATCATAGGCTTTGATCTATTAATCGAGGTAACACCCTAGGTGCTCATAAACCAAAAACGTCTTTCCATGGACCATCATGTACATTTATTAATTGGTTGGTGAATAATTGACTGCATGCCCACTCGCGCGAACGAAGAGTTAGTTAATAGTTCCAGAGTTTTAGCTGGTGGGAGTTGGGAGGATGCGAAACAGTGCGACCCTTTTCTTGGACCACTGAGTTTTTGGAATTAGTGAGCCTAAAAGGAATCATTATGAGGAGGTGGGGTTGTTTCTATTATTGATCAAAAGAAAACGAAATAGCTTGGATTTTGCTTCAGCTTTAGCTTTTGTGGGCTCTGTTCGAGAGGATGATGAGAGACCGAGAACAGATTGTGCAATGTATATTGCGTGGAGGAAATCTAAAGCTTTTGGGTTTGCCCAAAATTAATCGATACCATACACTGCAAGAAATATTATAAACCACATGCCTAAAAAGCGTGTCAGAGGCATCCATGGTTGGTACTCTTCCGACGTGATGATATTACAGTAATACAATTTTTTTACACAAAACGATACCAAAGTATATACTATAAAGGACTGGTTTTTGGAAGCTCGTGCCATTGGAGTTGGAGGAAATTTTCCATGTAAAAAACACGAACTGAAATTGTCCATGGCCTGCTATGAATGGGGTCGTAATGTCGGAAAGATATTTTTTTCTTTTTGAGAAGGAAAAGGGCTAGGGAAAGCTAAGTCTGCATAAAGACAATAAAATGACAGTTGTCTTTGAGGTGCAAACGAAGACTAAGGGGCAGAGTCAACCAATAAAATCACATGGACAGTTATGACGATCCAATCTTCGCAAGGAAGTCCACACAATAATTACCCTCGCGAAGAACATCGTGAAGGGAGCAACGTCACTATTTAGCGAACAGGTCCTGGATATCTCGAACAAGAACAACGTGAGGATGATATGGTTGCGGCGAGTCGGAAACCAGATTAACCACAGCTAAGCAATCGGTTTTCACAAGCACACTACGGTACCCCAAGTCTCACTTGAGTTGTAGACCATATTTGAGCCCCTGTAATTTCGCGAGTATGTTTGTCGCTATACCAACCGACCGAGCTAGAGAACCCTGCAAGCCAATGGTCCTTCATGTCTCTAATAAGGCCCTCATATCCCGCTCGACCGGGATTATCAACTGCACTCTCATCAGTATTAAGCTTCACAAAATCAGGAGGTAGCTTAGTCCAAGCGATCCACCTAGGGGACGATGAGATGCCAAGTGCGGTAGGGCTATGTATTTATGTTCTTCTAGAAGGACATGCTCATATTTGTCTCCATATAGGGTTGGACATGAAAATTGCAATTAATTTTGACATAATTATTGAATAAATATGTTAAATATATCAATAATACATATTTATTCAATAATTATGTATTATTACATATATATACTGGGTGGGAATGAAAAATGTATTATTACATATATATTATATATACTGGGTGGGACATGAAAATTGCAATTAGTTTTGACATAATTATTGAATAAATATGTATTATTGATATATTTAACTCTATATATATATATATATGCCTGAATTATGCCATATATGTAAAAGAAGCATTAGCATTCGTTATAATTATACAATTTACAACAAATACTGTAATATCACAGATATTAATATGCATAAAAAATAAGAACTGATCATAATTGTAATTATTTCCAAAGCTCCTTCCATAGGTGGCTGCTCCTCCACTGCCGGGGTTGAATGCACCTCCTCTCCACGCCACTACCAGCTTCGGTGAAGGTAACAGCTATTTTTATTATTTCGGTAATGTATGCATGGCACGAGAAAACTATTTCAGCCTCTAATGCCCAGTTTTCAAGTCTAAACTTTTACTTTGTGCCTTTTTAATTTTTTGTGCGAGTTTGTTATAGGGTGTCAATGAGCATATTCTTGTTAGTAAGCTGTTATTTTAGCCATCCCCTTAAGTGTCTCTCGTACGTTTGTGGTGGTAATGGGTGACAGTCCCAATTTTTCAGTGCGATCTTTATTTTTTCGTCTGGAATATTATTATGTACTGGTATTTTCAAGTCTTCTGAAGGGGATGAAACCCGTGGGTATCCAGCTTAGTTGAAGTTTGAGGTCACGACCAAATGAGTTCTTTATTTTCTCATTTGCCATGACAGTTTACTCTCATCCTCTGTCAACAGGGGTTGAGTTCTCTTTTAATCAACAGAGCATGGTGGGTAACGTTCGACCTCTCTATGGAGCAAGCCAGTGTGGGATCTTCCTCTAGGATCTATATGTATAGCTCATGTTAGATCAAACAAGACGGTTGTTCGGGGACGATAAGGCTTGGCGACATTGCTTCAATATTGACAAACATGTTTTCATTGACGTAAAGAGTCTGACACATCACACGTTCCCTTCGCTACCTTTCTTGAGCCGACTGACAAATCTGTTAGAAATTTACAAATGAATTCATCGTCTCATTTTAGAAAGAGACATATATACAAAATGAATTACATGTAAAGATAGGACTTATAATTTAATGCTTTAAAGTTTTAGGTTAATATAAGATGTTTTAGTTATATATAGACTCATTTGAATCTGGTCTGATTTTAATAAAGTAAGCCTAGAGTTTTAGCCTTTTGTTTGCAGTTGAATGAGCATGGCTTCAAAGTTAATAGTAATTTCAGAAATGCTAACATTTTCTCTAAAAATTATTTATTAACTAAAGTAACAAATTTTAGTTAGTCATTATATCCACCGTATTCATGAATTAAAGCATGAAGAGTTAAAAACTTTAAAAATAATTATCATCGTAAGCTAGTAAATCAATTTCATATAAAATGTCTTCTAATTTTGTTTTTTTGTGTCTTATTATAAGCATATTTACAATTTATAACATACAAATAAGAGTTTATTAGTGATTGCCAACTCTTTTATTAATTAGAAATAAAATCATATTTAATTTGAGAACTTACTTTTTAAGTGAAAGGGATTTTCCGTGGTTGCTTAATAACACTAGTAATAAAAGACAAATAATTTCATTTTCTTGGCAATTTTCGCTGGCTTGTCAAATCTTTCTATCTCTTTCCAGGTATCCTTCTTCAGATTCGAGCCAATTTTGCCTTTTGGATTTATTCAAAGGAAAGGGTGATTTGTATTTCATCTAAAATTGTTTCCCCAATATTCCAAACCATATAAAAAGAAATGTGTTTTTTTAAATTAAAAATCGAAATATCTAATACAAGAAGAATGGCTGTCCCTTCAATTCAATGCTTTCAGTTTTCTCCTTGGCAATACCATGAAAGAAAATCAGTGGTTCTTTTGTCTTATGGTATCAACCGCAGAGCAGGTTTGTACCCCCTATTTATTTTTTGTGTTAAATTCTTATTGCATAAGAAGAAAAAAAAACAATTAGGTTAATCTTTTAGGTAATCTTATTGCATAACAAAATAAGACAATTAGGTTGATCTTTTAGGTTCAATATAAACTTTTACCTTTGATAGGACTAAACTAAAACAGTCATATGCCACAGATGTAAATCACAGACACAACTTTTGTTGTGAAAAAAAACAAGAAAAGCTAAATAGTACCACATTTATTACATTTAAATCGTATTAAACAATGTTTATAACTATTGCATCGTATATTAATAACTTCATTAATATTGATAATATTAATAAAATGTGATAAATTTTAACTAGTCTGTCATTACTAATTATATCAATAAATAATTAAGGTGGATGGAGCTCACCTACCCATAATAAGATTGTAACTACACCTGAAATTGGTATAATTTTCGATTGATGCTATGCATAATTTAACTTGCTTAAAGAATTCTTCTAGTAATGACATATGTTTCAACTTTATAATACCCCTTTAACTAATTGCTTGTGTAAACTAATTGGTAATCAAAAATAATGAGTAGATTACAAGATGATTCTAACATTAACGGCCTGTTTGATTCAAGGAATAGAATAGTTATTCCTAATAATAGAAAAGATAAGAAAAGAACAGAATGAATATTACTTTGTTTGATTTTGAAAATAGAATAGAAAGAATTTCTATTCCAATGTTTGGTTTGAAAATATAAACTTGGAATAAGAAAGAAATAAGTAACAAAAAGACCAAAATGTCTTTATTATTATTATTATTATAAATTTGCTACTTATTATTATTTTATTTTTATAAATTTTGTACTTTATTATTATTATTATTATTAATTATTGTTATTATTATTATTATTATTATAAATTTTCTACTTATTATTAATTTAATAATTAATAATAATAATAATAATAATAATAATAATAATAATAATTATAAATTTTTACTTATTATTACTATTATTAATTATTTTATTATTGTATTATATTATACAAAATTAAATTTATTATTATTTGTAAGATGGATAAATTTGTAAGAAGAATAACAAATTTCAAATTTAGAAGAATAAAGATTCATGGATTAGACAAAGATAGGTAAGACTTAGTTGTATGTATTCTGCAAAATTGAAAAATAGATATTTCTAAAGAATAGAATAGGTATTCTGTGATTGGTTAAAAACCAAAGACAGCTTTAATAATGACTGAGGAAGTACGTTGGGAATAGCCTTCAACGAAACATCAGGTAAGTTTTCATAAAACCGTAAAGAATTAAGCCTTGGCGTTGCGTTCTTTCCGACAGTCACATAGGTCATAGGCACGTGATTCTTATGTGTGGTGTTCGTCAGATCACCTGCAATAATGAACGATAAAGGTAGCCCCATCCAATCAATAGCATAGAATTGTACCTTACAGTTTACACCCCTCGAGGAAAGCATTGAAATTGCGTCCGTGCATCGTTAAATGTTCAATAATCCTAAAACGTGCACGCTTATCAATGCAGTGCAATTAACCTAAAATTACATATTTTTTTTATTATTATGCCAATCCTAAATCCTTAAAACTTCACCCTAAAGAGTTTTCACTATAAAATCCTAAATCCTTAATAATGCCACGAATTAGCTTCATATGAAAGCCGTACCACACTCTCAAAAACCTCTGGACTCATATTTAGTATTATTTTATAGTGACAGGGATAGAATTATACAATTATTAATAAAATGCAATTTATGAATAAAATATTAATTGTATGTATATGCGCATTTGTCAAATTTTTTATTGTATTGTATATCCGACCTTAATTATGACGTGGGTCACCCTGGTACATGGTCCTGGCTCTGCTAAGATAGATACTGTTGCAACAAATAAATGACCTTTGCGAGAACCCCACAAAGAGTATGACTTGAGAGTTAAAGGACATTTGAGCACATATGTTTCAAATCGTGATGAAAAACCTCTGGTTCCTGTGCTGAATCGAGTAGCTCACGCGGCAAGCGTGTCACGTCGTCAGAAAGGCTCATCGCGAAAACAGACTTTTTACAGTGTGAGTAATTACGTAATCTTTATATTTTAAAAAAGGAATTTATCTAATTGAAGTATTTAAGTGCCTAATTTCTACCAGACTCGGTCACGATCCACTCATGGCAAGCAGTCAAAGGTGTCACCGTTTCGGAAAAGTATTGGTGAGCACATTCACGATTTCGGCCTCAACATCTTGACTTTTGTTTCCTTCAGTGCAGACTTTTCACTTAACTTTTCAACGGATCTCTATGAGAGTTTTTCCGATTTCTTCGTCAAAAGAATTATTATTTTAAGTTGAAATGATGCATGTGTTATCTAACAGACGACGAGAAAATTATTAAATAAAATTATTATATTTTAATTTTTCCCAACCTTTGGAGCAAAAGGTTGATCCCAACTCAAAGGGCCTCCCACATCCCGGCCCGATAAAGCAACTGGGCTGATGTAAATCAAGCACTCAGCAGCCCACTAAAAAAGAGGTGACCAACCCACAGGCCTACAAAGATAAAATGATAGATACTATTATAAGATTAAGATCTATGGGAATGGAAATGAGTGAAAGTTTCCTAGTGCCATTTTATTGTTAACTCTTTGGCTCCTAAATATAGTACATTCCAAATGAGCTACAATACTATAAAGAACAAATGAAGCTAAATGAATTGCAAAGTGTGCTTATTGAAGAAGAAACAATACTTAAAAAATAAGGAATTCGATCGATTAATTTCATGGGTCATCAAGGAGCTAGAAAAATTTTCAAAAAGGATAAAGGAAAGGGAAAGAATGTACTATGTAAGGGTAATGTATCATCAACTTCAATCAATAAGAAGGAATTGAAGAAAGATATATGTCATTTTGTAAGAAAAGCGGACACTATCAAAAAATCGCTTGAAACGTAAGGCATAGTTCAAAAAGAAAGGTAAGCCTAGTGCTTTAGTATATTTCGGATCAAATTTAACATAAGTTCCTTAGAATATTTGGTGGATTAATTATGGATATACCACTCATATTACCAATACAATGCAATGATTCCTTATGATCCAAACTATAAATCCAAATAAAAAGTTTGTTTTTATGGAAATTGAGTTAAAACTCCTTTTTTTTAAAAAAATTAAGTAGACATTTCGTTAACAATATGTACGTACAATACAAGAATGCACCATATTTAGTTAATACAAAAGATCTAGTTAAAACTTGAGCTGAAGCTATTAGAACTTACCGATTGATTTTAGACATTAGACATCATTTCTATTTCCAAACTCTTTACGTTCCTACTATTTCTTGAAACATAGTTTCTTTATCAAAACTTGATATTGTTAGATAGACTTTTAAATTTGATAATGGATGTTTCGGTTTGTTCAAACATAATTGTCTTATTGATTCGGATAATATTTTCTTGAAACTCTATTAAACTTGTATCATAATGTTGGCACTAAATGATAAATGAAACTCCATCTTACTTATAACATAAATGTTTAGGTCATATATAAAAAAGGTCAAATTAGTAAAGAATGAAATCCTTCTAGTTTTAGATTTTACTAATCTTAGGATTTTGCAGATTGTATTAAAGGAAAATATACAAAACAAACAATTGATTAAAAAAGCCATAAAAGCACACAATTTTATGAAATTGAACACATTAATTTACGCAGCCTTTCTTTGTTCCATTATTCATTGGAGAAAATTTTTCATCACTTTTATTGATAAGTTTCATATTATGGAATGTTATGGATATATTTATTTATCGCACAAAAATTCTCAATCAAGAGGTTCCTTAGAGGTATTTCTTAATGAGGTAGAAAAAGCAGTTAGATAAAAGGTGAAAAGTATCATATTTAATAAGGGTAGTGAATATTATAGGAAATATAATGAAACTGAATAATGTCTGGTCCATTTACTAAATTCCTTGAAAAGCATGGCATATATGTTTAATATTTAATGCCAAACACACAACAAGAAAAAGGTTTAGCCAAAAGATGTAATCATACTTTAATGATCATGGTTAGGATTATGATGACTCATTATTCTTTACCTTTGTCATTATAGATGTATGATTTGAAAAATGTCATGTTGGAGTTATGTAAATAAAGTGCCTGGAAAGCAAGTGTATTTACATGTAACTTTATCTTCTTCGATTAAAGTTTTGTAATGAAAATATTTATTATTAATAAAACAAAGAGTTTGGTTTTATCTGTATGAGCATTATATATATCGGTCATAAGGTACCAAGATTCATTTGTAAGTAATATCTGATACATAGAGATGTATGGAAACATGTATATTATTAGAATCAATTAATTGATTCACGTTGAATAATCAAGTTGGTCGTTTGATTATGGTTTAGGCGTAGTGTTGCGATTTATCTCCATATAAGTAAAGGAGTTTACTTAAAGAGAATGATGAGTTTCATATCATGATAGTAGTAGACTATCGATAATGGCACTATTAAATGAATTGGAATCAAGTATGTTTTCAAGAATAAAGTGGGTAGTTACTTTAATCTTAAAACATACAACTTAAGCATTCGCTTATTATGAACCACAATCTTGATGAGTGGTGAACTCATATGTGTTTCATTATAATTTTGATATGATCGGAATGGATTTTATAGGGTATTAATCCAAAATTATCGCATGTTGGAATTATTAATTGAAACATGTATCGGGAACATTCACTCAAATAAAGAGTTTATAGTGTTATCATCTCTTTAGATGTTTTAAGGAGATTTGGTGATTAAAGCTGGCGATAGTTTGATGGACTAGCTACCCATCAAGTCTTAACACTAAGATGAGATCTTATGTGTTAATCACCATATAAAGTAAAATGAGAGATCTAGAAGGAAAAACCAACATAAGGGCAAAACGGTAATTTTACCCTTTGTTGTGCGGATGGCTATAATAAGGTTCTAAATAGGGTTTGCAATTGGACATATTCTCATAATATTTAATAATTCAAGAGTTCAACTAATTGTCTTTAGTGGAATGACATTTAGTTAATAAGCTAGAATTAATTCAATGAGATTGAATTATTTCGGGCTTATTGGAGCTTGAATTATCAAAGTCCAATAAGATTCCCCACTTGGCTTTAAGGAAGGTTATCAAGCTAAGTAAGAAGTAGTTTGGAGGCTTTAGAAGTCCATAATTGAATGATGGGCTTATACTAATTAATGGTTAATTGGAAGCCCATATGTTCATTTAGAAATGGGCTTGTTTTGGTTTAATGTAATTGATTAGATTAATTATATTAAAACAATTTTTTAATGGAGAAGAAGCAATTTCGAAATTGTGTTAGGTTAGATGTGTAACCACACATTTGACATTAAAATACTAAATAAAGATGGTCTTTATTATGGTTCATCATTATTAAATGGAGTTATGAACTTACCATTAAATGGTTTAATGGTTGGCTTTTAATGTTGGCATGTAACCTATTTGCATTCATTAGATTAAAGATGAAAGATGTGCATTAGATGGACCATCTTCCTTCTTTCTTCTTGCCAAAACCGAAATGGGTATTCAATTATAGGTTATGGTCTTTTCAAATAGCCATTTTAAAGATAAATGAAGTAAGTCTCATTTATTGGCTATTTGATGAGTGATTAATGTAAGTGATGCATTGGATGCCTCTCACTCTTTCCATTCATGCATATTTCGAAATTAAGATGTAAGAAAGGGTTCTTGCATGGTTTTAGACATTCTCTTTTTCATGCAAGGTAGAACCGAAATTCCTAAGTGAAAGAATTGAAAGAGTTTCAATTTTGGTTCTTCTTCTTCTAAGAAAATCTCCTCCAAATATTTCTTCTCCTTTCCCACCAAAGGATTTTGTTAACCTAGTTGTCCTTGAAGAACAAGTGGTAAATCTAATTGGTAGAGGATACTACTACAAGGAAGAAGATAGATTGCTAAAGGAAAAGACTCAAAGGCAAAGGATTTGGATACAAGAAAGAGAGGATAATAATGAGGATTTAAAGTCAGAAGCGAAGGAGTCGGTAATTCCTTTTATCTTGTTCTTGGTTTTATTATCCTTATACCATATCATGTATGGATTAGCATGTTGATTTGGATATATTGCTTTCGCTGCAAGATGATTTCTTAAAAAGTTTTGAAATCTATTGTTTCTCCAAACTAAGCATGTTTTCTTTTTCCGATCCAACAATTGGTATCGAGCGGTTTTCATGCATGATATCGGTTCCTATATGGTGGATGCATGGGTTGGCAATCTTTTATGTATACTGCATATTTTATGTGATAGAAATATATATGGTGTATGTTGCTCTTTTGGTTGTCCATAGAAGTTAAATTTTATCTTGTAAGATTTCTTCATTTAGTTGTAACAAGGAGGGTGGTCTATCATCACCATGTTTCCTCCTTGGTTTCTTTTTCTATTTTATTTGATTTTGTAATGTACAAATTGAGGTAATGATGAAGAAGGAGCAGCCATGGATTGAAGAAATGGAAAGGTAAAATTTTGATGTGTATCCTTTGTATTTTGGCATAAGTTTTGTGAAAACTAAGTTGCTGGAATTTTTGTTTCAATGAATCATATTTCAGTTATGATTGGAAAACAAGTGCTGGTTTTTGTTTCAAAGAATCCAATTTGGTTTTGCTAAAATACTAAGTGCTGTGTTTAATTTTCATGAAATGAGTTTGGTTTAATAAAACAAGTGCTGAAATTTTTGTCAAAACAAAGATTTGGTTTTCTAAAAATCTAGTGCTGGAATTTTATTTTTCAAAATGACAAAATTTTAATTTCATAAATGCCATTACATTTTGTTTACCGAATGGGCCGGATCATGTTAGCGAAGAGTTCGAAGCGGAAGATCCAAGATGAAGAAGCATATTTTGGGCCTAAAAGGCTTGTAATTATTTTATGTTTCTAGGATGGACAATCAAAAGTGGCTTTATTAGTTCATGTGATGAATGGAGAAATGAATGCTTGTAATATGTGATATTATGTGATTGCATGTCATTTAGAAAATTGTCAACCCTAGGCCTTGCCATGCATTCATTATGTATGAGATATATAATGAAACAATATAGGATGGATAATAAATTGCATCTAGACAAGATGGTATTTAAAACTTAAAGCCCAAAAGATTGAGTGGGAGAGGATGCTCTGAGAGTCCACGGTCTCCAAATGATGGCCCGTTTGCATGTGGTGAAGTGTTACTCCCCATCGGAGGGCATGGATCCTAGATCTTGCATGGTTTGGGTCTCCTTAGGATAAGTCCACTTAATGATAGCAAATGTGAGCTCCCACCGAGGCATGATTTGTAGGTATCTTTAGTGAATGAATCAAATGGTTATACACTCAACATTTTTATCAATAAACGCCCACCGTAGCTCATTGGTAAAAGTATGGACCAAATTAAGACGCTTCTTAAAAATTGAGCATGAGATGCTTGGTAGTTTTTGAGTGGGAGGTCCCAATTTTTCTTTTAATAGATAAGATGGCCCACCGTCACTTGTACTGTTATAAGATAAGAAAATAACCGTCGTATAATGTTTTAATTTTTTAAGTTTTGTTAAATCTATCATCATGCATACATGCATCATGATTTTATACAAAGTTCCATAAATTGTTGACTAGTATGCTCATGTTTTAATAATTTATATTTTTAGACATAATCAACCACAAAATGAATCCACTCACCCTGCTCTTGACTAATAACAAATTGGAAAATGGAGACAAGTTTAATGAATGGAGACGTAACCTTGACATTGTTCTTCAATATGAACGTATTTCATGGGTGTTAACTGAAAATGAGCCTACACCTCTAAGTGGAGATGCAACTCCTGAGCAAGTCCAACAACATGAGCATTGGCAGAATGCTGACAAGACTACTAAGTGTTATATTCTGGCTTCGTCGGTGCGTGTTGCAAAAGCAAATTGCTTGTATGAAAATAGCAAGGTAATGGTCCATCACCTACATGAGATGTTTGGTGTGAGGACTAGGTCTGCAGAGTGAAAGCTATCCAAACCTTTCATAATCTCGAGACGTAAAGTGGTGAACCGGTGCGGGATTACATGATGAAGGTAATCTCTGCGGTCACCGAGGTGAGATGCTTAGGCGGATATGGATGCGGACACGCAGATGATTATGATCATCAATAGCTTAAACTCTTCTTTTCAGCAGTTTAAGTTGGACTATGAGCTCAACAACAAGGATTACACCTTGAGTGAGTTGATGAATACCCTTGAGCACGGAGAAAATATTGAATATTAAGGCTCATGGGCGGCTAATGTAGCTTCTTCTTCTAAGCCAAGGTAAGGCGAGGAAAGAAGAAGGGTCCAATGAAAAAGAAGGCCAAAGAGAACATCAAAGGAAAGTGTTTCCCTTGTGATGAGATGAGCCACCGGAAAAGAAACATCCGATCTACCTAGAGTCCCTCAAAAGCAAACAAGGCGTTCAAGAAAGGAAAAGACTTCCAAAGGCCGTTCAAGTTAAGATACCAGATGGTTCCTATGTTTCAAAGAATCGGTGGGAGTAGTTATCTTGGACTTTCCTAGTGGTCATAGGTTATATTTGGAAGATGTTTATTACATGTCAATGATTGTAAGGAACATGATTTGTTTTGTCTAATAAAATCTGGCTATTCCTTATATTTTGAAAAGGTTGTTTCAATATATGAGAATAAGGATTTTATTTGTGAAGCGATAATTAAGCGAGGATTGTTTTTATAGAACCTATGAAAGGCTCACTAAACACCACGAAATTGATAAAACCAAGACAATCCAATATCTTTAGCATTAATTCAAAGTATCTGTGGCATCTAAGGATGGGTCATATCAATCGAAAAGACTTGACAGGCTAGTAAGGATGGGATCCTTATGGGCTTGGATAGTGATCCATTACCCACTGTGAATCTTGTATTGAAGGAAAAATGACAAAAGCCTCATTTCCTTCTAAAGGAAGCAGATTTGAATCCACATTGGACATGGTACATCTTGATGTGTGGGCCCATGAATGTACAAGCTAGAGGAGGTTATGAATATTTCATAATTTTATAGATGATTACTCAAGACATGGCTATTTGTATTTGATGCATAAAAAGAGTGAATCTTTTGAAAAGTTCAAAGAATTCAAAAGTCGTGAGAAGCAACTTGGCAAGCCATTAAAATAGCTTCGATCGGATCGAGGTGATGAGTATTTATCGGAGAGTTCAGCAATATTTAATTGACAATGGAATTGTTTCAATTTTCAGCTCCTCGTCCACCTCAGCAGAATGGTGTAGAGAGGAGAAATAGAACTCTATTGGAAATGGTAAGATCAATGATGTCCTATGCTAGCCTTCCAAAATCGTTACGGGATATGCCATACAACGGCAACATATCTTCTTAACTTTGCTCCATCCAAATCGGTGCCTAAAACACCTGGGAGTTGTGGGTGGCCGAGTGCCTTCATTGAGGCACTTGAGGACTTGGGCTGTCCAGCTCGTGTTCTAAAGCCTGAATCCACAAAGATGGAACCAAGGTCAAGTATGTTTGTTTGTAGGATATCTACGGAACTCGAGGGTACTATTTTACTGATCCTCATGATAGGAAGGTATTTGTGTCGACAAATGCAAACTTCTTAGAGGAAGAGTTTGTGAGAAATCACAAAGGAAGAAGTGAAGTAGTACTAAAGGAGTTAGCAATTTCATCCAAACCAAGAGTTGTTTTGGATATGATGAACAAGATGTCGAAATGGATTCAAGAGTTGAATCGGAAGTGCAACTGAACATCAAGATGTGCCTGAGCGTAGTGGGAGGTTGTGAGACAACCAGATAGGTATCGGGTTTAGGAGAAGGCTTAATTGCCATCTCGGACCAAGAAGAAACAGATCCGATTACGTATACACAGGCTATTAATGATGTTGATGCAGAAAAATGGCTCAAGGCAATGGAATGGAAATAGATTCTATGTATACTAATGAAGTGCAGGTCCTTGTAGATCTACCACCGTGTCTAAAACCATAGGGTGTAAATGGATCTACAAAAGGAAAAGGGATCGGATGGAAAGGTAGAGACCTTTAAAGCTAGATTGGTAGCTAAAGGCTATACTCAAAAGGAGGGTATAGACTACGAGGAGACTTTTCTCCGGTTGCCATGCTTAAGTCCATCAGATTCTTTTGGCATAGTGACTTATTTCGATTATGAAATATGGCAAATGAATGTCAAGACCGCATTTCTGAATGGAGATCTTGAGGAGACCATTTATATGGCCCAACCGGAAGGATTCATTGAGCTAGGTAATGAGCATAAGGTTTACAAGTTGCAAAGGTCCATTTATGGACTTAAGCAAACATCTAGGTCTTGGAACATTAGGTTTGATAAGGCTATCAAAACCTATGGGTTCATCAAAACCTAGATGAGCCTTGTGTTTACAAAAGAATACAAGAAGGTAAGGTTACTTTCCTAATCCGTATGTTGATGATATTACGCTCATTGGGAATGATGTGGGAATGTTATCTGCGGTTAAGGATGGCTGAATGAGCGATTTTCAATGAAGGATTTGGGAGAGGCTACCTATGTTCTAGGGATCAAACTTATAAGGGATCGTAAGAACAAGAAGATAGTTTTGTCTCAACTAACTTACATTGAGAATATGCTCAATAAGTTCGCCATGCAAGATTCCAAGAGGATTTCACTCCTACTAGACATGGAATCAAACTTTCAAAGGAATAAGCACCTAAAATCCAAGAGGAGGTTGAGCATGCGTAACATTCCATATGCTTGGCAGTTGGTAGTTTGATGTATGCAATCTTGTGCACTAGACCGGATATACATTACTGTGATAGGGTAGTAGCGATTTCGATCAATCTAGGAATGGAACATTGGACTGCGGTTAAGTGTATACTTAAGTATCTTCGTAGACGAAGAACTTAATGCTTATTTACTCTGGAAGTAATCTTATTCCGGCGGGATATACGGATTCGATTTCAATCGATGTTGATTCAAGAAATCAACTTACGGTACTATATTTACTTTAGGAGGTGGAGCCATAGTTTGGAGGAGTGTCAAGCAATCTTGTATTCTGATTCGACCACGGAGGTGAGTATGTTCTTTCTTGTGAAGCGTGAAGGAAGCGATCTGGCTCAAGTTCCTAAATGATTTGGAGGTAGTTCGAAGCGAGAAAAAGCCATTACACTTTATTGTGATAATAGTAAGCGGTGGCTAATTCTAAAGAACCTCGGAACCACAAAGCGCCAAACACATTGGCGAAAGTATCATCTCATAAGGGAGATAATACAACGTGGAGAAGTGGATGTGGTAAAGATTCCTACAGAGCAAAACCTTGCGATCCGTTCATTAAAGACATTGACTCGAAAGAGCTTTGAGGTCACCTAGAAGGGATGGGAATGAAGGATATGTCAAACTTGCTTTAGGGCAAGTGGGAGATTGTTGGAGTTATGTAAATATAGTGCCTGGAAAGCAAGTGTATTTACATGTAACTTTATCTTCTTGATTAAAGTTTTGTAATGAAAATATTTATTATTAATAAAACAAAAGAGTTTGGTTTTATCTGTATGAGCATTATATATCTGGTCATAACGTACCAAGATTCATTTGTAAGTAATATACATATACATAGAGATGTATGGGAAAATGTATATTATTAGAATCTGAATTAATTTATTCACGTTGAATAATCAAGTTGGTCGTTTGATTATGGTTTAGAGACTGTAGTGTTGCGATTTATCTCCATATAAGTAAAGGAGTTTACTTAAAGAGAATGATGAGTTTCATATCATGATAGTAGTAGACTATCGATAATGGCACTATTAAATGAATTGGAATCAAGTATGTTTTCAAGAATAAAGTGGGACGTTACTTTAATCTTAAAACATACAACTTAAGCATTCGCTTATTATGAACCACAATCTTGATGAGTGGTGAACTCATATGTGTTTCCTTATAATTCTTGATATGATCGAATGGATTTTTACAGGTATTAATCCGAAGGTCGCATGTTGGAATTATTAATTGAAACATGTATCGGGAACATTCACTCGAATAAAGAGTTTATAGTGTTATCATCTCTTCTAGATGTTTTAAGGAGATTTGGTGATTAAGCTGGCGCAGATAGTTTGATGGACTAGCTACCCATCAAGTCTTAACACTAAGATGAGATCTTATGTGTTAATCACCATATAAAGTAAAATGAGAGATCTAGAAGGAAAAACCAACATAAGGGCAAAGCGGTAATTTTACCCTTTATTGTGCGGATGGCTATAATAAGGTTCTAAATAGGGTTTGCAATTGGACATATTCTCATAATATTTAATAATTCAAGAGTTCAACTAATTGTCTTTAGTGGAATGACATTTAGTTAATAAGCTAGAATTAATTCCAATGAGATTGAATTATTTCGGGCTTATTGGAGCTTGAATTATCAATGTCCAATAAGATTCCCACTTGGCTTTAAGGAAGGTTATCAAGCTAAGTAAGAAGTAGTTTGAGGCTTTAGAAGTCCATAATTGAATGATGGGCTTATACTAATTAATGGTTAATTGGAAGCCCATATGTTCAATTACAAATGGGCTTGTTTTGGTTTAATGTAATTGATTAGATTAATTATATTAAAACAATTTTTTAAATGGAGAAGAAGCAATTTCAAAATTGTGTTAGGTTAGATGTGTAACCACATTTGACATTAAAATACTAAATAAAGATGGTCTTTATTATGGTTCATCATTATTAAATGGAGTTATGAACTTACCATTAAATGGTTTAATGGTTGGCTTTTAATGTTGGCATGTAACCTATTTGCATTCATTAGATTAAAGATGAAAGATGTGCATTAGATGGACCATCTTCCTTCTTTCTTCTTGCCAAAACCGAAATGAGTATTCAATTATAGGTTATGGTCTTTTCAAATAGCCATTTAAAGATAAATGAAGTAAGTCTCATTTATTGGCTATTTGATGAGTGATTAATGTAAGAAGTGATGCATTGGATGCCTCTCACTCTTTCCATTCATGCATATTTCGAAATTAAGATGTAAGAAAGGGTTCTTGCATGGTTTTTAGACATTCTCTCTTTTTCATGCAAGGTAGAACCGAAATTCCTAAGTGAAAGAATTGAAAGAGTTTGATTTTGGTTCTTCTTTTCTAAGAAAATCTCCTCCAAATATTTCTTCTCCTTTCCCACCAAAGGATTTTGTTAACCTAGTTGTCCTTGAAGAACAAGTGGTAAATCTAATTGGTAGAGGATATTACTACAAGGAAGAAGATAGATTGCTAAAGGAAAAGACTCAAAGGCAAAGGATTTGGACACGAAGAAGGAGAGGATAGCGCAATGAGGATTTAAAGTCATAGCGAAGAGTCGGTAATTCCTTTTATCTTGTTCTTGGTTTTATTATCCTTATACCATATCATGTATGGATTAGCATGTTGATTTGGATATATTGCTTCAGCTGCAAGATGATTTCTTAAAAAGTTTTGAAATCTATCGTTTCTCCAAACTAAGCATGTTTTCTTTTTCCGATCCAACATGTCATATATTTATTAAATAAAGTTCCTAGTAAGATAGTTCCTAAGACACCTTGTGAACTATAGATATGAACGAAACCTAGTTTAAAGTACCTACATATTTGGAGTTGCCTGACAGAAATAAGAATCTATAATCCACTTAAAAGGAAATTGGATTCAAGAATAACTAGTGAATTTTTCATTGGTTATCCAAAAAGTCTAAATGGTATATATTTTATTGTCCTAACCATATTACAAGGATTGTTGAAACTAGAAATGTTAAATCCATTAAAATGGTGCAACTAGTAAGAGTTTAGAATCACGTAAAGGAAAATTCAAGAAGTTAGAATATAATGAAATTGAATAATGTCTGGTCCATTTACTAAATTCCTTGAAAAGCATGGCATATATGTTTAATATTTAACGCCAAGCATACAACAAGAAAAAGGTTTAGCCAAAAGATGTAATCATACTTTAATGATCATGGTTAGGATTATGATGACTCATTATTCTTTACCTTTATCATTATATATGTATGATTTGAAAAATGTCATGTATTTATAAAATAACGTTCCTAATAAGATAGCTCTAAGGCGCCTTGTGAACTATAGATGTGAAGGAAACCTAGTTTAAAGTACCAACATATTTGGAGTTGCCTGGCAAAAATAAGAATCTATAATCCACTTAAAAGGAAATTGGGTTCAAGAATAACTAGTGAATTTTTCATTGGTTATCCAAAAAGTCTAAATGGTATATATTTTATTGTCCTAACCATATTACAAGGATTGTTGAAACTAGAAATGCTAAATCCATTAAAATGGTGCAACTAGTAGGAGTTTAGAATCACGTAAAGGGAAAATTCAAGAAGTTAGAATACAAGTTTCCTTGTCTATCACTTCTCCTCAAGTATTAAAAAAATACACAAATAAACTCCAAATAATAATATCACTATTGATGAACCTATTATAGATGATCCACATGAAATATCATTAAGAAAATCTCAAAGATAATCAACTATTAATGATGATTATTTTGTTTATTTACAAGAGGTAAAGGTGACTTAGGAATTGAAAAGATCTAGGTACATTTTCACAAGTGATTGAATTGCTAGATGGTTATAAGGCAGTTAGGTTTAAATGAGTCTTTAAGACCAAATGTGACTCTAATGGCAATATCAAGCGACATAAAGCTAGACCTATCGCTAAGGTTACACTTAAAAGAATGGTATTGATTGTAATGAAACTTTTAATTGCTTCAAAAAGGATTCCTATACTATGCATCAAGTTCGATGGTTCCTATACTATGCATGAACTTATCATTGAAATGATAGATACAATTATAAGATTAAGATCTATGGAATGGAAATGAGTGAAAGTTTCCTAGTGCCATTTTATTGTTAACTCTTTGGCTCCTAAATATAGTACATTCCAAATGAGCTACAATACTATAAAGAACAAATGAAGCTAAATGAATTGCAAAGTGTGCTTATGAAGAAGAAACAATACTTAAAAATAAGGAGTTCGATCGATTAATTTCATGGGTCATCGAGGAGCTAGAAAAATTTTCAAAAGGATAAAGGAAAGGAAAGAATGTACTATGTAAGGGTAATGTATCATCAACTTCAATCAATAAGAAGGAATTGAAGAAAGATATATGTCATTTTTGTAAGAAAACTGGACACTATCAAAAAAATCGCTTGAAACGTAAGGCATAGTTCAAAAAGAAAGGTAAGCCTAATGCTTTAGTATATTTCGGATCAAATTTAACATAAGTTCCTTAGAATATTTGGTGGATTAATTATGGATATACCACTCATATTACCAATACAATGCAATGATTCCTTATGATCCAAACTATAAATCCAAATAAAAAGTTTGTTTTTATGGAAATTGAGTTAAAACTCCTTTTTTTTAAAAAAATTAAGTAGACATTTCGTTAACAATATGTATGTACAATACAAGAATGCACCATATTTAGTTAATACAAAAGATCTAGTTAAAACTCGAGCTGAAGCTATTAGAACTTACCGATTGATTTTAGACATTAGACATCATTTCTATTTCCAAACTCTTTATGTTCCTACTATTTCTTAAAACATAGTTTCTTTATCAAAACTTGATATTGTTAGATAGACTTTTAAATTTGATAATGGATGTTTCAGTTTGTTCAAACATAATTGTCTTATTGATTGAGATAATATTTTCTTTGAAACTCTATTAAACTTGTATCATAATGTTGGCACTAAATGATAAATGAAACTCCATCTTACTTATAACATAAATGTTTAGGTCATATATAAAAAAAGGTCAAATTAGTAAAGAATGAAATCCTTCTAGTTTTAGATTTTACTAATCTTGGGATTTCTTGTGATTGTATTAAAGGAAAATATACAAAACAAACAATTGATAAAAAGCCATAAAAAGCACACAATTTTATGAAATTGAACACATTAATTTATCGAGGCCTTTCTTTGTTCCATTATTCAGTGGAGAAAATTTTTCATCACTTTTATTGATAAGTTTCATATTATGGAATGTTATGGATATATTTATTTACTTGCACAAAATTCTCAATCAGAGAGGTTCCTTAGAGGTATTTCTTAATGAGGTAGAAAAAACAGTTAGATAAAAAGGTGAAAAGTATCATATTTAATAAGGGTAGTGAATATTATAGGAAATATAATGAAACTGAATAATGTCTTGGTCCATTTACTAAATTCCTTGAAAAGCATGGCATATATGTTTAATATTTAATGCCAAGCACACAACAAGAAAAAGGTTTAGCTAAAAGATGTAATCATACTTTAATGATCATGGTTAGGATTATGATGACTCATTATTCTTTACCTTTGTCATTATAGATGTATGATTTGAAAATGCCATATATTTATTAAATAAAGTTCCTAGTAAGATAGTTCCTAAGACACCTTGTGAACTATAGATATGAGCGAAACCTAGTTTAAAGTACCTACATATTTGGAGTTGCTCGATGAAATAAGAATCTATAATCCACTTAAAAGGAAATTGGATTCAAGAATAACTAGTGAATTTTTCATTGGTTATCCAAAAGTCTAAATGGTATATATTTTATTGTCTAACCATATTACAAGGATTGTTGAAACTAGAAATGTTAAATCCATTAAAATGGTGCAACTAGTAAGAGTTTAGAATCACGTAAAGGAAAATTCAAGTTAGAATATAATGAAATTGAATAATGTCTGGTCCATTTACTAAATTCCTTGAAAAGCATGGCATATATGTTTAATATTTAATGCCAAGCATACAACAAGAAAAGGTTAAGCCAAAAGATGTAATCATACTTTAATGATCATGGTTAGGATTATGATGACTCATTATTCTTTACCTTTATCATTATATATGTATGATTTGAAAATGTCATGTATTTATTAAATAACGTTCCTAATAAGATAGCTCTAAGACACCTTGTGAACTATAGATGTGAAGGAAACCTAGTTTAAAGTACCAACATATTTGGAGTTGCTGGCAAAATAAGAATCTATAATCCACTTAAAAGGAAATTGGGTTCAAGAATAACTAGTGAATTTTTCATTGGTTATCCAAAAGTCTAAATGGTATATATTTTATTGTCTAACCATATTACAAGGATTGTTGAAACTAGAAATGCTAAATCCATTAAAATGGTGCAACTAGTAAGAGTTTAGAATCACGTAAAGGAAAATTCAAGAAGTTAGAATACAAGTTTCCTTGTACATCACTTCTCTCAAGTATTAAAAAATACACAAATAAACTTCAAATAATAATATCACTATTGATGAACCTATTATAGATGATCCACATGAAATATCATTAAGAAATCTCAAAGATAATCAACTATTAATGATGATTATTTTGTTTATTTACAAGAGGTAAAGGTGACTTAGGAATTGAAAAGATCTAGGTACATTTTCACAAGTGATTGAATTGCTAGATGGTTATAAGGCAGTTAGGTTTAAATGAGTCTTTAAGACCAAATGTGACTCTAATGGCAATATCAAGCGACATAAAGCTAGACCTATCGCTAAGGGTTACACTTAAAGAATGGTATTGATTATAATGAAACTTTTTAATTGCTTGAAAAAGGATTCCTATACTATGCATCAAGTTCGATGGTTCCTATACTATGCATGAACTTATCATTGAAATGATAGATACAATTATAAGATTAAGATCTATGGGAATGGAAATGAGTGAAAGTTTCCTAGTGCCATTTATTGTTAACTCTTTGGCTCCTAAATATAGTACATTCCAAATGAGCTACAATACTATAAAGAACAAATGAAGCTAAATGAATTGCAAAGTGTGCTTATTGAAGAAGAAACAATACTTAAAAATAAGGAGTTCGATCGATTAATTTCATGGGTCATCGAGGAGCTAGAAAAATTTTCAAAAGGATAAAGGAAAGGGAAAGAATGTACTATGTAAGGGTAATGCATCATCAACTTCAATCAATAAGAAGGAATTGAAGAAAGATATATGTCATTTTGTAAGAAAAGCTGGACACTATCAAAAAATCGCTTGAAACGTAAGGCATAGTTCAAAAAGAAAGGTAAGCCTAATGCTTTAGTATATTTGGATCAAATTTAACATAAGTTCCTTAGAATATTTGGTGGATTAATTATGGATATACCACTCATATTACCAATACAATGCAATGATTCCTTATGATCCAAACTATAAATCCAAATAAAAGTTTGTTTTATGGAAATTGAGTTAAAACTCCTTTTTTTTAAAAAAATTAAGTAGACATTTCGTTAACAATATGTATGTACAATACAAGAATGCACCATATTTAGTTAATACAAAAGATCTAGTTAAAACTCGAGCTGAAGCTATTAGAACTTACCGATTGATTTTAGACATTAGACATCATTTCTATTTCCAAACTCTTTATGTTCCTACTATTTCTTAAAACATAGTTTCTTTATCAAAACTTGATATTGTTAGATAGACTTTTAAATTTGATAATGGATGTTTCAGTTTGTTCAAACATAATTGTCTTATTGATTCAGATAATATTTTTACTGAAACTCTATTAAACTTGTATCATAATGTTGGCACTAAATGATAAATGAAACTCCATCTTACTTATAACATAAATGTTTAGGTCATATATAAAAAAAAGGTCAAATTAGTAAAGAATGAAATCCTTCTAGTTTTAGATTTTACTAATCTTGGGATTTGCGCAGATTGTATTAAAGGAAAAATATACAAAACAAACAATTGATAAAAAAAGCCATAAAAAGCACACAATTTTATGAAATTGAACACATTAATTTATGCAGGCCTTTCTTTGTTCCATTATTCAGTGGAGAAAATTTTTTCATCACTTTTATTGATAAGTTTCATATTATGGAATGTTATGGATATATTTATTTACTGCACAAAAATTCTCAATCAGTAGGTTCCTTAGAGGTATTTCTTAATGAGGTAGAAAAAACAGTTAGATAAAAAGGTGAAAAGTATCATATTTAATAAGGGTAGTGAATATTATAGGAAATATAATGAAACTGAATAATGTCTTGGTCCATTTACTAAATTCCTTGAAAAGCATGGCATATATGTTTAATATTTAATGCCAAGCACACAACAAGAAAAAGGTTAAGCCAAAAGATGTAATCATACTTTAATGATCATGGTTAGGATTATGATGACTCATTATTCTTTACCTTTGTCATTATAGATGTATGATTTGAAAAATGCCATATATTTATTAAATAAAGTTCCTAGTAAGATAGTTCCTAAGACACCTTGTGAACTATAGATATGAACGAAACCTAGTTTAAAGTACCTACATATTTGGAGTTGCCTGACAGAAATAAGAATCTATAATCCACTTAAAAGGAAATTGGATTCAAGAATAACTAGTGAATTTTTCATTGGTTATCCAAAAAGTCTAAATGGTATATATTTTATTGTCCTAACCATATTACAAGGATTGTTGAAACTAGAAATGTTAAATCCATTAAAATGGTGCAACTAGTAAGAGTTTAGAATCACGTAAAGGGAAAATTCAAGAAGTTAGAATATAATGAAATTGAATAATGTCCTGGTCCATTTACTAAATTCCTTGAAAAGCATGGCATATATGTTTAATATTTAATGCCAAGCATACAACAAGAAAAAGGTTAAGCCAAAAGATGTAATCATACTTTAATGATCATGGTTAGGATTATGATGACTCATTATTCTTTACCTTTATCATTATATATGTATGATTTGAAAAATGTCATGTATTTATTAAATAACGTTCCTAATAAGATAGCTCCTAAGACACCTTGTGAACTATAGATGTGAAGGAAACCTAGTTTAAAGTACCAACATATTTGGAGTTGCCTGGCAAAAATAAGAATCTATAATCCACTTAAAAGGAAATTGGGTTCAAGAATAACTAGTGAATTTTTCATTGGTTATCCAAAAAGTCTAAATGGTATATATTTTATTGTCCTAACCATATTACAAGGATTGTTGAAACTAGAAATGCTAAATCCATTAAAATGGTGCAACTAGTAAGAGTTTAGAATCACGTAAAGGGAAAATTCAAGAAGTTAGAATACAAGTTTCCTTGTCTATCACTTCTCCTCAAGTATTAAAAAAATACACAAATAAACTCCAAATAATAATATCACTATTGATGAACCTATTATAGATGATCCACATGAAATATCATTAAGAAAATCTCAAAGATAATCAACTATTAATGATGATTATTTTGTTTATTTACAAGAGGTAAAAGGTGACTTAGGAATTGAAAAAGATCTAGGTACATTTTCACAAGTGATTGAATTGCTAGATGGTTATAAGACAGTTAGGTTTAAATGAGTCTTTAAGACCAAATGTGACTCTAATGGCAATATCAAACGACATAAAGCTAGACCTATCGCTAAGGGTTACACTTAAAAGAATGGTATTGATTATAATGAAACTTTTTAATTGCTTCAAAAAAGGATTCCTATACTATGCATCAAGTTCGATGGTTCCTATACTATGCATGAACTTATCATTGAAATGATAGATACAATTATAAGATTAAGATCTATGGGAATGGAAATGAGTGAAAGTTTCCTAGTGCCATTTTATTGTTAACTCTTTGGCTCCTAAATATAGTACATTCCAAATGAGCTACAATACTATAAAGAACAAATGAAGCTAAATGAATTGCAAAGTGTGCTTATTGAAGAAGAAACAATACTTAAAAAATAAGGAGTTCGATCGATTAATTTCATGGGTCATCAAGGAGCTAGAAAAATTTTCAAAAAGGATAAAGGAAAGGGAAAGAATGTACTATGTAAGGGTAATGTATCATCAACTTCAATCAATAAGAAGGAATTGAAGAAAGATATATGTCATTTTTGTAAGAAAACTGGACACTATCAAAAAAATCGCTTGAAACGTAAGGCATAGTTCAAAAAGAAAGGTAAGCCTAATGCTTTAGTATATTTCGGATCAAATTTAACATAAGTTCCTTAGAATATTTGGTGGATTAATTATGGATATACCACTCATATTACCAATACAATGCAATGATTCCTTATGATCCAAACTATAAATCCAAATAAAAAGTTTGTTTTTATGGAAATTGAGTTAAAACTCCTTTTTTTTAAAAAAATTAAGTAGACATTTCGTTAACAATATGTATGTACAATACAAGAATGCACCATATTTAGTTAATACAAAGATCTAGTTAAAACTCGAATGAAGCTATTAGAACTTACCGATTGATTTTAGACATTAGACATCATTTCTATTTCCAAACTCTTTATGTTCCTACTATTTCTTAAAACATAGTTTCTTTATCAAAACTTGATATTGTTAGATAGACTTTTAAATTTGATAATGGATGTTTCAGTTTGTTCAAACATAATTGTCTTATTGATTCGAGATAATATTTTCTTGAAACTCTATTAAACTTGTATCATAATGTTGGCACTACATGATAAATGAAACTCCATCTTACTTATAACATAAATGTTTAGGTCATATATAAAAAAGGTCAAATTAGTAAAGAATGAAATCCTTCTAGTTTTAGATTTTACTAATCTTGGGATTTCTTGTGATTGTATTAAAGGAAAATATACAAAACAAACAATTGATAAAAAAGCCATAAAAAGCACACAATTTTATGAAATTGAACACATTAATTTATGCAGGCCTTTCTTTGTTCCATTATTCAGTGGAGAAAATTTTTTCATCACTTTTATTGATAAGTTTCATATTATGGAATGTTATGGATATATTTATTTTTGCAAAAATTCTCAATCAATAGGTTCCTTAGAGGTATTTCTTAATGAGGTAGAAAAAGCAGTTAGATAAAAGGTGAAAAGTATCATATTTAATAAGGGTAGTGAATATTATAGGAAATATAATGAAACTGAATAATGTCCTGGTCCATTTACTAAATTCCTTGAAAAGCATGGCATATATGTTTAATATTTAATGCCAAGCACACAACAAGAAAAAGGTTTAGCCAAAAGATGTAATCATACTTTAATGATCATGGTTAGGATTATGATGACTCATTATTCTTTACCTTTGTCATTATAGATGTATGATTTGAAAATGTCATATATTTATTAAATAAAGTTCCTAGTAAGATAGTTCCTAAGACACCTTGTGAACTATAGATATGAACGAAACCTAGTTTAAAGTACCTACATATTTGGAGTTGCCTGACAGAAATAAGAATCTATAATCCACTTAAAAGGAAATTGGATTCAAGAATAACTAGTGAATTTTTCATTGGTTATCCAAAAAGTCTAAATGGTATATATTTTATTGTCCTAACCATATTACAAGGATTGTTGAAACTAGAAATGTTAAATCCATTAAAATGGTGCAACTAGTAAGAGTTTAGAATCACGTAAAGGGAAAATTCAAGAAGTTAGATTATAATGAAATTGAATAATGTCCTGGTCCATTTACTAAATTCCTTGAAAAGCATGGCATATATGTTTAATATTTAATGCCAAGCATACAACAAGAAAAAGGTTAAGCCAAAAGATGTAATCATACTTTAATGATCATGGTTAGGATTATGATGACTCATTATTCTTTACCTTTATCATTATATATGTATGATTTGAAAAATGTCATGTATTTATTAAATAACGTTCCTAATAAGATAGCTCCTAAGACACCTTGTGAACTATAGATGTGAAGGAAACCTAGTTTAAAGTACCAACATATTTGGAGTTGCTGGCAAAATAAGAATCTATAATCCACTTAAAAGGAAATTGGGTTCAAGAATAACTAGTGAATTTTCATTGGTTATCCAAAAGTCTAAATGGTATATATTTTATTGTCCTAACCATATTACAAGGATTGTTGAAACTAGAAATGCTAAATCCATTAAAATGGTGCAACTAGTAGGAGTTTAGAATCACGTAAAGGAAAATTCAAGAAGTTAGAATACAAGTTTCCTTGTACATCACTTCTCCTCAAGTATTAAAAAATACACAAATAAACTCCAAATAATAATATCACTATTGATGAACCTATTATAGATGATCCACATGAAATATCATTAAGAAAATCTCAAAGATAATCAACTATTAATGATGATTATTTTGTTTATTTACAAGAGGTAAAAGGTGACTTAGGAATTGAAAAAGATCTAGGTACATTTTCACAAGTGATTGAATTGCTAGATGGTTATAAGACAGTTAGGTTTAAATGAGTCTTTAAGACCAAATGTGACTCTAATGGCAATATCAAACGACATAAAGCTAGACCTATCGCTAAGGGTTACACTTAAAAGAATGGTATTGATTATAATGAAACTTTTTAATTGCTTCAAAAAAGGATTCATTTACAACTATTATGAAAATTGTAGTTCATTATGATTTAGAACTCAATCAAATGGATGTAAAAATCGCCTTTCTAAATGGAAATTAAGAGAAAAGAAAATCTATGTGGATCAACTTGAGGGTTTTCTAATTGAAAGAAAGAAATATATGGTGTGTAAGCTTAAGAAGTCAAATATGGACTTAAGCAAACCTCTTAACAATGGTATCTCAGGTTTAAAGTTATCATTACTTCTTTTGGATTTAAAGAAAACATCATTAGATGGTGTATATGTCTGAGCAACAGTGAGAGAAAATATATTTTCTAGTCTTATATGTTGATGATATCTTGCTTACTACTAGTGATCTTAGTTTATTATATGATTTCAAGTAGTTTTTCTCTAACAATTTTGAAATGAAAGATATGGATGAGACATCTTTTGTTATAAGAATTGAAATATTTCAACAGATCATAAGGAATGTTAGGTTATCTCAAAAGACATATATTAATAAAATTTTATAGGGATAGAAAACAGAAAAGTTCCCTGCAAGTGTTGTTCTAGTTGACAAGGGAGATAAATTTAGTTTTAAGTAATGCCTAAAATATTATTAGAACGCATAGGAAGCGAGAAGATTCCTTATCCATCTATTGTTGGGAGTTTAATGTATGCTCAAACCTGCACTAGACCAGAAATTAGTTTTGCTATTGAAATGCTATCCTGGAATTGAACATTGGAAAGTCGCAAAGAAATTATTAAGATATTTGTAAAAAAAGATAATATGCTCATTTATAAAAGATCTTATCACTTTAAGGTAATTAGATATTCAAACTCAGACTATGTCAGATGTGTTGACATAAGAAAATCCATATTTGGCTATTTGTTCCTTTTAGTTAAAAGAGCAATTTTATGGAAGAGTGTAAAGTAGTATATCATTGTTGCATCCACTATGGAAGTTGAGTTTGTGGCATGTTTTGAGGCTATTGTTTACAGTTTATGGCTATAAAACTTTACTTCTTGACCTGAAATTATTGATAGTATTGCTAAGCTACTGAGATTTTATTGTGATAATGCCACAATAGTCTTCTTTTCAAAAAATTGCAAATATTCAAAGGGCGTTAAACATATAAAAATAAATTACTTTGTCGATAAAGAAGAAATTCAAAAATAAAGAGTGTTGATCATACATATTAGCACACAATTTATGACTACGGATCCATAACAAAAGGATTACTGCCAAAGGCATTTAATGAACATGTCAAAAGAATGGGCGTTATTGAGTTCCATGATTAAACAAAATTTTGTTGTTTTATATATTTTATGTATTTGACATTATGAGCTTATTTATATATTGTTTCTGATATTTAAGTATAATGCTTTTTTTTTGTTAGTATATATGCATGAATGATCGTATGAATTTTAAAAGGATTTACTGTTACAAAGCCATTATTATTGAGCTATTAAGATATATCTCATTATAGATAATATTAAGTTTTAAACTAATTTGTGATACATAGAAGGAAGCATGTCACATTAAAGGACGTATTCTTGTTATGATCATCTCTAGTTTTTTTAACTTAATTATGATCATGTTGTAACAAAAACAAAGGTGATTTAACTTTCATTATGCTTATTTAAGTTTAATTTTATTCCATCAGAAACTCTATGAAAGAAAGAGAGGGATAACAAATTCAAAAGTGTCTAAACTTTTAAGTGTTTTTCAATTCAATGCTCAAACTTTTTAATCTTTCAATTGAGTGACTAATATTTTAAAACTTTAATCTAAACTTTTAAGTGTTTTTCAATTCAATGCCCAAACTTTTTAATCTTTCAATTGAGTGACTAATATTTTAAAACTTTAATAATTCAATTCAAAAGGTTATTTTTATGATATTACATAATGTCACTTGAATATCCATGTATTAGCTACATCAGCAAAAATTAATTGTTAAGGTTTTATAAAGTTGATCACTCAATCAAAAATTTAAAACTTAGGTACTGAATTGAATATATCTCGTAAGGTTGAGTACTTTAGGATTAATTATCCCTAAAAAGAAAAGGTAAAGAGAGAAAATTTAAATCTTATTTTATTAGAAGCTTATCTTGATTAAATTCAAAAGGATTCTTATATCTTCATCGTGGATAAAGGTATGTCAGTTACTTTTGTGAAAATTATTATATTCTAAAAATCTTATGAATTATATATTTAATATTTACAATTTTACATAAATTATGATTACCTACCCACCATGCACAATTACAAGGGTCAAACTTATATAATGCAAAGCATTGCAGAGATGCACTCATCGTTCTTTTTTAGTTAACAAATGTTAAAAGATCAAACAAAATAAAACAAAGGATATAAAGACTTGACATAGAATCCCTTCCGATAACTTTCTTTTGTTTTTCCTTATCCTTTTCTTACCTTTTGCTATCTTGTTAAAAAAAAGTGATGATTATGAAATTATTCAAGATAATAAAACTTAAATGTGATGATTATGAAATTATTATAACTTCCTTCGTAGTTGAATAATAATTACAAACATAATGTGATAACTAAATACTCCTTATTATATATGTTTAGTTTTCATCTCCCACTAACACATATTAAAATTAAATGATTAGAATTTTGTTGTTCTTATATTTTCTTATAATCCATGTGACTAATACACAACAAGAGTATATTACCATATGTTTGTTAGGAATATAAGACATAACAAATAATAAATCAGTCATTAAATAAATTTAGTATGTTATAATAGCTTATTTATTACATCAATTATCACCTCAATCCCATTATATAAATACTTTGTATTCATATCACCAAATGGACTCGAGATGAACTCAATTTTATAATGATCTTCCTTTTCTTTAATTTGCTTTTTTCAAATGTTTTGTTATATGAAATCATTCACAATTTTAATAACATTCTAAAATAACAATAACTAACTCAATTATATGAAATTACAACTCGTTTAAAGAGAGTATTTAATTTTAGGTTCACCACGACCCAAGGATCATTTTATGATATAAGCTAATAATATGATTTATATTAACCTAATTGATTGGTTATGCACATGTAGTATGATTCATGTGTTCTAATATTTACTCTCTTTTATCAGACCGTATGTCTTACCTCACAATACTATACAAATGATATTTTAAGCATATATAATACCTAACTTGAGTTCACTTGTTTACGCATTTAATCCATTTTTCAAAAATCACATTTGGCATATTAAGATAAATTAGGTGAAAACATCATTTCTTTAGGTTAAACTAGTACTATAACTCTTTTCACCCTTTTAATATACTTTACATCAATATTAGTAATTTAAGATTTAAGCCCTCGTTTATCACTTAGATTAATAGATTAAAACTTTTCTCATCGTCATTCCTACAAAATGACGAACGCAATTACCTATATGAGAAGGTATCTCGTATCTATCTGACAAACTTTTTATATCTAAAATTGAATGCTCAATATTATATTTAACCCTCATTTTAGAACAAAACACTCAACTTGAAATCAAACATTCTTATACTTCTTGAACTTAATTTTGTCAAACATTTATTCTAAAAAATAACATATAATGCTAAATTAAACATATGTTGCAACAAATACTCAATGACAAATAAAACATCATTATTGATAACAAAAAATGTAGATATTTATATGGATAGGATTGACAATAGGTTAATTTAAACCTAAGGCAACTTGAGTCATATCCTAAACCCCTTAAAAGTAGCCCAAACCCAGTCCATAGCTTGGTTAGGCTTTTGACAGTTTGAAACCTCTTGAAGTCTGAACAACTTAGCTCTCATTTTGATCCAACCCAACCTATCAAAGCTCCAACTAATGTATATTGATCCCTATCTAACTCTCCATTGCTAAAGATCCAAAGTTTCCACCACCAGAAGTAAATTTGTCAGCTAATTAACTCTAACTAGTAGTAAGCAATCAATGGATAATATAATCCTCATAAATTTCATGATTACATAATAAGATATGCAAAAAGAGACATACTAAACAGTTTGAGGTTAAGAGGAAAAGATGGCAAAGGAGAGAGACACCAGCTTCAAAAATTTGAGAACAAGATTGGATTCATTGCTTTATTGAGAAAAAAAATGAGATTAGCTAGATTTACCAGAGCTACTTCAAGACAGTTGGAGGTGGAGGATGACTTTACTAGTCACTATGGTTGTTATCAATGTAAGCTAGCCATAATATGGAGGACATCTTGCTGTCTTTTCTTCTTTTTCATGTGAAAAAAATGATGTCATTTTGTTACATTAACAAAAAACGTCTTAGTAAGAATTATGTTAAGATATGAGGTCTAAGGAGATATACAAGTACGAACATTCCTCCTAGCTAGAGAGAGATTATTTACGATAAACTCACAGAAAAAAAATATTTTTTAAAATAGTTGAAAGAAAACAATAGACAAATATATAAGCAAATAACTACATAAATACAAATACAAATACAAGATACAAATAAATTAAGATAAAAGTAAATAAATAAAAACAAGAAAAATAAATAAATAAATAAATAAAATAGCTAAAGGAACAAGAGCTACAAATAAAAATATCTAGGCTCATTAAAAGACACAAGAATTGAAGGAAAATGTTCAAAAGGCCTATGAAAAGAATGACCTCTTTATATAGGTCCTTTATTCGTATCCTAGTTCGTCAAAGTTTTCTAATGAGAGTTGGGGCCCTCAGTAAGCTCTAGTAAGGTCATTGTAGCGACCCCTCACCGTAGAGTATACACCGGGACGCCCGTAGGTCGTACCGATGCATAACCTACGACGAGGGTGCACTACGATTCGATCAATTCTATACACCTCATGGCATCAATATAATAAAGCAGTAATATAACATTCACTAAATTTTAAAACCAAATAGTAATTCTCATTTCATTTCATAAAACCATTAGTACATCATCAGTCATATATATATACACCTGTACAAGCCCAAAAGAACTAGTACTACTCTAGATAAGTCATCCACAAAATACCCAAAGATCCCGGTGATGACACATGGGCCATGCTCCTCTCTACTTTGCACTCACACAGAGGAAAAGTCTCATTGATCGGAGTTAGAAGTCAAACTATCGTTGTCCAGAAAAATAGATGCAATGTTGGGTGAGTTTGCGAACTCAATGAGAAACCATCATCGATGGTCCACCCAACTCATGCATAGCCAAACAATCATACAATATCATATATATATATAATAAACAAGAAATCATATGCAATCAATTTCACATTCACAAGGCAATAAGCCTTTCACACAATTCACATGTAAACATTCATATATGCAGAGTGCATGTGACTCTTTCATTTTCTTTCGTTGTTGTGACCATGCGCTGAGCTCATATCGTTGAGCCATTGGCTCGAAAACATGGGCTTAAAAGCCTGTCGTTGAGCATAAGCTCTGAAAATCGTTGGGCACGAAGCCCTGCACGTTGAGCTTAAAGCTCTGAATACGGTGGCTACACTGGTCATAACTGCCTTTATCTGATCATACTTATATGCATGTATGCACATGTCCAATTACCATACATGCATCACACTAAATCTGTATATGCCTAATTCTCACCAATTGAAACCAATTATAGCAATTTATACACAATTAACACTTCTATAGCACAGTCCAATTATTTCGAACACCTGTGGTCCGAAATCAATCAAATCAAACACATAGAATCCATCCTTAACTCCACATGGCATCGGTGCATAAAATAAACACATAAAGGTTGAGAAACCAACTAGTTTAATCACCTCAGAACTTCCGAGCTACTGCCGGGAAGTCTCGCTTACGTCGGACGATCGACGATCCATTGGAGCCATTATAACAATCAAAATATAATTAACATTACTAATTGTATCAATTTGGTGTTCAATGATGCATCTGAATCAAATAATGTACGTCTTATACATGTTATGGCATTTCGACACAATCCAATTTCCACGATCTCAAATCCTAATTCCAATTCAAAATCTCCCAATTGAATTTAATCCATAACTAATTGAATCATCAATTGCCTAAATCCCAAATGTTTAAAACCTCAAATTTCAATTTCGGAATTCAGCATTCCTCGCATGACGTCGCTCCTCATTGCGGCGAGCTCCCCTTTCCCTACGCCTTCGCCGCGGCGTATACACGCCTTGCATTATGAACATGGCGCATTCGTCATGACGTCACGCACAGCGTCGTCGTCATGACGTCTTCTCCTCCTCGCCATGGTGTGTGTTCTTCATTGTGCAAGGCATGCATATATGAGACACGCCTAAAAACCCAGAAATTTTTAATTTTCGACTGATAACACTCCAAATTCAGATTTTCTCCTTGCAAACTACTCCTAAATAATTCCATACACATCATACAACTAATCTTTAGCTTCTATTTCATCAAACAACCATTATTCCCAAATTTCAACCCTAAAACTAACGAAAATACCCAATCGGAAACCCTACATACCAAATCCTCAAATATACAAATTAATTCATCCAAATAACTCTATAAACCAACCAATCAAACTATATAAAGTGAGAAAGAAGTGACTTACTTGATTTATAACCTCAAATCTTCAAGGATCACACCAAACTCCAACTCACACACCCACGGAAATCACCCAAATAAAACCCATTTTCAATTCTTCTTTACCCACCCAAAGCAACAAATCAATTCAAGGCAAAGGAGGGACAAATGGCGAAGGAATCGAAGCAAATCAAAGAAGAAATCACGATGGAGGAAGGAAGAAACTTCAAATTTTCTTTCTCGAAAGCAAGTATCGTGGAAGCAAGTTTTCAAAAGAGAGGTTTATATATTAAGAAAACAAAGGCTTGTTTGGCAAATCTAATTGCCACAAGTCTGAATCCGAACAACCTCAAACCAATTTCAAATTCCAATTTCTCCCGAATTCCAATGGCTAAACCCTAATTCCTCAATTCAAATTTCTAACCTAACCGTACCATTGGATAATCAATTTCAGAACCAAAAATCCAATTAACCAGTCATTGATCAATTTTCCGGTCCGGGCCTATTTCTCCGAAAATTCCAGAAAAATTCTTATAAATCCTCAAAAATAGAAAACTCATTATTATATACTCCAATTTCATAATTCAACTTCCTAACTTTCATTTCTAACTCAAATTCAATCCTCGAGCCTATTTTGACCAAATTATCATACATGTCCTAATCATCTCCAAATTCAAGTTATCCAAATCAAATCGGAAATATGTCATACATGTATGTACGTACGAATGCCAATATAATCATTTCCAATTATACATAAATAAATCATGCATGAGCATGTCAAATACGAATGCAATGAACTATATCCATCCCATTGGTGACGGGATGTTACAGTCATACTGTTCCCAATCACCTCCTCCTAATTCTTTTTTAGTCTTCCTTTTCTTTTCTTACAATCCCTAAGTATAATCTTCTCACATATTCTTAATGAGATGTTATAATGTCTTCTCTTAATATATTTAAACTACCTAAGTCTCATCTCTCTTATTTTACAATTAATTTTAGCCACCTAATTTGTATCTTACCATTTGATTCCAAACTTTATCTCTGTTTGTAAAGTCACATTCAACAGAATATCCACATCGCTGCAACAATTAACTTATGACTATATGCATGCTTAATGGGTTAACACTCTACTCCATAAATTATAGTCAGACTAATGACTAAATAGTATAATTTAGCTTTTAGATTTAGTGATATCTTCTTGTCACATAAAACTCCTAAGGTGCTTCTCTATTTTGGCCACCATAATTTGACATCGTGCAATAAGTTGTCATCTATCTTGTCATTGCTTTGGATGATGGTTCCAAAGTATTTAAAACAATCTTTCTATGGTATAACTTCAGTACCAATCTTGACCTCTACATTGGATGCTATGTTATAACTTAAAAAGTTACACTTTAAGTATTCATTCTTCGTCCTTCTCACTTTAAAGCCCTTTGAGTCTAGAATATTCCTCCAAAGTTCTAGCTTGTTATTAATACCCTTTTTTGTTTTAGCAACTAAAATAATGTCATTAACAAATAAGATACACTAAGGAATATCCCTTTGGATATTCTTAGTAAGCTCATCTATAACTATTGTAAATAAAAAGGTACTCGATGAGAATCCTTGCTATAGCCTGATATTGATAGAAATATTTTTTGTATCTCCTGTTATCAACCTTACTCTAGTCTTTACACCTTCATACATATTCCTAATAACCATTATATAGGCAACATGAACTCCCTTAACTTTTAAACACCTCTACGTGACTTCCTAATAACCATTATATAGGCAACATGAACTCCCTTAACTTTTAAACACCTCTACGTGACTTCTTTAGGTACATTATCATAAGTTTTCTCTAATTCAATGAAAAAATGTGCAGGTCCCTCTTTTTATCCCTATAATATTGTATTAATCATCTAAGGAGATGTATTTCTTATATTGTGAACATCCTTGACATGAAACCAAATTAGTTCTCTGAAATGAATGTTCCTTCTTAATCATCCTCTCCTTAACTTCATAGTATGGTGATTAATTTGATGTTTCTATAGTTGTTACAACTTTTGATATCCCCTTTACTTTTGTGAAGTGGGATTAATATGCCACGTCTCCACTCATCTGACAATTTGGTAGACTTAAGGATCACATTAAGAAAATGACATCAATTTATTTATAAAAGAAGGTCATATTTAGGGTCGAGTCAAGTCGTAGAGCCTGAACTTGAGACTTGAAATCTAAATTTTTTTAAAAGAGCTCATGACTAGCTTAATACTCTATTAACTCAAGTTGATCTCATTAACTTTGAGTTATGTTCTTTTTTCAGGCCTACACATAGAGAAAATAAATACAACATAAATTTAAATACTAAGCAATTCTAATAACATAACATGTATATAAAACTTATCTCTAAGATTTTACCTAGTCATATGATTTATAATCAATTGTCTTGTAGAAATATACTCCATATTCATTCCTATTTCTTTGTTATGTTATTGATATAATTATACTTGGTATCTTTGTGTTTGGTTTACAGTGATACTTAGGGTCTCTAGTATATATGAATGTTCTCTTTATTGCTTCTTAATGCATTATTTTGAGATTCAATGAATATTTACTAGTTATCCTAACAATAAACATATATCTAGTTTCATTTACAATATAGTGTATGTAAGACTACCAATTGGATCTTTTGACTATAGATTGACTTTAACAATATTAACTTTTTACTCTTGGTCTTTATAAACCAGACCTATTGGTTGTTCCATATAAATTGTTTCATCTAGTTCTCCATTTAAGAACACATTATTTACATCCGTGTGATTAAATCAAGTTCCATTATCCACCAAAGCTAAAATTAGTTAAACTGATGTAAACCTCACAATAAGTGATAATTTCTTCTCATAGTCAATTCCTACCTATTACGAGTGTCTTTCTACCGCTAGATGTATTTTTCATACTAAAGAAAACTACCATAAATCTTTCACTTAACTTTGAGCATTTGTTCTTTATGGTTTTATGTCTTTTAAGAAGATTTAACTAAGTCTCAAGCTTAGATTGAGCTTGTCAAATTTGATTATTCTTCCATTACATTAACTCATTTGTCTTAACAAGATTATATAGAGTCTATTTCATTTTTTTGGTTCATTATTTCCTTAGGAACCTATTATATAAGTTCCCCCTTCAAAGTAAAATCATTTTTTTGGAATTAATCTACTCATATTGTATATGTAATTGAAGATATTGAGGAATATATCTCTTTAAATTTATATTGCTCTCACTTAGATTTGATAATTGTAGGAAACTCTTATCAAATAGCAATTTCCATTCATCATAAACTAATCCATCTTCTCTTAAATTTTGCCACTTAAGTGCATTTCATCTAGTTGATCTTGGCTTACTAGATTACCCCGATCTAATATCTAGCGTAGAAATAAGTGTATCCTATATTTGTTTTCTTTGAAATATCATTATATAAGGACTTTATATCTCATAACTCAAATTTTATTCCTCTTTCATTACTTTGTTCATTTTAAAACACATACCTTTTAGAATGTTTGAAATATTTTTAAAGATACTATTCTTTCTTGTAGGACATAATTACTTTTATTTATATGAGAGATCATGAATGTAGGTAGCACATCCTGAAGGTTTCAGTTATGCTAAATCAAGTCTCTTAGCATCCATAACACTATGGCACTTTAGTAAGCGATTTGATGGGAACTGATTAAGTACATTTATGGATGTCAATAACACATCACCCTAATATTTGATAGGAAACTTAGTGTGCTTTATCATAAACTTAACTTTATTTAAAAGAGTTTAATTTCTCCATTATGTGACATCATTTTGTGGATGGGTTTATAAATAATCAAATATCTTTTATTCTTTTTCATTAAACTAATCAAATAAGTATTATTATCAGCAATCAACTTTTAGAGTCTTTATCTTCTTATATAATTGGTTCTTAACAAAAGTCATATACATTTAGAAATAACATAATGCTTCAAATTTATGAGAAATCAAATAGATATAATTGTATTGAGTATTGTTATTAATAAAAGTGATAAAATAAGTACCTTCGTTTCTTGCTCTCACATTCGTTTAGCTACATATGTTTTATGAATTAATTGTAATAGATTAATAGTCCCATGATAAATGGTTTTCATATCATTTTCTAATTAGACAATTTTACTAGTATACAATTCTACTTGTCTTTTATTGATTATTTTATTTATTCGATCTTGTCTAATATGACCAAGTCTAGCAAACCACAAATTAATATAGATATTACAAGTACTAAATGATATAATTAAATAAAATTACTTATTTTAATAAACAACATCTAGTGCCATAAAACCATCCAATAGAAGATTATGAAAATAATACCTGGTTTCAACAAAAAAATTATGGAAAGCAATATTAAATATAAGGATAATTATAGTTATGACAAAAATAAGATTTTATTGATCTTGGGAGCTAAAATATATCGTGTAAGATAAGATTCCAACCACCATACATGACTAACTTGTAGGTGCCTTTTCTTTGAACCGTATAACATTTCTCTCTCTTTATATTTTCCTTCTCAAAGAGACCTTTTCCTTACCTACTTGAATTTGACATAATCTTCTAGGGATCCTTAGAATTGTGAATGTCCTTCCTTCCACTTTTTCACTAAGATCCACTGTAGTGCTCACTTTTCTTATTTTCAACCCTTTATAAGCATAACTTAGCTATACATACCTAAATTATTCTTGGTTATAGACTCATCAAGATAAGATATTGATAAAAGCGATAACTAGCACATGTTATATTTTATTCTTATGAAAAATTAATTGATCTCATAAATTAAAGTATGAAGATACTTAAATAAACACGTGGGTACTTATTAAAGAATAACTTCATTGAATTGACCTTATTACAAGGACCCCAAATAGATTATTACTTATGTTTCCTTGGATTTTCTTATTATAATTGATGTTAACTAATCCTTAGACTTAGATCATCAATGTATGTAAGAATTGCTATGTTTTGATACTATTTATGGTTTATTTTATTTAGGGTAGCTCAGTTGGTAGTACTTATATATCGTATGAACTATATGAAGATAGTTGAGTATTTCAATAAAGGACTTGTCTCTTTAAAGTAATTAGAGAATGTTCTATTTTTTATTAATAGTGATTTAAGAAATTCTCAAGCCAAAGTAAATTGAGATTTGAAATGTGCTTTCAAATATCAATTATAAATCAATTATTAATTAGCAAGAACGAAATGATTAATATAGTAGACATTAAATCCATACTTTATATCTAATTAGAATATTAGATCATGAAAATTAAATTAGACATCATAACCACACATAGATAAATCGAGTCAAATCACTTTAACATTCCTAATATTTAGGTGGTCATGATATATTGCTAGGCGTCAATCTTGATCTATGATTATAAATTATTTAATTAGATAATTAAAGATAAATTAAAATAATTTTTAATTTATTTAATTCTAATTGTGAATTAGATTATAATTTATAATCATTGTCAACATATTATAGACCTAATATGTCACACTTAAAAGAGTAGTTAAAAGATAAATTTTAAATTTAAATTAAGTTAAGATGTTTGATTTTATTAAAATTAAATTGTGATTATAATTAAAATTTTAATTTTGATAAGAAAGAAACCTAATGTATTTTTATAAATAGAAAAAGAAAAAGGTATAGGAGATAACACTTACGCCTTTTCCTCTCAAGTATTAAGTAAATTTTCTTTCCTTTGTAGATATGGAGGTTGTACATGTAGACAACTTATGGATATACTCTAGGTAAAAAGGATACACAATGTGTTCATTAAAAGCAATAATATATGGAAGCGAGGATTAAACAAAATTTGTCTTGGAATTTCAAACAAATCCTAAGAATAAGGCAGTGGATGTAAGATCTAATTTTCCATAAGATTGGGAATGGGAATAAACACAATAGCAAAAAGAGTTTTAAGCAACAACATGTTAGCAGTAAAAAAATGTGTTGCTAAAAATTAATATAATGCAATGATTTTAAAGTGTTGCCTTTATTAATATTAAAAGGCAATGATAATAATAATTTGTTTCTACATATAAGAAAATGTAACAAAATTAAAAATGGTTACGATAGAGTCTTATATATGCAACATCTAAAATTATTGTTATAGTTCCAATAATCTATATACTAAAGAGAATTTTCAATGTTACATATTTATTTATTTATATAGCTCTATTTCAATGATACTTGTAATTGAATAAATCAATATTTCTTAAATCAAACAAAGGAATCAAATTCAAATCGTGAACTCATTCAAATCCATTTTAATTATAAATTGAAAATAAATTTTATTGTAATATATGATTTATCTGAAATTGTAATTAAAATAAAGGGCAATGAAAATAAAAAGTTAGAGTAATCTAGATTTGAGGCTTTGCATTCAACGGAGAAACAAAAATCGAACATGCTTTTGGGGCTTTGTCGAGCCTCACTAATTACAACACCTAATTCCTCGACCTTGCATCTCTTCTCTTGAGTCAGGACTCCAAATACGGATATGCACCAAGCGATAGCTATTTCATCTTCTCCCAGTGATCCCGTTCGGTGAGTCTTAAAGTTGATGTCTTTATCTTTCTATCGCATCTCTTTCACACGCACACACACGAGAGTGGCTAATCGACATATAACAATGCTCACATCTAAAAGCGTGGGCACCAACGTTGAAGATGTAAGAGAGGAGCTTCCTTATAGGTAGGAGCAGAATATTCCTCATTTTTCACACGTGGGTAGCGTTGCTTGCTTACGAAAAAGCCGGAGGTCTTGTAAATATAAGGTTAAAGCTTGTGATTCTTACCTTTTGTATATTGATTAAGCCATGTTACCTTTCAAAGTTGCTTGCTTTTCTTAAATCTAAGGGACCAACTTGCCAAAGATTGTCCTTTTCTTGTTTCCTTGGTTGTTTTGGATCAGAACCTCACTGTTTTGTTCTCTCTAATAAATTTCCACTTAAACCTAGCTAGTCTGTTTTGATTTTTGGTTTGTGTTGATTCAAAGTAAGCATAATAACAACAATAATAAGGGATGGGATTAGAGGATAAGCAGCAAAGAAGGAATGGAGAGATGGGCTTTTCATTGGGAAGAAAGAATAAGTAAGGGATAATGGATTCAAAGCTTTTAGATGGTGTTGATGAGATGTTACATCTCATCATCATCACCACCAAGATAGGAGTAAAAGCACCAAAAAATATGTTCTTACCTGTGCCATTTTTGCGTCTCTCAACTTTGTACTTCTTGAATATGGTAAGTGGGACTCCATTTCACTTTATTATTGTTTTGTTGTTATTGTTACTTTTTATCTTCATCCATGAGATCTTTTTTAATCTCTATCTGATCTTGACATTTTGTTGTATTGTTGCAGTCTTTATATCATATGCTATGTTTCCCCATTTGCTCGAAAATCATGCAATTGCTCTCTTTTTATGTGTTTTGGATGTTGTACTTATTAGCAGAGAAGCAAATTTCAAGTTTCATGGAATTTATTTACTCAAGACATGATGTCTTTGTAAAACTTTGGATATGATCACATCATTAGCGATTTTTGAGTTTAGTAATGATAATTTAATTTAGTTTCTATCCTTTTGATGCGTAAGGAAACACAGAGTAATTGTTGAACCAGTGAACTCAAAATCCATTTTAGTCGAGATACAAGATAGCAGTGGATAATTTTTTGAAAGAAGAGAGCAAGGGGTATTCTTTTATCCATCATCATACTTCAAAATCCAATCTGAAAGGGCCTTTAAGCATTAAAACAATCCATATTATGTCTTATTGATACCTGTTTTCTTTATGATCATGAGAGGCTTTGATTGAGAAGATTGGAATTTTCGACTCAAATGTAAAGAATAAAATTCATGGTGCAGACCTTGCTTTGAACTATTTAATTGATCACAACTATAAAATTAGGTAAATGGTTACATTGCATAAGTTTTAGAAGTTTTGAGCAAGGTATGATTATTTAATTTTCCTAATTTACAATCTATGATTGGTGGATAATAAGATCAAAAGGGTTGCCACATTAGAGTTCGATCATATTGAAATCAATGAGTCTTCTTATTAAGGAGCTCGATGGCGTAATCAACTTCTAGTCAAGGTGAGTATTATAGATCTCTGCTTGCTTTGCCATATTGAAATATCCATATAAATTGTTATTTTAATTTCTTATGAACTTGGTGAGGACATCTGGTAAAAGTTTAAGTAGTTATTATCAATGTATTACATTCATCAATGTTATAGTTGTTTACATATAACAATTGATTGCAATGATGTTAATCCATAGGAAAGAGTTGTTATTAATTTGACATGTGTAATGGTAGTTGAGGGCTTCCTGGAGCACAGTTCCTATGTGTAGATGGAGCTATTGATCCTATTGGCGAAGATTATGAGCAAATATTGATGTTGAGACTATTGGAGATGAGTTCCAAGGACTAAGGAAATTGGTTTATTCAATGAAAGAAAAGAACTCAAAGGAAAAACTTTCTTGGTAAAGAGTTATGACTCTTTCCCGTCATGATAGAAGGAAAATAAGCGTTGATAACTTTTAATTCAAATTTTAGATATATCAACGTGTTTGTGAGTATAGTAGTTTTATAATTTTAAAACAATTGTATTGGTTTTGTTTAGTATTTAGATTAATTACCTTATGTTCCATATGGAATGGATGACCATAATTTAGGTGAATATTTTAGCTAGTGATTTTTGCTTTTGTATTTTGAATATGTAAAAATTGAATTTTACAAGTCCTCATGGACTATATATCATATATAAATGTAGTTTTTGGTCATTTACATTTGATATTATGGATGTTGCCTACATAATCACAAGAGTTTGCTTTTACATTAATATATTATTGGTAACGAAAGAATAAATTTTTGCCTTTATTATTACAAATTGTTTCCTAAAAATTGACTTTGTTGCCTTTTAAAGACTTAAAGTGTTGTAATATCTATTTAACATTGTTACTATAGTTTGAAACCAATGTATTGTTTTAGTCAAAATTAAAGCAATATTTTTTATTTTGTTGCCTTATCAAAAATTATGTTGCCTTATACTTATTGCAACGCTACTTCTTGTAACAATATAAATTATGTTTTCTTAATAAAAGGTAACAATAATTATACTTACAATGACACTTTTTTATTTGCCTAAAACACTTGTTGTCATAGTGAAACAATATTTTGGTTTAATAACTGGCACTCTAAAGTACCTCTATACAAATTTGAGGAAATTCAACACCTAAAGATGGTGGTTAGTCCTGATGCTAAGGTGAGTAGGCTGATCAGGAACAATCAATGGTATTAGACTTACCATAATAGCAAGAATGTAGACATCATAATAGGAAATCTTCCAGCATGTCTAGAAACAAATCAAAATGAGGTATTATGGACCGTAGAGAGTTCAAAGACATTTAACTCCAAGACATGTAGAACATTTCTTCAAAAGGATCTAAACAATAGGGTGGAATGGAAAAACATAATTTAGGATACTGTCATTAATCTTTCTCATTCATTTATATTATAGATAAGCCCGATATGGAAACTCCTCACCAAGAATATAATAAAGTTCCCAATCAATTCTTTAGAGTGCGAGTTATGCAATCACAACCTGGAAACTTTGGACCATCTATTGGTGAGATGCAAGTACACAACAAACATATGAAGTAAAATGCAGAGAGTTTTTGGCATAAGGAAAGAAACCAACTCCTGGCATGAATTGATCCAATGGGCATAATGGTAGATTAAACTTTTGTGATTCGTTTCTTTTGTGTCTAGCAAGGTTGTAGAGCTTTTTATATCAATGAGTTACTTAATTTCCAAAACAATAAGGATTAATTTTCCAACATTAAGTTGCTTCCAAGTATTATATATCAAATAGATAAGTATTCCTTAGACTAATCGAACTCTTTTAGACAATGATATATAAATTTCTTTTAAATTGAAGTTTTTTATTTTTTATTTTTGTAAAAACACTTCAAACCAACGCAAGACTAAATCAAATAATGGCTAAATGTCATTAATCCAAGTTGCTAATTAATATCAATATCATATTTGAAAAACCAAAAATGTTAATTGTTTCACAAACTTTTTTGGCACTAACAAAATAAAAACAAGCAAAATCGAAATAATAAAAACATCAAAAATTTAGTAACGTAGTTCGGCATACCTTGCCTACATTTACGGGGCCCTCACTCAGCTTAATCACTTTCACCAAAGTATAATAGATTTATTCAAGACTTTCGAATCGACACCACTCAACCTTGGACATTATCTCTTAACCTCACTTTCCGTGAAAGATTTTCACACTCAATAATACGACCACCTCTTACTAACCTCAACAGAGGATTTTCTCAATTAATCCTTTAATGAAAGAAAATGAACAAATAAATAACTCAAGTGATTAACTATTTAAGAACGAAAATAGGAAACACTTGAGGCGAAATATTACAACTTCCTATAGGTTCGGCTCCTCGAAATAGATCATAAAGTTGTTCACACAAAATAAAGCGTTTTACGTCGAAAAGTTATAAGCATCAAAGGCCAAGGCTGTCCGGTTTCTCATTTGCTGCAAAGTAGACATAGAATCTTGTCCTTGCACTCACTTCGCTTTGGGAATTATCCACGTCAATGCCACCAAGCACGTAAATCAATTCATGTAACCATCATGACTCCAATAGACACCGTGATAAAAAAACAGCAATAGTTATCCAAAAGCAAGGTGACTCACTTAACTCCAACTTACACCCACATGTATGTCCAACCCAAGCACACATACGACCTCAATTGTTGTATACCTTTCACACAACAACACTTCACTATATATATGGAGACATGCTCAATTAACACCTTTGCAACACCACTTCAACTATGTTTCTTTTTTTAAATCTTGATTAATGCACCTATAACACCACTTCAGCTATGTTTCTTTTTAATCTTCAATTAATGCACATCCACAACGTTCTTTGCACTCACGTCCCCAACATGCACACCATACTATGCCACACATCGCACCTGATGTGGATCGACTTACGTAGTGCGTATTCAAAAAAAAAGGCGATTAACACATACCACTACACCGTTAACTTGTCTCACCATGCAAATTTTATTGACTTTTGTCACATGTCATCTTGCATTTGCATATGTTTCTTGATTAACCATAAACGCACAACCACCGTATGCCACATATGCACGTAAACCCTATCACTACACACTCCCATTAAAGGCAGATGCCTGTTACAGATTTTTGATATACACAAATCTCTCACACAGACAAGAGTCCAACTTTAACTAATTAACCACCATTTTAATTCAACCATGCAAATAAGAGACGTGCATGACACAAACACATTCAAGTAAGAAGAATCCACCTTGCATTTGTTTTCTTCTATCCGTAATATCCTCACAATTTACTAGTAAAATAATTCAAATATCACCATAATGATAGACTTCAATGTAGTGTAGAATTCTTACAAGTTATATCTTATATGTCCAATTAAAATGTCAAAATTAAATAGAAGATATATACAATATATCGTAACAATATTTAATGAATAAAATTGTTTACGATCAATTAAATATATTCTAACCCTATTATTGCACACTCCCATTCAAGGTAGATGCCTGCTACAGATTTTTGATATACACAAATCCCTCACACAGACAAGAGTCCAACTTCAACTAATTAACCACCACTTTAATTCAACCATGCAAATAGGAGACGTGCATGACACAAACACATTCAAGTAAGAAGAATCCACCTTGCGTTTGTTTTCTTCTATCCGTAATATCCTCACAATTTATCAGTAAAATAATTCCAATATCACCATAATGATAGATTTCAATGTAGTGTAGAATTCCTACAAGTTATATCTTATATGTCCAATTAAAATGTCAAAATTAAATAGAAGATATATACAATATATTCTAACAATATTTAATGAATAAAATTGTTTAGGATCAATTAAATTTGATCTTTATTAGTTCCTAAATAGTCAAAAAAAAAAAAACTCCTAAACACTGACTTGGAGCCAAACAAAAATGCAGTATTGGGTTTTCTTATTTCAACTTCCAAAAGCAGAGAGGAAAACGCGAGTAGCTGTCTTTGTAACGTTGGAAATATCCGTAACGGGAGAGAACAACCTCCACGAGTTCCGACAAGATTTCATAAATGAAACTTTTCAAGAAATAAAAAACCATAAATATAACCAACTTGTGCAATTGCATTTCCTTCCTTCGTACGACATCGAATAACCAATACCTTAATTAGAATATCCTTTCCCACCCCCCATGAACATTATCTTCAAAAGCTTCATTGTCCAGGACAATACCACGTTATTATATTCGAAAATAAAAGTTAACCAGACATGTATTCCATAATTAAAGTTTCAGAACATGTCTAAATTCTCCCACGAATATAGGAAAGGAACGAGGAAATATATCTGGTCCTGAATAGATGAGACCCTCCAGAGTAACAAACTTGCAAGTTGCATAGAGGAATCAATGATATAGAAAATTAAAGATCAAAAATAAAGCAAAAGAAAGCAGACGAGACGTTTAGGACCACATAGCGTCGAGCCGGGAGCCTATATAATTTGGACTCCCAAATGTTGGTTCATGCCAGAGTTCTCTTCTTTTCAGTTGGGGGACTGTACAGCTCTAGCTAGTAACCAAAAAGCAGTGAGGGGAGAGAAATATAATTGATAATGGCTAGGGATAATGTTTTTTCATATGGTGATTTCTCGAAGACATTACACGTAAAGAAACTAGAAGAAGATGAACATGTTGTGTTAGTGAAAGGTGGTAAGACCAGTTTTTCTTTTGAAAACGGAAATCACCATGTTAGTAATGGCAATGGCAATGGCAATGTCGTAGCTCATCACGCTAAGCCTGGCTGGTACGCTGATGTCCCACCGGGATGGGAAGGTATCTATTGTTATATATGCAACAACTCTTATTAACTGATATTGCTTCTCAATCTTCTATCATTTCTGTTTCTCTGTTTTTTTTTTTTTTCCCCTAAGAAGGAAGAACATTGAAGCCCCCACCACGTTCTGTTGCTCCAGCTGCTCATCAATTTTCCATTTCTGCCAAACCTTTTTTAATAATCGACTTATGTCAGTCAAATTGCCTCATTTGAGCGCGCATATATAATATATTATGGGGATTGACTTCTGAGATAGGTCCCTTGGCAGTCCGTCGATCTTACCTTTCTTATTATGTTAAACAATTAGTCAAAGTCAATGTTTCCCGGTATGTAACTTTTTGAAGAAGCAACCTGAAAAACATTACATAAACATCTACTGGGATGGGAAGATTTAGGACGCAGAGTAAAATCAGAAGGGGTTTTTCCATTCCTCAGTTAATATTTCTTATGGAAATATTGTGAACTTAATGGAGAGTAACCATCTGCAAATGCACATGAATTATCTACAGAGGAAGCTCACTTCTTCAAGGTGGAGAAAGTCCTGTTTCATGGGAGATCGGAATACCAGGATCTGTTTGTATTTGAGGTAACATAAGAAGAAAAGTTTGTGGATGCTAAAAATTTTAAGTAAAAATAAGACAGCCTTTTGCTTTGTTTGGCTACATTTGGTGTCCTCGGGATATGATTGTGCAGGTATGGTGTTGGTGGTAGTAGACAAAGCACTGATTTGTCTTGTTTATATGGTTGCATTGCAGTCGGTGTCACACGGTAAGGTTGCTATCTTGAATGGTTCTATGCAACTTACAGAGAAGGATGAGTTCGCTTACCAAGAAATGCTCACTCACCTCCCCCTTTGTTCCGTCTTCAATCCCAAGAAGGTGAGTTTCGTCTTCCAGAAAGTCCAGATATTTTCCAAATTATATCACAATTTACTACTTAAATCGACGCTCGAACATGAAATTAAATACGGAGATTATTTGTACCGGATGATTAAAATGGACTCTCAGGGACAGCTTACCATGCAATAACCTAATATGGTTGGATAAATCCTCAGTTCTCAATGGTATCGTTATTTAATTTGTGGACAAAGTTAAAGAAAGGGGAGAGAAAATGGAGACAACCTGAGATTTGGTTTTTAGTGAGATAGGTAATTGACAATGACTAGAATCTCTGTCATTACATGAACGCGTCTGTTGTTCAGGTGTTACTGGTGGGAGGAGGAGATGGAGGTATTCTGAGAGAAATATCTCGCCACCCTTCGGTCGAGCAGATTCACTTGTGTGAACTTGACAAGATGGTGATTGACGTAAGTGAAGTTTTACTCCCAGGCCCAGCAAACAGAATGCCCTCTTAAACCTGAGAAAATGGGACAATATCAAGATCATTTCAACTTACCGACATATTTGTCCACTTTCAGGTGTACAAAAAGTTCTTCCCCGACATTTCAATTGGGTACTCGGATCCTCGTTTAACTGTACATATAGGCGATGGTATGCCAAGTCTCTTGAATTCATTTACAAGAAGATACTGAATTCTTATGTCCTTGTTCTTATGACATTGTCAATGTTGCAGGAATTGAATTCTTAAGGTCTGTTCCTGAGGGCAGTTTCGATGTCATCATATTGGATGCATTTCAGCAAATGGGTATTAATCTCTTTCCCTTGTTTCCCATTTGTCCTCTATATAATCTTTACTCTTTATCTATATCTCATCTCATCTTATCCAACAAACTCTACAGAATACCAGTTTATGACACATTTGTAACGTATCCCGAGTTGATTGTTCTGCTCATATACCAACTCGCTCAAAATTAAAACCGTAAACATTTAGTTTCAATATTTATTAACTAAGTTGTTATATAGTGATCTGCTATACAATTATCCATGTTGAAAAAATCAAGATCTTCACAGCAATTTCTTGTGTTTCATTCAGGTTCTTTAGCTGAAGAACTAGCTGATAACAGTGTTCTGAGATCAGTGGCAAGGGCACTTAGTCCAGGAGGAGTCATGTCTTGTCCTGCAGACAGCTTCTGGAACAAAGATTTCTCTGTTACAGACACCATTGAACACGCCAAGAAGATATTCAGCGGCTCTGTCAACTACGCTTGGTGCACAGTTCCCGCCTATGCCAGGTAAATCTTAAACATATACGCCACTCCGTTTTCCAACATCAAAACTTTGTAGCCAAGACCCTAAACTTGCAGTCACCATTTTCAATTTGCAGTGGAATGATAGGTTTCATGGTTTGCTCAAACTCGGAGGTTGACGTCAAGCATCCCTTAAACCCATTGAACCCAGATAACTACAGGGTAGCCAAAGGACCTCCCAAGTATTACAATTCAGAGGTATGCCTGGAAAATGAATTCTTTAGCTTGGTACTACAGATTTAAGGTTTATGACTTTAAAATAATTTCGTGTTTGCCAATACAGGTCCACACAGCCGCATTCTGCCTTCCGTCATTTGCCAAGAAAAGGTGTCTGCTGCTCAAGTCTGATTAACCATATCCAGAATTTCTGTCTGTAGCGTCCCAATAAATGCCGATATCAATCTATGCAAGACCATCTCCTTACCAAAGTGTGTAAAAATTCGGCTGTAATCTTATTCAGAGTTCATGTATTAAACCCTGTTAAAAGAGGAGGGCTCGCCTCTCTCACTCTGTGAATGTTATTTTATCGCGTCCTAATTGCTAAAGTACACGGAATCGGCTAGTCAAATAACAGTAAAATCTAAAAGTACTAGCACTTCTTTAGAGTGCTTTAGATACGCTTGAACATGTATGAATTAAACCAAGAAATAAATTATTCAGCACTTAGGCGCTCTTTAGTTAAGGATTTGTTAACTGAACGAGATAAAACGTAACACACTTTTATCGTTTAGTTGAGAGTTTTATAATAGAATGAATTGGAATGAAAACAAAAAATTTCATGTTATGTTTCATTTCATTATAAATAGTAAAAACAAGAAATTTTTGATTCGGGAGATTTAAAATGCGACGTAAACTAATAAATACATACTACTTAATATCTTTCAATAATTTTCTTAATACCGACTATTTCTTCTAACCCTAACCGCCTTTTCTCTAGACTTATTTATTACAGTCCACAAAATTGTATATAATTAATGATATTTTTATATTATTTCTCGTTACTCTAATAATAATATTTTATATTATTAATAATGAATTGTATATAATTAATAATAAAATAAAATTTTATTAATGAAAAATAAAAATATACTAAAATAATTCTTTAATTTTTGTATATATTTCTATATAAATAAAATATAAATAAATTATTTTTAAATAAAATCACATAAAATAAAAAAATAAAATTTAGTAAATAATTAATAATAAATTGTATATAATTAATATTAAAATTTTATTATTTTAAAATAAAAATATATATATATAAAAAAGTATTTGTCAAAGTTGTGACTTGAACCGTAACGTTTTAATTGGAAATGATTTTTGTTTTAAAATCATAACATTAAACTTTCTGTAACAACCATTTTAATATAAGAGATATAATAATTATTTGTTATATATTACATTCAATTTCATCCATCTTTCAAATAACATTTTATTATATTATATTATAAATCATTTCATCACTCTCCAATAACTTTTCGCTATATTACATTTCATTTTATTATAAATTGTTTCTTTACATTTTATTTTATCCCATTAATTAACATGTAACCAAATATTCTTTTTAACTTTGGGTAATTGCCAGAAGAAGTCCATCCAACCTAAATTAACCACACCACACAAAGTTTTAAGATCAAAGTTTGGGAAATTCTGGCCTCCGCTGCTTCCTTTGTCTTTATTAGTCTCCCCACACCCAAACTTCAACGTGTTTCTGGCTATTATCCCTTGGTGTTGGTGATAGATAGAGCCCTATTTACTTTTTTGTCCTTTTTTGAATCAGTCTTCTTTTAAATGTCCATACTTAAATTTTGCAGAACACTTTTCTTTTAAAAGTATCTCAGCTCTTCGATTTTCGAAGGAGACTCCACAAGGCCTGGTTTCTGCTACAAAATAAATATAAGGGTGTGTTTATTTGGGAGTATGGGGAAAAAAATATAGGTATAAAATAAAATTAATATTTAGTATAAACCTATCATTAAAAATTTAAGAATTTCATTTCTTAGTTTTGAACAATCTTCTGTTTCTCTCATAATGTAGAAGAATGGAAGAGAAATGGTGAAATCAATTAAATAATTAATTATATTATAATTAATTAAAATATTATAATTATCAATTAAAAGATAATTATTTTTAATTAAAATATTATAATTAATTAATTAAAATATTATTATTATTTACTTAATTACATTATTTTAATTAAAATATTGTAATTAATTAAAATATAACTATTCACTAATTAAAATATTATAATTAATTAATTAATTACAATATATTTAATTAAAATATTATTATTAATTAAAATATAACTATTGATTAATTAAAATATTTTAATTAATTCAGTAATTACAATATAATCAATTAAAAGATTATTATTATTTAATTAATTACATTATATTTAATTATATTATAATTGAAATATAACTATTCATTAATTAAAATATAACTATTCATTAATATATTATATTAATTAGTTAATGCTAATATAATTAATTAAAATATAATTCATTCATTAATTAAAATATTGTAATTGATTAAAATATAATTAATTCATTAATTAAAATATAATTTATTTTATAATTAATTAATTATAATTTTTTACAAATCAACCACTACCAATAGTAATGATAATCATTTCTTCCTCTTAATCAATCATCATAATTATAATAATATTTTTATTTTTATTTTTATTATATTTATATTTATTTTTATTTCTACTACTATTCTCTTTTACTGACCAACTGTTCCCTAAATATGAATGTTTCATGCTTATTTGGTCACCCAAAAGTAACCTGGAATTTGGGCCAATAAGCCCAGCCGATTCGTGTCTTGAACTTCTCGCTGTGCCAGTTTAGGACAACCTGGTCCAGTCTGCCTGGCAAAGGTGACACCTTACCAGTACCACAAAGGGGATTCGGAAATTTTAAATCAACTTTTATTGTTAAAATATAAAAGTGTTCATTGGGTCGGATATCTGGGAGGCCTGTTTGCTGCGGACAATCAAGTCCCGAGCTGAGGATTTACTGGCGATGCCTGTATTTGTAAGGTTGTGTAGTGCGTAGATAAGAATTATTTCTCTATTTATAAAAAAAAAGTTTATAAAGGTAATATTTTGAATGTTAAAGTTAAACACCAAGCGGCACTATCCATATAAAAGTAAAACCCATCCCTTGCACCTCCTAGGCCCTAGCTACTTGGTCAAAGGGCATGAGTAGTATCTTCTCTTAGATATTGCACAAACTATGAGATACAATACAAGTCCAACAAATAATGACTAGCTTGGTATTTTTATCATTTAGCACTTTGAACTCCAATCAAGACAGATTGCTACAAAAACGACAAAGAGAGGTAACTGAAGTGGATTTTTTTAATCTTTTGAGAATTCTCTAATGTAATTTTTAAAAGTCTTGAATTTCTATAAGAATTCTTTAATATTTTCAAATATTAATTAGTTATTATATTTAATAGTTAAATTGTATTTGTTACTTAATTTTATTTTATCTATCTATAGAATAATTTGTTATTAACTCCCAAAATTTTAAAGTAGATAGAATCTTTAATAGGTATAGTAACCCTCCAAAATTTTAAAATTAAAATATAGATTAATTTAATTTTTTAATTGAGTCTGACTTGAGCTGCCCAGACCTAAGCTTATCTAACGCCTAACTCTTTTAAATAAAAAGATATTATTTTTATTTATAATAATTACATCTCAATTAGTTTAGTCCTCGCCCATAATTTAGCTCATTAAAACAATTAAATTTAGTCTCATAGGTCAAAATATGTCATCCCTAATCTTTAATATTGAAGTCTTAGGATGTTGTTATAATTAATTAGTTAATTTTCTTCTCTTAGTATACTTACTTGTATAGTTTTTACTTGTGATGCTGATTTAGTTTTGTTCATAGTTAGTGCAATATTCATTCTTCAAAAAAGGTATCTTTAATTTTTCATCACATCATGATTAGGATAGACAAGATTTTCAGAGACTGTTCGTAGGCAATTGCAATTGGGAGTCAACAGTTGTTACTTACCAAGTGTGAAACCCAATTCAAGTGATTCTTTCCTTTCCTTAGGGGTAAAGAAGAGTTAGGATCCCAACCTTCTACTTGTACTATATATTATGTCTTCAATCTTGTGTGGTATATTTGATAATCACCATGCTAGTATTAATCATTACAAACACAAGCATTTTGATTTTTGACCAACAAAGTTACATGACATTATGATTGCATTCTGCGAAACTTGCCCGCCAACTGAAATCACGTGTCAATGGCTTTCTCAGGATGTTTTAATCATCGCCATACATACATCTCCTGCAACTAACAAGGAATCGTGCATTTCCAAAGACGTATTCAAATGGTACAACAACTCGTCCACTTTTTAATTAGTTTCCAATAACAAATGAAGAATATCTCCATTTCATTTGAAAAGAGTCTGCACCAACTCAAGAATTAATGGGTTGGAAAATGTTGTTTATGATGAAAAGTTGGTGTCAAGGTTACAATTAACATTCTTGGGCACGTGTTCCTTGTTTAATTTTCTATATTTCCATACAAAATTATAATTACCTATAGTGAAAATCCACTAAGTTGATTAAAACATGAATTAGTTATACTTCAAAAGATTTACTGAAAGGAATAGAAATTATAGACAACTGTATATAATATAAATCCAAATATCATCTTACTTTCCGGAAAGACGATTTAATCCAAAACGTATATTTTTCAGTTCACTATAAAGTATGGATTAGTGTGTAAAACTTGAGATGAAAAGGCATGATAAAAGTGAAGCCAGCGAGAGAGAATCGTGATCTAGACCGAAAGCATGCAACTTGCAGGACAAAAGTTGGCGATGTCAACTGCAGATGTTGGACTCGCCGCCTAAATTAAATATATATATATATATATTATACCAGAGGATCATATCTTCAAAACAGCACATATACTCTGCAAAGGTTTAGAAATGGCTAGAGAGAGTGGTCTTGACTGTATTGCCAAGTTCCCAAACACTAGTTTGCAAGTCAAAGAACTATTTGTAGATGATGATAATAATAAGAAGGTTGGTAGTGCTGCGAAGACCATCATCCTGTCTTCACAATCTCTACCTGAAATGGATGATAATGATAATGATGATGATGATCAGCAAGGGGTTAATAGAGGCGTGTCTCTTCAATTCCGTGATCGTATCATGGTGTTGCCCATGGATGCGCAGGTAATTAAGCATTTGATCTATTCTCTGCTTTTTCCTTTCGCTACACGACATGAAAACCATTTTGCTTCTTGGATTCATCTTTTGTTATATATAATGCATTACTTTGGAACGTTTGTATTACGATTGACCTTGTTCCCTTTGCTAAGTTGACGTACCATAGAGCAAAGGCTGAAAACTATATATGTCAGACCCGACTCTGCTCTCATAAGTTCTAATTACAACCCAAAATCTACCGCCGATAAGAAGATGAGCATATTAGAATAATCTATAACGACTTGAGCATATTAGAATAACCTCTTTTCTATTGCATCAAAAAATAACACGTATTAGTAGTCGTGATTAGCATGAATTTCATTTTTTCATAATATTAATACAAAATTTATGGATTTATAAGGTCAAAGTAGAAACTCTCTTTCCTTTCCGGTAATTGCAAATGACATTTGAAGCAATTGAACCTACAATTTTACTTTGATACGTAACCATGACACTAAAAGTTAGAACTTTTATTAACCCCAAGGGCATGCATGTGAATTAGTAAGAGGTTCTTACGATTTAAGTGAGGTTTGAGTTGAATCGTCATCATATATCTGTTATTTAAAACTTGAGGCCAAAGCTTTCATATATAAGGGACTATCCATTTCGAAGCGAGGATTAGTTTAGGAGTGGATGAACTACATGTATTCTTCTTATAATTGAGGCCTCTTGGGACACTTCGTGAATAACCAAAATTAAAAAAAAGTTAGAACTTTTATTATTAGCAATTCTTTTTTATAGTGATAGCATAGACCACCAAAATTTTAAAAAAAGTTAGAACTTTTATTATTAGCAATTCTTTTTTATAGTGATAGCATAGACCACCAAATCTATAGAGCTAATGTTGAACCCACGATTCAACAGATCTACATCTTATTTAAGTTTATTAAACAATGTTTAAGTTTAGATTTACTTATCCGTAAACCAAGCTGATCTTAAACAAGGCTTTTGGCTTTTGGCTTTTGGGAGTCGATCTCACGAGTTCCTCATGTCTAACCTTGTACTTTGCTCTCGAGTCTCGAAAGTCGACACTCCTTCCAGGGAATGTATTTCAAATAAAATTACTATTAACCAAATCTAAATGACCCACGTTTTTAAATTGAACATGAAAATCTTCTGCACCTTGAGCTCGTCTTGATTTTTAACCTGCCAAGCGTTTTAACTTTGTTAGGAAAATTTTGTGCCCAGCTTGGCAAGTTGACATAATTCCAACTCGTGGCCTAAATGTATAACACCGCCTATTTATTACTTGCCTTTTCCACTCAAAGGTTTCTCCTTCACGTTTGAAGAGCTGCCGGTCCAGCGATAGCGCGGAGAAATCGGAGGATTTCATGGCTACCAAGAATGCAGAATCCTTTAGCAGATTACACGTCAAAGAAATAGCATTAGAAAGTGAACAAGCTGTGAATGGTGAATTGATCAAGCTTCAATATTCACCACCTTCGCCTACAATCGAAAATCATGGAGTTAGTAATGGTGTGGCTCTTAAAGTTCCGGGCTGGTATGTTGATATTGAGGACGACTGGCCAGGTATTTTCTCTCGACCGTAGCAAGCACTCGGAGTACTTATATCATATCTTGAACAGCACAATCATAGTATAGAATTATGTAGGTATTCGATCACTTATCTATACACTACAGGCCGTACGAATAACTATAAGACTCTCTCTCTCTCTCTCCTTTTCTTTTTGTTTTCTCCCTTGATTTACTCTAAGGCAATTAAGATTCTTCTGCTTCTTGGTCTCTATTCGAACCCCTGAACTGTGTATATAGGGACATTGAAAGAACTTGGGTTAGACTCACCAGTTTTCCTGACCAAGTTCAATTTTCTACAGGTGAGGCACACCTATACAAGGTCGAAAAGGTCCTGTTCAGGGGGAAATCGAAATATCAGGATCTTTTTGTCTTTCAGGTAATATTTAATTTAAAAAGGAAAGGGTGTATAGCCTAGAAAGTAGTTAAGAAACAACTTGCCATGGCCCATGGAGATAATCAGGTTTTCTCGTCCATAACTGTAGTCGTCAGGTCACGGCAAAGTTGTTGTCCTAAATGGGGATGTTCAACTGACAGAAAAGGACGAGTTCGCTTACCAGGAAATGCTCACTCACCTCCCACTTTGCTCAATTCCAAATCCCAAGAAGGTCATAATCATTATTTGACTCAACACTGAAACTTGCACTATCTACGATTTTATCTCCAAAATCATGTTCACCATCAAACCTGTTGTTTTGATGGGCCGATCTTTCACTTCAGGTGCTGCTTATTGGAGGAGGAGATGGTGGGATTCTAAGAGAGATCTCTCGGCATGCCTCCGTGGAACATATCGATATTTGTGAAATCGACACGATGGTTATTGATGTGAGTAACCTTTTCGATGGTTATAAAGACTACTTTTGTCCTTATCCCACTAAACATCACGCATGAAAAATTCCATGATATATGTTTTAACCTTTTCTTGTGTACCGTAACAGATGTATAGACAGTTCTTCCCGAGATAGCAGTAGGATACCAAGATCCCAGAGTGAATCTACACATAGGGATGGTAAGATAAGTTGATTCGTTTCTGCTCCTTTTCTTATTCGAAGTTGTTTGTTTAGGATTTACTTTATTTGGCAGGAATTGAGTTCCTGAAGTCTGCTCCTCAAGGAGATTACGATACCGTCATATTGGATGCATTCCAATGCATGGGTACATAGCATATATCTACCCTTAACTGGCGTATATCAAACAATATTTAGGAAATGGAAAATAGATTTTCAATGGCATATACGCAGGATCTGAAGCAGAGCAACTGGCCGGAGGAAGCTTACTAGAATTGGTGGCAAGGGCTCTTCAACCTGGAGGAGTCATGGCAAGTCAAGCACAGTGCCTTTGGCACAAAGAGTTTTCTGTTGCAGACGCCATAGCAAGTTGCAGGAGGACGTTCAAAGGCTCCGTTAGCTATGCCTGGTCACCAGTTCCTGCATACATAGGGCACGAACCCTCCAACAAAAACTGAACGTTAATTGCAGTTCTATTTAACATTTAGGAGTTGCAGAGATTTATTTGCTTATGTTTGTAGAGACTTTCTTGCAGAGGGATGGTTGGTTTCATGCTCTGCTCCACCGAAGGGCCAGCAGTTGATTTCAAACATCCCATTAATCCACTGAATCCAAAGCACTATGGAGTTGCCCGAGGACCCCCTAAGTTTTACAACTCAGAGGTTGTTGTCCATAGTGTCGATTGTTCCAGTAGTATGATGTCAAATCACTATGTTTTGTCGTTTGTTGAAAACATTCTGGTTTGCAATGTAGGTCCACACCGCAGCCTTCTGTCTGCCATCTTTTGCATACGAGGTCTGATGTAAGACACCAGACTATGGCCGCGTAAAATTTTGTGCTTCCAGTCTGCAAGCACCCTGTTCATGAGGTTGTTACCTAAGAGACAGTTTGCTTCTTTTCTTCTTTTCTTTTTTATTTCAAGACTTATGGGTTCTGTTTTAACGGAGATTGGAAAATTTAGAGTGGAAATTAATAGCTAGTTCTGTACTCCTTATACAATATTGCAATTAGTAACGCAGTCATGTTCAAAATCCTTCAAGCTTGTCACCTTATCCATAATATATATATATATATATATGGTGAAAGTAGAGTAATGATAGATAGATACTAACTGTTTTATAAACAAGTATATATATATAATAAATCCTTTAACCTATTCCAATTCATGATTATGCCTGTTAAATCCACATGAAGTTTAACACCTTCTAAAGCAAAGCAATTTATAATGAAAACTACTATACATGTTCACTAACAATAGCTGTAAATGTGGAGAGACCAGCTCCAAATGTCAAAACCTCCTTAACTTATTGTAAGGGAGAGTACAAGAATTCCATTATCCGCTTTTTCATCAACTGGTTGGTCGAGCAGGGTTTACACTTACAGACCACAAGTAGTATGATAAATTTTGGAGATCGTCACACACACTTCAACTTCAACATGCGTGCCAAAATATAATTATATATGTCAAGGACCAAAGCAAACATGGAATGATACTAACTAATGGGGAAAGTTGTAGATCAGTAATGCTCAAACATAAAGATCTGGTCGTGAAAATAAATCCACAAGTAAATAAGTACTCAAACTAGAAATTAGATCGCATGAGATTTGGAGGGGGAGGGTAACTAGAAATACATAAAAGTAACAAATGTTTCCCCCTAAAGAGTAACAATATTTCACCTCTCACTATGAAGGCTAATATAATTTATAATTGGTCACTTGATAAGTTTTGCGAAGTTGATTGACCCAAAAACATCTTTGTAAGCAAAAGGTTAGAGGCCCAACAGCACAAATCAAATGGAACACAACACAAAGGAGAGCCCCGAATCGTTGGATTGTAAATCAGAGCCCATCGTTTACAAACAGGATGAGACATTAGCGTTCGGAGGTGCCTGAGAATAAGGGGACTGCGATTCACACTAATCATTTGGGCTTCGACCCAACAGGAAGAAGAAAGTTTACAACAATCGTGGAGTCTCTTCTTAAATTGTCCAAATTCTTAAAAATTGTATGTGAATTTATGTAACGTCATAAATTTTATATTAACTAATTTAGTAAAAAAAATCCAAATTAGTAATTAGTATTTTTATCGTAGAAGATTTTGTTTTCCGGTTAATATGATCAAATTGTTTTCTGAATTTTTTTGTTTCACCATATTGAAATAGCTGGAAGTGAATGAAGTGTTGGTGGTGCGGCGAGGCTTATCTTGAGATGGGGAACGTAAGGAATGGGGGGTGAGTGTGTGGTGTGTTTAGGGTTTCTTCAGATTTCAAGGGGAGGGGAAGCAAGACACAAAAGGAATGTAATAACGTGAAAAACATTAGAAATGGTGTGGTTGGGATGGGCCCCAGCAAAGTCTAGAGTCTAGACCTTTTCGCTTTTAAAGGATAAGGACTGGGGACTGGGGACTGGGGACTGGAGACTGGAGACTGGAGAACGGGCCCCACCTCTTTTCTTTTCCTTAACACGACACCACTCCACGAAACACGGCTAGCGGATAAGGCGGGACCCACTTCCTTTTTCCATGATCCAGAAAAGAAAAATCCTATCCCTTTAGTATCTTATTTTCTTCTATTTAGGCAGACATTTAAGACCATGATATAATAATCTATCCATAACAAAACCACCTTTGAAAAGTAAAGCGTAATTGTACCACAAAGGGTGGAGGACTTGGTAGAGATGTGAACAGGCAAACACCTTTTAATTAACAATTAACTTGAATAGATTATGGTTTAAAAAAGAGTTTTTAATAACTAATTATAATATTTAAGATTCATCGCATGAAATGAAATAACAAATAAACGAAGTGAAAGGCAGAGACTTTTTGGCTTTGGGACGAGAAATGGAATGCTTATTTATGCTATGGTGGGGCCGGGCCTAACTTTTAAGACAAAAAAAATGAACAGGATTAGGAAGGTGGTTGGGGGTCGAATTGAAAAAGGATAGATATATAGTAGCTACCGCAAGTGTGAAAAGTTGGTACGAGATTGTAGGCAGGGATCGTGAAGATGGATAGGATAGGGTAACCAGAAAAGGGTATTGGAGACTGGAGACCGGACTATGGATGTCTTGGTGAATGGTGGAAACCTTCCTTTTGTCTCCTACATCTTTTGTCAGACTTTTTTTTCTTCTTGGCTTTATCTATTCATCTTGTTAGGCTCTCTCATCACATACTGAAGGAAGCACCTCAGAAGAAATCTGACCATCAATACATGCAAATGACACTCACCAAACTTTGGATTGTACAAAAATAAATACTACTATTTATCAATACTTCTACTTGTATGTATAAGTTATTCAGACCGAGGAGATAAAGGTTATTTTTGTAAATGTATGTACTCTAGTCCGAATCCGACCCAAAAAATAATACTCCCTGTAAGAAGTAGAACAGCGATGTCGAGCAGCCGCGTGAGGTGTCTGATATCTGTCGCTCTTTTTCAAGTACTGCAGGATCCAATCTAAAACCGGCAGAGGCAGAGGGTTGATTGATGCTGGTGGTGTGGTGCCTTTGACTTGTAATTGTAGGCTTCGCTTTTAAGTTTTACTTTTACCCCGAGCTGTTAATCATTATATTACAGCTCATCTACATCAACACCCAATATTAATGTCTGTCTTCTTCGCTTCTTTTTAACTTGTGCCACCCCTCACATGCATTTTCTGAGGATAGGATTAGGGCAGGCTCGTGTTCTTTTACTTTAGCATTGACCTGGTATGTATATGTTGACTACAACCGTTTCTTCAGATTCGTTTCTCGAGATCATAAAATAACATAAGAAATTGGAATTTGTGCAGTAGATTAAGTTACTTTTGTCTGAAGTTGTGAGATACTGTATTTGTACAAATTAGTTACGGATAAGATACATCAAAATATTAAAAATTTATAGAAAGTTATTTTCTTTTATTTATTGTGATATTTAAATAAAAAAATAAATCATCCCTCGCAACTCATTTTAAAATTGAAAATTCAAATTGGGAGGTTTAACGATAGGTCGAGATCCTCTATCCTTATTGTGATGCAAATTGTGTCAATTTGATCCAGCCAATTTATTTATATGGAGTCTATATAAATAAATGACTTGGATCAAATATGATAGAAGTTAACTACTCATCAAATACAGAATATTTCATGCCTTAACGACCACCTCTTTATATACTCAACCATAAAACTCTAAGAATGAGAAGGGTCATAGGACCAAGTCTATGTTTATCCAGATGTCGGTACATATTTAAAAGACTGGCATGGTCAACAAGCATTCCATACAGGAAACGTAATTGGCACTCAGGAAATAGAAAGATAACGTTGTTGTTGTTGTTGTTTAAATGTAATTTAATGAAGAATTCCTTTGTGTACCTAAACTATTAGGCGTCTTTGGTATATCTTGTAAAAGATCTCATCTTTATCAAAATTGTCCAATGTGATTTCTGCCAACAACCTTATCAACCTTCAGTGGAAGTTTCAATTTGAGCGTAATTCCTGTATTCCCATTATTAAGAAATTTATTTATCCATATTAAAATTAAAAATTCCCCTGTTTTGAATTTAGACACAGATTTAGGAAATGTCTTATCTATATTCTTTTATAAATGGTAAATTTAAAAACTTTATTTAATTTTCAATATTAATTTAATTATACTAAGTATTAATCAAAATCAAAATTAATTTATATAAATATTTATTTAGTTATTTCGACTTCCTATAAATTGACATGTTTATGATTGTATAAAATTTTAATAAGTAAAATATTTAATAAACTAAATGGTTAATTAATTTTTTAAAACTTTGCTCATTTTGTAATTATAACTCGGATTTCAAAAGTGATAATAAAATGATCAAATTTTAATTTTTCAATTATAGCTTGAATTTCAAAAAGTGATAATAAAATTTTAAACTATAAATTTTTTAATTATAGCTGAACTTTAAAAATGACAATAAAATATTCAAACTTTTATTTTTTTAAATTATAGCATAGCGTTAATGTTTTAATTTTTTCTTTCATTTTCAGTTTATTCTCTCGATGCCCTCTTCCTTTAATTTTCAAATTATGCAATCTCGACACCCTCACGTTGAGAGCATAAGAAGAATGAACTAAAAACAAAGAATTTGCTGATTTAGTAGATTGCAATGCAATGATAGTTTGAGGTGACAGAAGAATAAACATAAAACAAATGGTTGAGGGTGTCGCGAGACTAAGCAGATAACGAAGAGTTGAGGTTGCGTAAGTTGATTTATAGATTCCATTTTTAATAATGACGTTATTTTTTAATCTTCATTTGTTCATTAATTTTGGTTGATTTGTATTAATAGTTATGATTTCTAAATCACGTGATAAATCATATCGATAAACTTAACGTAGGCAATAAAGTCGGGCTAAAATTAAAAATTTGAAAGTTTGAATATTTTATTGTCACTTTTTAAGTTGGTGATATAATTATAAAATTGAGCAAAATTTAAAATTTTTGTAATTAACCATAAAAAGTTCAAACTTATAAAGCTATTATGAATAGCCATAAATGGATTATCAAATGAAATTCTTAACTTAAAATAAAATAAAAAAAAAAATTATTAAAATTTTATGTATATACTAATAAGAATGAACCCAATTTATGTGGTGCTCCAAATTAGTAAAAGTAAAAGGAAAGACTAATAATGGTAACTCTTGAATTATATTATTTATAATAAATTGAAGATTTTAATATTTAATTAATATTTTATAATTATGACTAATACTACAAAATATAAATGGCACTAAAAAATAGGGTAAATTATTTCTTTAAATATTTATCTGAATTAAATTAACATATTATCACGTTCTCTGTATACTATATCATTAGTAAGTATAACTACCTTGGCTTGGCGAAAATGAAAGGGCTCGCGCGTGATAAAACCAAAAGAACAAAGGGCATTGGAGGAGAAACAAGTTTGCGGGACTATAACGTAAGACCAACCACAGTTGCAATCTAACTGTACGCACACTCCCTGTCTCGCTCTTTCGCTCTCTATATCTTCTTTCTTCTTCTTCTTTTTTTTGTTTCTTTGACTTTTATATATTCTAAACCTACGTTTTTAATCCCTTTCAAAGCTTCCTTTCTTGAATAATCAAAACACCTAAGTGCTCTTTCATCAACCAAACACCGTAAAGCTTCAAGATTTTCTTATGCTGCTTCGTCAAAATCTTTTCCTTTCTTTGGTTGGTTTCAGTCGGTTCCTAAACCATATTACACACTTCAACCAGCTTTGGACCTAACACCTCTCTTCTTTCCATCACATATCTCCTGTTGCTTCTATCTGTTAGCATTGTTCTGTTTGGTTTTCTGATTGGTCAGTTCACATTATCCGTATGCTCCATATTTTTCTTTTGCCATTTTCCTTTGTGAGGTTTTCTTGGTTGGTGGGGAAGTGTGCAAGAAGTAACCGGGTATTGCGGTTGAGAGTTTCTGGGTTTTGTTTCTCCTTTGTATCGTTTCTCAGCAACCAAGATTCAAGAAGAACCTTTTGATGTTTTTATCAACTCTCTGGTTGTTTTGGCAGGGAATATAAGTTCTTGTTGCTGACCAGTTTTAGCTGGAAGGTTTCTTTTCCCAATCAGTTTAAGTCATTTTCAGGTACCTTTCTCTTTACCTTTATCAGGATGTTGAGCCTTAATGATAATTGTAAGACATAGTTGGGTATCATCTTAAAGATTTAAACTTTTCTTATCATGTCGTTTATGTCCACGAGCATTGATCATATGTACGCGCAGCCTTAATCTATGTTGTGATGCGATAATTTTCCCGTTATTTTGTAGTTGCGAATTCATTATTGCCGTTAATGTTTATATTTGTCAAGTGCAATGTTAGTTGCGAAGGCACAAGTTCCATTTGAAAACTTCATTCTTCATGTTAGCAGCAATTTCTGATTGACTTGTTATTGATAAAAGTATGTTTTGCAAAAACAGACGTTACTTCGTTACAATTTCATATTAAAGATTTAAGGTCATCAATGCTGTTATCCACCCATTGATTATAATATATTCTCATCTTGTGATTATCTGCATCTAATTCTTTCTGCAACATTAATTAAGAAAATTTCTACACGAGGTGCAAGACTTCCGACTCTTTTAACCTTGTCCTTGTGATTTTTTTTTTGCTGAATTTATTTTTCAAACAATGATTTAAGACCTTCACTTTTGCCACTGGCAATGGATCAAATTAAACATCAACCTTTTAAGGATGGAAAGTGGAACCTCAAGTTGATAGCTCATTCAACGTGAACTCTGCATTGATAGCTTTGCCTTTATTACCTGTGGTCCTCGCTGACAAATCAATTTTAGCCGCTATAGATAATGTCCAGCTGTAGAATCTTGCAAACAAGGTGAAATATGGATAAAGTTCTGCAGAATGTGTTCACTAGTTTCTTAGTTCTTTATAATAGACAAAACTGTTCTATTTATGATGATTTCTCACGATCCATTTGGAGTAACGTCAATTTCAAGATGGACATAAGTTATTATTGTTAACGTTAAGTTTGTCTAAGGATCGAGTACCGTTCACGTTTCATAATTCACTTTTTTATTGGTTAAGTTTGAAAACTTGTGCAGAAAATGTGAATGGATAAGATCCATTATTTGCCACTTGAATACATGGACTAATCCACTGTTGATACCAGCATTGGGAGAAGGAACATGAATTTATGATTTCTCTGGTTCATGGGAGACATGCTGGCTTGTATAATAAGGTCACTAGTGATTCTTAGATACTGCTATAAATTCTTTAGATGTAGAGGACATACCTTCTCTTGGATGTGCTTCTTTATAAAATGTATCTGAACATTGATTCTAAGAAGTTTATCTGCAAGCACAGAGACGAGGTATAGAGTAGAGTAAATTTGATCATTTGTTGCCTTCTTTGTATTTTAGTTTCTGTCATGACATTAAAAGCAGTTGGTAAACAGAAGTTAGGATGGGTACATCTAACATTGTTATCAAAAGTTTTAATGCTTGTCATAATCTATTCGGTGGATGACTCCGTAGTTCAAAATTTTCTGCTCAAGACTTTCCGTTGTTCTCTCATGATAATTTAAAATGTTTCTCCCTTTGATGTAGGTTGGTAGTTCCTGACAATTTGTTGTTATACTTTTCAAAGTCCTTACTGCACGACACTGATTGTGCTATATTTATGTTCTTCTGATTGAACTATTGGAGGGCATCCGTAAAACTGCCAAGTATGGTATCGAGGTCTTCTATAAGTTTGCTGGACTTGGTATCTGGGGATATGATGAATTTTGTCAAACTCAAGATCTCTTCCAAGGGTGATGACTGTTCCTGGAATTATACATGACATAGATGGTGATGGAAGTAATGATGGTGACTCAGATGCTGCATTGTCCAATTGCCATGGCAAGAAAATTATAGTGGCTAATTTTCTTCCTCTGCATGCTGAAAGGGATTTACAATCTGGAAAATGGTTCTTCAGTTTCGACGAGGATTCACTTTTATTGCAGATGAAGGATGGTTTATCCTCCGATACTGAGGTTGTTTATGTGGGATCTCTCAAAGTTGATGTAGATGCAGGTGAACAAGAAGAAGTTTCTCAGAAATTGCTGGAAGAATTTGATTGCATACCAACATTTCTTCCACCTGATCTTCAGAAAAACTTCTACCATGGATTTTGCAAGCACTATTTATGGCCCCTTTTCCACTACATGTTGCCTATGAGCCCAGACATTGGCAATCGTTTTGACAGGTTACTGTGGCAGGCCTATGTTTCTGCAAATAAGATATTTGCTGATAAAGTCATGGAAGTGATCAATCCTGAGGATGATTATGTCTGGGTTCATGATTATCATCTAATGGTTCTCCCCACTTTTTTGAGGAAACGTTTCAACAGAGTCAAGCTTGGCTTCTTCCTTCATTGTCCATTCCCTTCATCTGAAATTTACCGGACATTGCCTATCAGAGATGAAATTCTGAAAGCATTGTTGAATGCAGATTTACTTGGTTTTCATACATTTGATTATGCTCGCCACTTTCTGTCATGTTGTAGCCGAATGTTGGGTCTAGATTACGAATCAAAACGGGGTCATATTGGACTAGAATATTTTGGTCGCACTATATATGTCAAAATTTTGCCTGTGGGAATTCATCTGGGCCGACTTGAGTCTGCTTTAAATCACCCCTCGTCCTCAATCAAGGTTAAAGAAATCCAAGAACAATTCAGGGATAAACTGCTTATTGTCGGAGTTGATGACATGGATATCTTTAAGGGCATTAGTTTGAAATTATTGGCTATGGAACAACTTTTGCAGCAGAACCCAGAATTAACTGGTAAGTTGGTCATGGTTCAAATAATAAATCCTGCAAGGAGCTCAGGGAAAGATATACTGGAGGCAAATAGGGAGACGTATCTCATAACCCAAAGGATAAATGACACATTTGGTTTCCCAGGTTATGAACCAGTGGTCCTGATTGATCAGCCCATTTCCGTGTATGAAAACTGCCTACTATGCATTGGCAGAATGTGTCATAGTAAATGCAGTGAGGGATGGCATGAACCTAATTCCTTACAAATACATCGTCTGTAGGCAGGGGACTGAAAAGATGAATCAAACTTTGGGAGTTTCGTCTGATTCACCGCATACAAGCACTCTTGTTGTTTCAGAGTTTATAGGCTGCTCACCATCACTTAGTGGTGCGATTAGAGTAAATCCATGGGATGTTGAAGCAGTGGCTGATGCCTTGAATGTAGCCATCACCATGCCTGATCTAGAAAAGCTGCGGCATGAGAAGCACTATCGATATGTTAGCTCCCATGATGTAGCTTATTGGGCACACAGTTTTATGCAGGACTTGGAGCGAGCATGCAAAGATCATTACAGTAAACGTTGTTGGCGTATTGGTTTTGGTTTAAGTTTCAGAATTTTGGCACTTTCTCCAAGCTTTAGGAAACTATCCAATGACCATATTGTCTCTGCATACAAGAAAACTCACAGAAGGGCAATTTTTTTGGACTATGATGGAACAGTTGTACCCCAAACTTCCATTGTTAAAACTCCTAGTCATGAAGTAATATCTGTCTTAAACAGCCTTTGCAGTGACCCCAAGAACACTGTGTTTATAGTTAGTGGTAGGGGGAGAGACTCTCTAAGTGAATGGTTTTCTCAATGCAATGATCTTGGTATAGCAGCAGAGCATGGATACTTCATGAGGTAAGCTTTTTTTGTATTGTAATTGGAAATCACACTTCAAAATAGTGGCTGAAAATTTATTTTCTTCCATTTGAGGCTGCGACTTGGTGAATCTTCCAGGTCACTTAAGTGGTCACAGTGTGGATCAGAAATAACCTATTTGCATTTATATCTTATCACCTCCATACCTTAGGATGCAGGACTTCTTTTTTACTTGGCTACCCATTGTCATCTGCAGTTAGCGTATCTGAAATAGTGGGATTGGTTGGTTCTTTATCTATTCATCTCATTTTCTGGCTGCTCGCATACTAAGTAGTCAGATCAAGGTGACGGAGTTAATAGCTAGGACAACAGGCTTCGTAAATTTCAAAGTTTTGCAATCATTATACTTAATTTGCCTTTTCGACTTGTTTTGCCAACTTAGGGTAGTATATTGTCCTTTTTTCCTTTCTAGTTTTGATATCATTTGGTGATTGGACTGCTTGTTCTACTATGTAACAAACAGTGTTCTGAAACAATATTGTTGACGCTGCTAAATATTGCCATTTTGTCTAGGTGGAGTAACATAACAGATTGGGAGACAAGTTCCTTGGCTGCGGATTTTAATGGAAAAGACTTGTGGAACCTGTGATGACATCATATACTGAAGCAACCGATGGCTCCTATATAGAGACCAAGGAGAGTGCCTTGGTGTGGCATCATCAAGATGCTGATCCTGATTTCGGATCTTGCCAGTCCAAGGAACTTTTAGATCATCTTGAAAATGTGCTTGCAAATGAACCAGTAGTGGTCAAGCGGGGTCAGCACATAGTAGAAGTTAAACCACAGGTATACATGGTTCATTTATATTCTTCTCCTTTCTTTCCAATTTTGCTTGTCTAAAACAATCAAGAAATACGGTGCAGGGCGTAACAAAAGGTCTAGTTGCCGAAAATGTTCTTTCGACACTGATCTCTGATGGCAAACCCCCTGATTTTTTATTGTGCATTGGGGATGATAGGTCTGATGAAGACATGTTTGAAAGTATATTGAATGGGGCTTATAGTTCATCACTTCCTTCAGCCCCGGAGATCTTTGCATGCACTGTGGGCCAAAAACCAAGCAAGGCTAGGTACTATCTAGACGATACAACTGATGTTTTGGCTTTGCTTCAAGGGTTGTCAGCCGCTTCAAGTTTGACATCATGAATTGTATGTAGCAGAGAGAAGCTTTAACAAAGTGTATAAGATAAATTCAGTAACTTGGATCTGTAGTTAACAGGTTATAGGCTAATCATCTTTACAGGTTTTAGTCATACTGCCCTAGTGGACAATGGTCTTTTGTATACAGGTGGCGTTTTTCTAATAGATAAACAGAAAATTCTTTTAAGGGCCAATGCGTATTGTCAATATGCATGTAATTGTGACACATTAGATGATCTTAAAAAAAGGATATTTGTGAAACCTATGAAACTGGATTATCACTAATTAAAATGGAAAATGAAATAAAGTATAAGACGACGCCACGACACGACACGAATCGTTTTCAACACCTGGGTCATACTTAAGACCCGTTTGCAGCCAAGTCAAGTTGTCCTTGTGCCGAGGGCTTCTCAATTTTCATTTCCCTTCTACAAGCTGAAAGTGCTCTGAATCGGACAATGGCTTTTCGTAATTGTGGGTTCGCTGTTTTACTCTACTCTCCATATTGATACTCTCTTATTCACAGGTAGCTTTTTTGCTTAAAATTAATGAAAACCCATGTCAAAGGTCATCTTTGTAGTTATGTGCATGATCAAAGAGGGTACGAAGCAAGCTGTAAGGCCCGTGACTTTTATATGGGATATTGTGGGTTCAGGTTTTTGCAGGAAGGGAGCTCGTTGGCGGGAGGATCAAGCCCTCCTCGTCGCCTTTTCGTCGGCTCTTGAAATTCTGCAGAAACAAATCGGGCAAGTTTGGTTCTTTTTGGTTTTCTTTCTTTTTGTCCTTTTTATGTCACCACTCACTGGCGCTGTTTGGTAGCCGGTAGAACTTTTGGGTTTTATACGCCTGTGTGTTGAAACGGATTATGGAACCATTAGGGGAAACTCCAAGTGTGTTATGTATGCTTCATACCGAACAAAGTTTCGCAATTTTGAAGGACCTAGACATTTTATGCACAAGCATCACGTATATTATCGATGAACTGAATGCATTGACTCATTCTTGTCTGCTCTATTTGCAGATATACTTTTAAAAACATGGGTCTTCTCCGCCGAGCAATGACCCACTCTTCATTCTCTGAAGAGAATAACAAGGCTTTGAGCATTCTAGGCTCCAGTGTCATCGACACTTCTGTCTCGTTGCATTCTCTAGCCAAAGACATTGACATGTCTCCAAAAGAGCTGAACCGTCTGATAGCAGAAATTTCAAAAGTTGAAACATCTTGTGCTGGTGATGGGATGCAGTTGGGGTTACAAAAGTGGTCAGAGTTTCTCCCAAGACTAATTCGTCAATGCCATCAGTTGTTTGTGGTGCTTTCAGGGCAATATTTGGTGCCATTGCTATTGATACTGGGAAGTCTGATGATGCTGAAACTGTCTTCTGGAGTGTCCATGGTGGTAAGGTTGGAAAAGCACTTTCCATGTAGGCTGAGCATTTAATATATATTTTCTGTTTCGATGGATTCTGTGGTATTTGTTCAATTAGGGATTCTCTTTAGAGCCAGGACTGGTTGGGTTTCACCTGTAGTCCTCTAGATGGTTAATTACTTATATGGTTTGCATATTATAACTATATGTACAGTTATATCACTGATTATGCCTGGAGGAGTGCCTTTGATTTCACTTGCTCTGCTTTGTTGATTGCTTTCTCGTTGATGTTATATTATGCATTCTTAAGGTCATTGGATGACATTTCCTTGGAGTCTATACATTTGACACCGCTTAGGTAAGAAAGATCTCACTTCAAGTAACTATTTAACTTTCTAGATTGGTGATCTAGAAATAATATGACGTCATGCTTTGAGTTTCCATTGCCACTCTCTAGCATATTTCCATACTCTCTCGTATAGTGGATGAGGTTCTGCTATGTTCTCCCTAACACTCTCTAATAGCATGACATCTTACTGCCTCCTCTGTTAACGCCTTCCTTAACACTCTCCCAATTCTTCCTAAAATCCCTAACCTAACTGCAACAAATTGATCTTTACTTCAAATCCTAAATACTCTTCAACTCTACCATTCAATTCACTTGAATGAAACCAGACATTTCATTATCTTCGCTATTGGATTTGAATGTTTACATTGTTGTTATTGTGACCTAAAATTGCCAGTACCATGTTTTTGGACAAGAGCTAATCTAAGAAGATGATTCCATGGTCCTTCAAGGTATTGGGTAAGTGCTAAAATATGTAGAAGCTAGAAATTGTAGTATAAATTACTGTCATATTATATACACATTGTTTTGTTTTATGGCTGGAAAATTAGTATGGATTCACTGTGAGTACTTTATGCGGATTGATTGGAGGACAACCGTCGTGTATGCTTTGCATGAATTGATATGAGTTTTTTGCTAGAAGTTCTTAACAGTCTATAAGCGTGGCAATGGTGAAACCACAGGTATATAGGGCAAAATTTACCCAAAACATCTTGAAGACTCTTGTATTGCATTCAAACTATGAGGATCACACGATTTGATCTTCCAACTTTTCTGTTGATCGTCTAAGCATTTTCAGTTGCTTATAGAGTATGTTTTGAACAGACTGTAGTGCTGTATACCTAACATTAAGATCTTGGTTTAGGAAAAATAACATCAAGTACCGATCTAATCGAATTGAAGGAGTCTTGTTTGACAATGCTCTGGGCTTAGGTTCGGAGCTTGTGCCTGAGTATAGTGTGCATGCACAAGGCGCTAGAGTTTTAAAGTTTAGTATTTATGGCAGGCTATATACCTTCACCTTCTTCAGCACACTTTGACGATATACAGATTGCATGTTTCCCAGATGACATGCATCTTATAGATGTAAGTGAGCCATTCTTCGTTAGATGCTATGTTCGACGGTAGGCCTAGTGTTTATTGCTTGCCTAGAAGAAGGAACTAAAAATCCCATTTGTGTAAAATGGGATATTTGGTAAATATTCTGTATAGCGACAAATGTTGATCTTGATGGAAACTGACACTGCCAAAGCATCCAAAAGTTTGCCCTCCCTTTTTCTTTTCATCTTCATGTTCGTTTGGACTATCATTTATGGGGAAGGAACTGGTCCATGTACAAGGATTGCTTCATCTAACTATTGACTGTCCTGAAAGCAGACAACAGGTTTGTCATTTTGAACCCATCTGGTCTTGATGCCTAATGTGTCCCGACTAGACTTCTAATTAAGTCTTGATTTTAATTATATCAAATAATTTATCGTAGTAATCATTTTAAAAAAAATATTTTAATTTAGTTGGTAAAACTTTCGTCCCAAGTAATGCGTATGGGTGGTAAATGGAAGCTGATCAAGCTCGGCTAACAAGTTGCTGTTCTTGAAGTTGATACGGTCGTCATCGTATTCCCGATTCCCTTCACGCATTCCTGTCACTTGATGACGATCTTTTAACCGTCCCGTTGTCGTCGGCGTTCGATTATGATTCGCGCCGCTGTTTGGGACCCATCCTACCAAAACTCCAGCTTCTTAACAGCTCATAATCGGCCCCACTTTTAAACCGCGAAGCTTCAGATCCTCGCTCACCAAGCAAATACTCTTCTGCTCTCCTACTGTAACGGCTCAATCAGAAATCCCAAATTACCTAAAGACCCCATATTTATTTCCCCACAGATTAAAATCGTCGCAGTCACATTTACACTAACCAATACATCCCTCTCTCACCGGCACTTCCGGTCTTCGGTAACTTTCCGTTACCAACCAACGCACGTCTTTTTTATATACACCTAACTTCAATCTACAGCGAAACTCTCCGAGGGAGAAAGAGAGTCCCTGCGTGTACGTTTGGTATGGGCATAGAAGACCTGGAAACTGCTCGAAGAGAGCAAGATTCAATCTCCGAAGAAGCAACCTCCCATTCTCTATTGACCAACACTCGCTGCTGCTTCTGTTTCCCTTGCTTCACTTCCCGGCGGGCCTCCTTCTCTTCCTCCGCGGTAGGATTAGCGTGGTGGGAGCGGGTTCGGTCGTCCTCCTCCTCTTCGTCCGTCTCGCCATCGTCCAAGCTCCACCTCGACGACCGCCGGTGGTGGTCCAGAGGCATTACCGCTCTGAAAAAGATTCGCGAGTGGTCTGAGATCGTTGCCGGGCCTAAGTGGAAGACCTTCCTCCGGCGGTTTAACAGAAACAGAGGTGTTGCTAGTAACCGTCACGGTCAGTTCCAGTACGATCCTCTCAGTTACGCCCTCAATTTCGACGAAGGTCACGGCCAGAACGGCGTCGTCGACGACGAGGATGATTTCGGTGGTTTTCGCGATTTCTCGTCTCGTTACGCTTCTGTTTCCGGTTCAGGTCGTCCTTTGGCCATGGACGCTCGAAATAATAATAAAGAAATCGCCGTGAACGCGTGAAGAGTAGAAGGCGCCGTGGGTTTATGAGGTTGGCGGTTAAGAATGTTGACAGCTGCACTTGATTAAATCATTAATTACTTTACACATAAATATGTATCGCATTTAACATTAAATATATAGTATTCTTTCCAGTTATGCAAAATTGAGATTAGTGTGTAAAGTTGGTGATATGCATTGCTTGCCTTGCATCGCAGACTGTATGTTTCTTTTCTTGTTTGGCAAATGGTAATGCAGTTGTTTGTTCCAGACAACAGTAGGAATAATATTTCTCTAGTTCATATCATCAGCCATTATGTTATAGACTATATAGTTTATAATTTGATTCAACAAGCTTACTAAATTATTCCTTTTCTTTTCCAAGTAATAAAATGATTTATCTAACTTTAAATTTTCAATTTATACTTGAACGAAGATCCAAACTAACAACTTTTCCTTGACGAAAATGTACCATACCATCATAAGTTAAACTCGATATTGAATTGTTATTATTGAACTCTTTATCTATTATTAATGATATGAAACTCTTTACCTATTATTAATGATATGAACTTATATTAAAGCTTAATCACTATATAAGCTACAAAAATAATAATCAATTGCAATTAGCTTGTTTTCTCGAATCAAAAATAAAATTAATTAACATCGTATTATGTACTACATTCTAATAATTATAAAAAAGTTCTCCTATCCTATCTACTATTTTTTCAATCACTTTATTAGAGGATGTTACCCAATTATATATTGCTATTTTGATCTTATATATGTCAAAAAAGAAGAAGAAGAAGAGCAATTGGATATTTTGCGCCAAAGAAAGTGACAATGTTAAACATCTCTAATTTATGAAAAGACTCTCCTTGTAAATGTTATACAATTTAGGCATAACTTTTAGTGTAGGAATGCATAATTTTCTTGATGTTTCCGTAATTTTCTATATTTTATTCCAATGTACTATACTATCTCAAATTACTTTCATCCCTTGTTTGACGATGTCCAACATATCCTTAATAATAAATTCATTATATTTATTTAAAATGAATATGAAAGATTCTCTCATTCATCAATAGCCTCCCAACTTAAACTTACTCTTGACATTGTCATTTATAACATTATTTGTGCAACAATTGTCTAAATATATTTTGGAAATTTCATTGATTGATGCTTCATCCATCAAACAATCAATATATCTGGTTCTGCTGGATTTGGGTACGACTCAGACGTTCTGATTTGGATCCATGAAGGGTGGTTGCTTTTTGTGATTAATCCGTGAAAGATACCAAAAACAAAGAAGACACGTCGGGGTTGTGTCGATTAGCCCTCCGATGCTCAAGTCAATATTTTTGTGAAGGTGAGGTTGATCAATGCGAGAGAAAAGTTAGGTTTGATTGCGTCCTACTGTTATGGGAGAATTATACCTTATATAGGGGATGGACGCTAAGGTTAAACCTACGTGTTTGTGAGAGTCTCTTATATGCGGATAAATTTGAGAACATGGATTGGGCTTGGGCTGTCGTGGCCGATTAGGTTCGAGACTTGTTCTATGAAGAATGGACCGATCGGCCCGAGGTTGTCTTGACTGAGTCCGGGAAGACGTCGACATCATGAACCGACCATAAGCCCCTCCTCCCTCGAGTGCGAAGAGAAGGGTCGGAGGAGTATGTAGAGGATTTATAGCTCGTACTTAGGACGGCTCGTGATTAGGGCGATCGGGACATTGAGATATACTCTCGTCTGTAGAATCGGCTCGTGAAGTGATCGATCGATCGGGCATTGTTGTTTAGCTCGATCACGGAAAGCTGGGGCGGTCTGATCAATCGAATACCAACCGATTATGCATGATGCTTTCGGATCTTGAGCAGTTGAGCGTAATTGCTCGTATCTTAAAACCGGTTGCGTATCTTGTCATTACGGGATCTGTCGTATGTACCCTGCTGATCGGCCTCGCCACTTATTCATGCTGACCGCGCAATAGCGGGTCGGATGGTCATCATTGGCGGGGCGTGTGAAAGTCTTGGAGCATTTATTGTTTGGCGGCGCGTCCTGGCAAATTGTTGAGAATAAAGCGTCTCTTACGTCCTTATAGCGTTTGCGGTATCGTCGTCCCTTCATCCCACGCCCTTCAAATTTGGATAACCTAATTTTCATTGCTCGGATCGTCTGGCGTGTCCAAAGCGTAGCTCGGATTTTCCTCGTGTTATACTTTGATTGGATGGCTTGTCCGAAAGTGCCTCCTATAAATGTTTAGGAATTGACCGAACCATTTGGTTTTCTTACGCTTATTTCCTTCTTGCGCTCGCTTACCTTTCGTTAGTTCTTTCTTGCTCCAGTTTCGAAGAATTCATTCAATCAAATCGTTCGTTTCCCTCTCCATCCAGCAAAGAAGTCGTCCTTCCTCCTCTAAAGTTCTTTTCAATAGCTCTTTTCTTGGTAATCATGTCGATGGGTAGTTCACAAATGCGGTGGAGATGCGAGGAAGTGTCGTGAAGGAAAGAAGGACGGGTTGGTTGTGGAATGATGCAAGGAAATAAATCGAAGATGAGGTTAGAGGCTACGTGGTGATTATTAGGTGTAACATTCTTTCGATCCGAGGGCTCAGTCGCCATCGAGACGAAGCGGATCTCGCTGACAATCGTCAATGGTATTTTCTTTATGTCGATAGCTTTTTCTCTGTTGGCGGCATGAGGCTTCGTACTCTCCGATTATTGACGGTGTGCGCCGCTTATAAGGCGATCTTGAGTGAGATCCCCCGAATGAATGGTGAAGTTTATTAATGGTTTGGCTCTGCTATGTCATCAATTCGGTTGTCCTCAAGTCAGTTGACATCCTCCGCCACTTCTTAAAATGGGTTGAGCCCGTAATTGGGCCGGGATTCCTCATTTTCATCTGAGGATGCCCGTATCGCTGGATGGAACTCCGGGAAAGTCACTTCTTGGCGTCAAAGTACTTTTTGTGAAGCCCCGGGAATGCTGCTTGAAGCTTCGGTCGTGGAGTGCCCTCTAGCAAAGCAATGGAATGACGATGTCGACCATATCTCTTTAGTAGAGAGAGGAGTGGAGGTGGTGGCCGTAGTATAAAGGCTCGGCGGAATCTGACTTTACTCGGCTCATGCGGTACTTTGAGGAGTCTCGGCGATTCATTCCTCAACACCCCACTCCTCGAATTAAGCGGGCTAGGAGAGAGACCGCCTCATCGGTTGACTCCTCGTGATTGAAGCTAATGTTGTATTTTTGAGCCTTGGTTTCATTTCTAACTTAATTTATCGTTGTATACGACATGGTGAGAATGGAAGATGCCCGCCTCACTTGAGGCCTCAAGTCGAAGCGGTATCTGAAGAAAAGGAAGGCGGGGCTGGCGATGGCGCGCTAACTCTCTATGGAGTTGGGCTCGTTCGTGAGTGTCGACGGATGTTCCACTGTCGGGGCCGACCTTCGATTCAGGGTCATTGCTAGTTGTCCGGTCGGCCTTGGGCAGTAGTCTGGCGGAGGAGGAGGAGGATCTGGGTCCTTCTCTTGAGAGGAAAGGTTCGTTCTGTAGGGGATTCTGGTCCGTCCGACAAGTCGGCGCCGGACGAGAAAGGAAGAAGGCAAGGAAGGCGGCAGCAAATCCGAGCAGCGGGGAGTCGCCCTCAAGTTGGCTAAGAATGTCTGTCGGGGACCTCGAAGTGTCCCGTTACATTGCTTGAGAGGATTACTCACCTGTGGGACGCAGGGTTCATGGAGAAGAGGAGTAACTTGAGCTAGGTCTCATTTCGTTCATCTCGGTGTCTTGGTCGACGGCGACCTTTGATCTTTGCGGCGTTGGAGACTCTGGACCGGGAAGTCCATGACCTCCGTGATCGTGAAAGCTTTGAAGGCGAGCTTTGAGAGGTAAAGGGAGGAGAGCCTCCTCAGGGTCAAAACGCATCCTTGGAGGAGAAGAAATCCCGAGAGACGGAGTGGGCACTTTGTTGGCTCGTAGCGCCATAGGGAGGAGGAGAAGGACGAATGGAGGAAGACAGTGAGAAGGAGCGAAGTCTAACAAGAAACTCCTCCAATTGCAGCTCCGATGGAGGGTAGGGCGAGGCCAGGGATCTGCCGGAGGTGCGATGATTGTGAGGATACAAGCAGGTCGAGGCGATTAAGCGATGGAAGCATTGGTTTCATCTGAGGAAGTTTGAGCTCACCTGCGCATAACCCTCTCGGATTCACGAGGAGAGCCACAAACTCACACTCTGGGGGTGGGTGTACCCTTATAGGAGGAGTATCTAGGTCCGCTTCTTCCTGCATTCTTGGGCTTTCTTTGGGAAGTCGGGAAAATTTGAAGGAGAGCAGGCGCCATTCCGGACGAAGAGCTGGATCTTAGCTCCGATGAAAGAGCTTCCTAAAATATTCCTAGAATCGCTCCCCCAGGGTCCCTGTTATTCCCGTTGTGTCGCTCTCCGGAAGGAAGAGCTTCCTGCGAGATATTCCTCCGGTTGCTTCCAGGTCTGCTCTCTACTCCCATTGTGCGCTCCTTCAAGGCTTCTCCTGCTCATTTAGCTACTTATTTGCTTCCTTCTCCCAGTTCATTTCGCTTTGATGGGCTTG